>JWIU01000015.1:193229-284760 GCA_000966885.1 Xylaria sp. JS573 | reverse complement strand
TTTTTTTATAATATAATTTTATTATTATTAAAAAATAATTTATAATTTTAAAAACTTTAATTTATAAAATTAATTTTAATATATATTTTATAATAAATTATATATAAAAAATTTAATAAAAATTATTTAAAATAATTTTTTATTTTTTTTTTATTTTTTGCTTTTTATTTAATAATTTATTTAATATTTATAAATACTTTATAAGTTTTTAATTTAATAAATAAATAATTTTAAATTAAATTTAAATATTTTTAAATATTTTTAAATTATTTAAAACTACTTATAAATATCTTTAAATTATTTATAAATAACTTATATATAATTTTAAACGAGACAGCAAACTTAAATAATAACTACAAAGTAGCTAATAAAAGCGTTGGCCTTTTTTCAAAGCCCGGCTGTTTTTTATAAATACTTCCAAGTGGTTGTTTACATAACTTATTAGCAGGAGCCTCGACGATCGCCACTTGATTTAATTATTTCAGATTTATGGTGAGGTTCTATTGCCTAGAGATGTTAGTTTCGATTGCCATCAGGTCCCACACAGCTATGCGCAGCGAATCACGAACATCATCCCAACTTGCCTCCCAACCTCGTTTCTAACATCTCTAACCTCCGTACACTCGTTACCGGCGCTTTGGATCTTGCTGTCTCTTTCCACCTCTCTTAGTGCTGCCCATCGTCAAGGTCGTGATAATAATCCAGCGTGACGGCTATAACGCGGCAAAGCGCTTACAAATATGCTCCTGGCCTGTTAATGAGGCAGGCACTACAGCTCGAATACATCAGATGAACGACGTTTAATACCGACAGACTTTATGATCGAAATTTTGGCAACCACGGGAAAGCACCTGGAAATGCACTGCGCCGAACACAAGGTCAAAAGGTGGAGCCAAGGATAGCAATCATCATGCAGGTATGACATTGGGCTAGATTTGTGGGATACCTATATTGTAGATACCTAGGTTAGGTAGGCCCTTACGCCTTATGTCACTGGGGAGGATTTACCCGGGGGTACATTAACACCCATCATTGAGACCTCGTTTATACCAACTGGCCGACCAACCAGCCGGCAGTGTTAAGTGAATGTCCATCCCATTTATTGCAAGCCGACTGTCAAAGGCTTCCAGAAGGTCAGACTGAGCCTTTTTAAGGTTAGGCTAGGCCTTCGATTCGGGTATTCCGAGAGAAGTCGCCGGCGAGGTTTCAAATTGTTGATGTAGCTCGGAAGGAGAGGTATTACATTGAGATACGTGGTAATATGGTACTCAAGTGATCACTTCGGAGAATACTAAAATTGTGTATCGATTCAAGGGCTCTTCCACCGAACAGGGGAGATACAGGACCTACATAATCAGCCCGGTGAATTGATATATCTGCCCTCTAGCCAGGGGCGCCCCTTCCAGGGCCCCATACACCAGCACCGTTCGAGAAGGACCTTCAGCGGCTTCAGGCAGGGACGCCATGACTTGAAGTATCACGACCTGACATGCTAAGGTACTATGAGTGTATCAAACCACTTGCCAGGCTCTTGATGCAGAGATGGGTATGACGGGGCAAAAACAGATATTGTATGAAACTTTTACTTTCGTTTGACCTGCAGTATATGGTGTCTTCTAAGTCCGTTGCTATTCCTGTAATCAGCATGCCTAGCCCCAATGATTAATAGCGAATCTATACCGGCCATCTTGTGGAAGTATGGTCACTTTTACATTCGATTGCAAATTATCTTCTCTATATTAGTTGATGTCAAAATGGAGTGGCTGGTACACCTCACACTGCAGTATTATATGTATCAGGACCTCTCACGGAGATCCCTGGGTATCCTTTTCATCTAATACAACTCCTTCTCACCCGTTCAGTGGTAGAGGGCCTTACAAAAGTTCCTAGTCGGGAAGTTTGTTGTTCTTATCGATAATAAGATCTTCGAGAATACTGAATCTTAGATTCTGGCGTCAACCAGTTGTTTTCCTCGGCTTCACTCGCCAAAGCAAAGTGGAGAAGGGTTGGGAGCAGTGGAAACATCAGTGAAGGGCCTGGGCTGCAGAAATACGGGGGGAGGGGGCCATACTGACCAAACTTGCAGCCAAGAAGCAAGCAGCTGCTGAGAGTGGATGCGTGCTGAGGTATTTAGGAAACATACTACTTGTGCTGGCATCATCAATGGTCTCCCATATATATGCTTAATCCTGAACAAATGCCCGGCTTAGTATTCCGCAATCAGACTATCGCAACTTGACCGTCAGTAGTGGCGATGGCTATGTTATCAAAGTCATCATTGATGGAGGGAATATAGAGTGAAACCGACATATATAAGCACTTACCCCTGAACCATTCATGGTAAGAGGCATGATTGGCTTCGTGTGTCTTTGCTTGACTAATTGGTATGCCGAGAGTTAATATGGGCTAGATTGGATGGGTAGCGATTGAATATGCAGCAGGTGGGTTGGTAGGTTAGGCCTTGTTGTTGAGTGACCTTCAAGAAATAAATACATTGCCTAGTATGACATGAGCTAAAATTACTATAGGAATATGCCCCCCCAGTATGGCCGTGAGGTTACGGTTAGGTTTATTTCATTGCCCGTACTAGAGTTCATTGTAAAAGACCAACTGACACTGTGTATTGCAGCAAATGTGTAGGTATCTAGGTATACCGCGGTGCTGGTGTGTTGACATCTAGTTGTTTTGACTCGGTTTGTTGCGTTGCGATAAGCAACCTCTTTCTCCTTCTCTTCCACTACCAGAGCCGACTCACTGATATTCATTCAAACCAGTGGCCCGTTTCTCCCCGGCGTTACCAATTCAAGATCTGAATGAGCGCTGGCTTTCTCGATATCTTTGACCAGCAAGTTTCTCTGCACAGCAAAGACCTAGATAATATCCAATCACGACTTTCACCAGTGCTGGACAGCAGTCCCTTCGCCTTCCGCCAGTGTTCTCGACATCAGATCGATTCTACGGTACTTAGGTACATCTCTCCATTCACTTGTCGAAATTAATTGGTACCCTGAGAATCCTCTAACTTACACCTTCCTATCGTCGACCTAGCCGCCTTCTCTCCCCTCTCTTGTCAACATCTCCGAGAAGACGTTGGAATCAGTCCAGGTAAACATTCCCGTGGGTAAGTGTTCCTTTTTTCCTTTCATCTATTAACGCGATCCCAATTCTCCTCATTCTAGAGTTACATCTCGCAAGTCACTCCTTGTCGCGTCTGACCGTCTGCCCTACATCCTGCCACAGACGAGCGCGTCGCTCTCCCATCCCACCTACACCCAGTCCTCAACATCCATCTCAGCAACACCCTCTTCTTACAAACATCCACCTCACTTCTTGTTCCGGGCCGTTCTTTTGCCTTTGTCTGGAATTTGGTACTCGTTCCATTTTTTTCAGATGCACATCTGACCTACTTCCCTTTCCTGATCATCAGCTGAACTAGCCATCAAATCGAAGCCTTCGTCCGATTCTGTCAGCCTACCAGCGCCTGTGGTACGTATTCCCACCTTCCATCTTTCCATTTCCCCCATCTCACATCTAACGAGTACCGTCCTGCCTCGATCTCGGTCTTTGCCCGCTCACCTTTTCTTCCCAATCTTCATTCCTGTTCACCTTCCATCGCAGATTGTGCCCAGCACCTACACACTTGCGCATGACTAAGGTCAGTCCATATCATTCATCGCCATGTCGTCGAGTACTAACCAAGAAATATCCCAGGCCTGCTTAACGTATCTTGGCATTAGTACTCTTTGGGCGCGCGAACTTCTCCATCGTACCAAGGTATCATTCCCAATTTTCACGTATAATCAACTAGTATATTAACCTTCGCAAAACATGAAGCAGGCATTCCATCTGGCTTTCACCTTAACATCACGTTGCCATTGGAACCGCCTTCAAGGTAGGTTCACTTAAATTCTTTAATCTTGCTATAGGTATCGTGTTAACTGACGACTAATGAACCAGCAGAATCTTGACAATGGCAGACAACGCAAGAGCTTTTAACTCTTCTAACAAGGGCACGGGTCGTCGCTCAAGCTCTCAATCGGATACATCTGAAAGCAGAAACACAACGGATCGCAATGTTGAGCACCCCGAGTCTCGGCCCCCCCGCCCATCCACGCCAATGCCTTCAATGTCTGGTTTTGAAGAAAATGATGACCTGAACGCGCTGAATTACGTGAACGGTCTCACTAGTTCTCCGCCGCTCTCGCCCTATACCTTCCGTCAACCACCTTTCCCTGCTTACGGGCCTCCGGGATTCACGCGCAACGACAGCAATTGGGACGGTGGCAGCTACAGAGACGGCACCAACACCTTCTCGCGGACTTATCAGTTTGATCACTTTAATAGTTCTCGATCCCCGCGTGTAAACGAACCCAACCCAGCATGCAACGCATGCAACGCACTCAACGCACACGGCTATCCCGATGCTGGCAGAAACGTTGCCGCGAACTCTCCTCCTCACTCTCAAGATGGGCCAGGCCAAGACACTGGATATGTGCTCACGCGAGCGAGCCAAATTCTTTCAGGCACCCGCTTCGATAGTAACGCAAGGAACCATGCCTCCCCTAAAATCGATATGCCAGACGCCATTTCTCCGGTTTGTAATGAGGAACCTGCAGGAGATTATCAACATGCAGGTGACGCTCAGAGCCGGACCTCTCCTCAGACGCCCGCGATAGTCACAATGCCCCCTAGCGGGGTGGTTACTACGCGGCGGGAGGCGTTGTCTCTCCAGAAGCTTTGGTCGGGCTTCATGCAGAATATCTCAATTAGGTTCTGCACAATTAGCGAGAGGACGTTCATTGGCGTGTCTGCATGCGCCGCTATCGTGTTGCTCATTAGCATCATAGCGGCAGGTATTGTGTTGGGGAATAAGGCGCATCAAGGCTTATCTCTTTCCCCTGGAGAGATAATTTGGGCTCTAGCGAGTGGCGGAGGTTTCATACTCCTCATGATCCTCCTCAACCGTCTGATCTATCGCCGGTCAGACCGCCGTGAGCGCCGCCCCTACCGGAGGCGCCCCCGCAACGACCCCGAGTGGATCGAGATGCGTCCTGACAGAGGCGACCGTAATGGCAACCAGGCCGAGCAGCAACCACAGCCAAGTGTTCCACTTCCACCCGCTCACATAGCTCGTGGCAACTCCCAGAGTAGCCATGTGTACCGCAGCGAGCCGGTCAGCAACCGAATGAGTGGCACTGACAACGTGCCCATCCAGGACGAGATAGCCCACCGCGCCGCCCTCCGCCAGACTGACCGCGCCGTCCAGAATGCAGCTTGGGAGCACTTAGTTTCCGACCCCGTGCGTATGCGCCGATATGTCGAGTTCCTCGAGCAAGAGTTCGACCGAAACCGGTACGAGCATTACCAGCAGCTGCAGAACCCCAACCGGCACCAAGCTACCGTCAGCGTGACCCCCATCGCTGCCACCATCGCCGCTGCCACCACCGCTGCTGAGCTTCGTCGCAATCTGTCCCAGGCCAGCCCCTCTAAGTTCGAGCCATTAGTGAGCCCCGCCCAGCTCGACAAGGACAATGACGGCGGTGAGGATGAATACAACATGTCGGCGATTCGCGCAAGTCTCATCGGCCTCGCACGAAGCACGTCGCTTTACGAAGAAGAGAGGCAATTGCAGAGCACTACCGACGCCATTCCCCTGGATATCGCAGCCATCGACATTGACAACGACTTTCCTGTTCTTACCCGCTGTCCCCCTAACACGCCGGCCTCTAAGATCGTGTCGCAGCCGCAGCCCCAGGTCTCCCCCTCTTATACGTTTTCGACTATCAGTGCGCGCGAGGAGGAACGAGACGATGATAATGAGCTGCAATCTGTGCCGTCGATTCCGCTGCTCCAACGCGACCTGTCCGACACCTTCTACAGCGTGCCTCACTGCCATGTGCCTCGTCATGTGCCGATCAACGTCTCCGTCTCCTCAAGCAGCTCGTCCTCCTCCTCGATTTCGGCCATGAGCCAAGGCCTTGCATCTTCGTCTGCTGCTGATGGTGATGCCACTACAAGTCATGCCTCCAAGCCCAGTTCGGATGTTGCCGGTATTAACGAATCCGCACCCAAGACCAGGCTGCCGCTGTCTATCTCGACAATGAATCTTGCCGCTGCAGCGGAAATTCCAGGCGCTCCGTCGAGTTACTCTCTGCATACGCCCAGCACACCTGATAGTATTATCAGCAAGTACGGGGCATCGTTCCAAGGTCCCAACACAGGCCCCGGTCCACAGATCACGAGCTACCCCCGCTCTCTGGCCATGCATTCCGGTGATGATGACGGTGCTGCTGATGCCTCCGACGACGCGGGCCCGGACAGACAGGTGCTCTTGTCCACTCCGCGCAACAGCCTGCCGCGCTCGTCTTCGTCTTCGTCTTCCTCGAGGCTGCCTTTGCCGGTACGAGGCTGGACCGACCACGCGCCAGTGACGCCGGAGGAGCGGGACCGCCAGCGCAAGTTCGACCGCGAAGAGGCCAAGAACAGCCAACGCCGCATGCAGAACGCGATCGCGCTATCCACGTTTAGGCCAATGCACGTTGACGGGCGGGAGATGTCCCCTATCGTCGAAGTACCCAGCTCGCCCCTGGGTCGTTAGTAATGGATGCTGGGCTTTGGGCACTTCGTGGCTTTCTTGGTGAAAGCCCGGAAATATTTTGATTTGGTCTTTGATTCATTGATTCTCTGGTTCTTTTGATTCTTGATTTTTGACCAGGTAAGTCTCTTCTTTAACCCGTCTGGGAAGAAAGAATATGTGCTGATCATGTTTGGGGCCAGGACAACGAGAGAGTGGCAGTATATGCCAACAGAACTATGCGACGCCATCATTGCGAGCACATAGTAGTTTGATTTGGTTTCCAGCACATGACTTTCTTTTTGCGGTCTCAGTCTACGTTTCCGATTTCACGAATGCACGAGCCTACGAGAGAAACGCATAAAGAATTGATTTCAGTCTCGGTCTATGATTTTATGAACGCACACGCATATGAAAGGGATGCGTACATTAGGGCCGATTTCATGCACGACCGCATGAGCTATTTCACGAGAGCATGAGTTCACGAAAACACGAGTTCACGAAAGATAGAGAAGAAAACCCCGAAAACCAAGAAGAAAAAAATCATCTGTGTCGTGTCGGACACGCTACAGGCTCACGAGTGCTCGAAATGATGCATATATAATTGAATCTGCGAACCTTTCCATAAGCAGTGCGTGCCACGAAGGAACGCACGCAAGGACAGAAGCACTGAAGAAAACGCAAGAAAACACCCGAAAAAAATTTCCACCCCGTCGGCGACATCCGCGCCGGCCTCGTCGCTACTCGATGCATGAAAGGGGCAGGACACACACATTGCATACAGCATTATTAGGCGATCTGTGGGATTCATTGCGGCAACCGGCCTTCTCTGGCTTGCCTTGTACGATCTACGGTCTTGTCACAACCCGACTTCTGGCTTCTAAATGCCTGGGTTTTTTTATGTACTTGGTATACTCACACCCATGCGCATAGGCATGCGTGGACGGTGCGTCGGGTTCCAAAGGTTCCTTGAGGTTTCGCATCCGGACATAAAGAGAAAACTGAAAAAGAAAAAAAAAGAAAAGAAAAGAAATTAGGGGTGATCTTCTCTTCTTCTTCTGAATTAAGGAACTACTTACTGCATCGCATGAAAGGCATGCACGCTAGAAATGGATGTTTTTTGGCAGTCGGTCGATAATAGGGGACTCTTGAAGTCTAGGTGATTCAGACACGGCATGAACTGGTAGCATAGAGGAAAGTAATAATTGCACAGGGACATACACTTGAAACATACCTAATTCATTGCGACTACATGTGTGTGTGTGAACCGATCAACTGCTTGGTATCATCAAATAGCACGCGCCGCACGGGCGCGGTTCTCCCTGTATCGCTTCTCCTTAGCCACCGTCTTCTTCCTCCTTCTCCAGCTCCGGTTCAGGTCCCCCCTGCTCTCCCAGAACTGCTTCTGGAAATCGCTGACCGGCGCCCGTGACTGAGCATCATCGGCTGCTGCAGTAGCCGCATTGCTAGTCTCAGCCATAGTGATATCTCCATCATCGTCATCGTCATTTTTGTTCTGTGCTTGACCATCATTATCATCCTCCTCCCCCTCTTCCCCTTCCTCGTCATCCTCGGGAACCCCATCTACCGTCCTAGACCATAAGTTGAAGGTCCGGCTCGGATGTGCCGTGTCTGGCGTCGGGGCAGCGCTCCTCATATTCCTGAACTCGAAGTCCTGCTGAGTGAAGGGCGTCATAGGCGGTCCTGCAGCTGGGGCGGCTGCACCACCGTCGTCATCCTCGTCAATATCGTCCTCGTTGCCGAAGAAGCTGAAGGGTTGCTCTTCCTGGGAGGGCGTGGTAGTGGCATTGCCCTTGGGCTGCTTGTACAGGGCTTCAAGGGGGTGTATCTTGGCCACAGAAGGGGTCACGGGCGGAATCTTGATGGTGAGGCTTGTGACGGAGCCTGAAGACTTGGGCCGTGCAGATTGTGCGGATCCGGTGGTCTTGAGAGCCGAGATGGGGCTGCTCAAGCCTTGTGTTTCTATCTTGAGCTTCTTGGCTGGGGCAGTATTGGGGGTGGATACTTCTTCCTCATCTGAGGTGTCTGCGTCTGCCTTTTTGTTGGTGGGCTTTTGGTCGTCGCTATCATCACTATCCTCATTGTCATCCTCTTCATCTTCAGACGAAGAGCCACTACTGCTTGTTGTGTCGTCATCAATCTCTGCAGCAGTAGGCTCAGGCTGCTTTGGTGGTTGGGGATCTGGCTTCGAGACCCGAGTGCTCCGCCTCTTGCTCGCCACGGCCTCGACCACAGTGCCATTACTATCCACCCAGCCAACACCGTCCTCAAAAGTCACTGCCTCTGCCTCGGATGTCTCTGCCTTTGCCTTGAGAAACGAAGGGTGCTTGACCGTCTTCTCGAATTCGTGCACCACGACCTCACGCTCGCCCTTCCGCCTTCTCTTTTTCTTGTGTCCAGCATCTTCTTCAGCGTCTTTGGATGATGAGCCAGCATCTGGCAGCTTGGTCTTGAACAGGCACTCGGGACCGTCGGTGTACTTGGACTTGACTTCCCTCTTCTTCTGTTTCTTGTCCTTTTCCTTCTTCTCACCCTTGTCCTTTTCCTTCTTCTCCTTATCCTTCTTGGACTTCTTGCGCTTCCCCTCGATTAGTTCCTGCTCTGATGTAGTCCACCCGCGCTTAACCTTACGGTCCTCCAACTCGATACCGGGCGTGACGTCGATCTCTCGCTTGCGCTTCTTCAAAGCCTTGTCCTTCTTCTTCTTCTTGTCCTTCATATCCTTGGCAGCATCCGACTCATCCGCAGCCGTGGGATCGGGTATCGCCTCCGGCCTAGCCTTCTCAATGCGCATCTTGGCCCCCCTTAGTACTGATCCGTTAAGTTTCTTCTTGAGCTTGTCGGCTTCGGCGGTGGGCAGGTCGACAAAGCCGTAGCGCTTCTCAGGGAAGGTCTCGACGTTGTGGTACGAGATGTTGCGTGCGCGAGGTAACACAGAAGAGGGGATGATGACGCCGAGCAGCGACTGGTCGAGGGGTGTGATGTGCAGGCGCGTGTACGGGACGCCGTGGGCTGTTGAAGCAGAGACAACGGGCTGAGGGTTTTTAAGGACTTGGGCCATCATGTGCTAGGGGAATTCCATGGCATACAGGTCAGGAGCCTGCCTGGTCGGGCTTTTGCAGATGATCGCCTCGAGGCAATTGGGAGATGCTTGGCTTGGATGGACGATGCAGCAGCTTCGGCGGCTAAAAAGTTGTCGCAGCTTCTCAGTCGCGTTGCATTTCTCTCGCCCCGCTTTTCTTCACCGAGATCAGCAAACCTTAGCTCGGCACTGGAAGCGCACGGGCCTTGGCTTCGGCTCCAGACGGTCTTACCGTGCAACGGCAGGAATCCAATCCATCGGTTACATCGCCGACTTGAACAGGGAGGATTTCAGAAACTTGAACATCTTTGAGAATCATTTGATAGACTGGCCTATCATAGTACAGTGTTGCTGATAGCAAGAAGGGAACCTGGGACCGTGTATACGCCACATCTGCCTCCTCCGCCATGGCACCGAAATTGCCTCCAACCCGTTTCGTCCGGACGGTAGGTATCATATAGCTCCGCTTCTACCCTAATCCCAGGAGGCACATCTAACTTATGATAGGTCTTGAAGAACTTTATGGCCGAGTCTGGCTTAGAGCCGAGGTCAGTGAGCAGACTAAGTGATGTCAATGAACTTCGAGAATTCAATGTCACTAGGTAAACTGACATGCGACGGCCAGGCTACTCGGTCCACATGTAAGCTATAGCCGCCTACCACAGCAGCAGAGAGTTATGTTGACGAACCCAGATCAGGGTTACCAATGCTGCTGTTGGCAAGGTGGACTTTGAGCTGGACATTACGAAAGACCATACGGTAAGGTTTGCCACTACTCAACTTTTAGGGTCGGTTGTAAGCTTACTACCTACTACCCCTTACCTAGAATCGGCTGAAGATCATCCATGGCGGTACAATTGCTAGCATGGTTGATCTTGGAGGCTCGCTTGCTATTGCCTCCACGGGGCTCTATGCTACTGGCGTATCAACAGACCTAAACGGTGAGTCTCATCCCTTCGTCCCAGAGCTCCTAAGGCTTTGAATCGATCCCTTAGTTCATAGCTGAAGCTCATTGGTTCCAGTCACGTACCTGGCCAACGGCGGCAAAGTAGGCGGCAAGATTTTCGGTTCTGCTGTTTGCGACAAGAGTATGTTCCCTTCAAGACCCAGCCGCTGCGCGATACTAAATTTACGTCTAGTGGGCAAAACTTTGGCATTCACATCGGTTACCTTTAGGAATGACCAAAACCAACTTGCAGCAAGAGGTAGTCATACGAAGTAAGTGGAATTCCTGCTCTGGTGATTGATGTCCGCCGAAAGTGGCTTCTAGGGGGGACTAACATTTCTAGGTACGTGGCACAAGCTTGGAAATCCCAAGAAGGGAGGGAGCTTTTCGTACCACCCGAAGGGGCAGACCTTGCCAAGGACGATGAGGTGGACTAAGAATGATTTAATCGACCGTACGATTATCGTCAATTACCTGAGCCAGAAAGGTACGAGGCGAAGTCTGTAGACATTAGCTCATTATTTGCCAGTAGTAATAGACTCGTTTAAGGGACAAAGACTAAGCATGAATACGCTCAAGCCCGACAACTCGAAAGGGGAAGTTGACTGATACCGCGACATGTGACTATGATTCTTAGTATCAACTACTCAAGTACATATCTAAGTACAATGCTGAGTTTTCCTGGAGTTTTACCCACACGCATGTACGACACACAGTAAGTTATATTACGCTTATGCTATCTACCCCAAGTTAGGCAAACAAGGCTTAGCAACGGGTTAATGACACATTGTTGAAGACCTCCAAAACTCATTTGACATTACGGCGATTGTTAAATAACTATAGCCCTGATAGCTCATGCATGAAACCTTTTTGCCGAGATACATCCCATGAATGTATCAATGATAGCGATAAAACAAGCACTGCCACTTACAATAGTTGTTCTTGACAACATAGGATCTGGATTACCTACATTTTCATCGCATTAGGTATCGGGTACACTTTTATATCAAGGATGGCCCTACGCGGGATACACCGGGGCTAAGCGCCTTAGCTGAAATGCCAGTCAACCCCTTCCAAGAATCCCAATGTTGGTTAGCTGTTTGCACAGCTTCATGCAAGGGCGGCCAAAAAAGACTCGTAGCAGGTCACCTTCGGCGCTGATAGACGAACAAAGGCAATTTGGGTGTAGCGGCCAACACTAGGCATTTGTTCTTAGGATAGCAACAGAAAAAAGAAATCCAATTAGCCAGTCACATACCCTATATCATATCAGCCCTCCCACCCCCCAGTTACCTATTAGCTAAACCCCAACACCAGGGACAACAATGTACCCACATCCGCGCCGCCGCCCCAGCAGGCCGGGGCGGCGGCAGCGGCCTCAAGATCATCAACGCGAGCCTGTCCCGCACGGGCACCAGGTCGATAGCGCGGGCGTACACGATCCTCGGGTACCGGGCGCACCACGCGCTGTTTTTTTTGGGCCCTGGGTTCTGGGGGCCGTGGTCCTGGGTGCGGCTTGGCTGTATGCGCGGGGGTCCTTGAATGCTCGTCTTCTGTGAAGCGTCAATGATGATATAGGGGTTCTCGGTATTGTGCATGGGACGACAAGTTTCTCGTCAAATTATAGTCGGCGTTCGGGTTTGGTATGGCCGTTGGTGGTGAAAGAGAGGTCGGACTTTCCAGATAGCATGGCACCGAAACGGACCAGACTGGTTAGACATACCTACGAGTTCATGATGTACCACTTGCTTACCCATCCATGGACATATGATCGTAAATATTTAACTCGGGCTATGTACAAGTCTCAAGGGCACTCGGATGCGAATGGAATAACAGATGACGGCATGCCTATCCGCTGTAAGTACCCTCTAGCCAACCACCATCTATATACCAAGCGGCCCTCGTCACGTATTTACTTTCATCGCCCAACAAGAACGCGATCGAGGGGACAATTTCTTCGGGTTCCGCAATACGCTTGCTTAGACACGGAATGTTGTCCTTGGACAGGGTGAACTCTCCCATCTGCGTCTCGAACGGCTTTGTCGTCATCTCGCTGTTGATAGCGCCCCTGTCTCCGGGGTAAGCATACATCTTCAACACAGGATATGCACATCATTTGTACGGCAGGGTACGACTAACGGGCAGAGAGCATTAACGCGGACGCCTCTCGCGGCGCCCTCGAAGGCCGCGGCCTTGGTGAGCCCGACGAGGGCGTGCTTGGACGCCACGTACGCGGCCACGCACGCGGAGGCGTACTGGCTGGTGACGCTGCCGATGTTGACGATGCTGCCGCCGTCCTTGATGTGCTTCATCTCCTCCTTCAGGCAGTTGAAGGTGCCGCCGACGTTGACGTCCATCACCTGCTGAAAGTAGTCGCGGTCGAGGTCCGTGATCGGGTAGACCTTGCGCTGCGCCTGCCCTGTTGTCCGTCACGCCTCGCGGGTCAGCGTGCGATTAATTGTCTGCCTCTGCCACTTCTCCCTCCTATACGTAGCTCAAGAGGAGTTCGGTCGAAGTAGGTAGGTGGGTAAAACTAACCGGCCACGTTGGCGCACCCGTCCAGCTTCCCGAACTTCGCCACCGTCTCGTCGATCCACGCCTTGACCGTGTCCAGCTTGCTGATGTCCACCACGCGGGTGATGACCCGGTCCCGGCACTCGGGCAGGTCCTTCTCGATCCCGGCCAGCGCGGCGGCCAGGTTCTCGGCCGACGTGGCGCACATGGAGACGGTCGCGCCGCGCGCCAGGAGGTAGCGCGAGAGCGCGAGGCCGGTGCCGCGGCTCGCGCCCGTCACCGTGATGACCTTTCCCTCGAAGGGGTGCGTGCTCGCCATTGTAGCAAATGCGGGTAGGTAACCCGGGATCCCAGTGCCTAACGGAGGATGAATAAAAGCGATGGACGAGGGGAGATGAGGGGCAAAGAACCTACCTAGGTACAAAGGAGAGGGAAAGCGGGACTCTAGGTATTTTATACGACCATCATGATCGATAAATCGAACGAGACGGCCGTGATGCGAATGTGCACTGACCGCAATTCTTCACGAATCCTTCCTCAAGGCAGCATAGTTCCCGAGGAGGGGTATACATACATATGTGGGGAACAGCTCCGCGACATGCCCAGGTAGGTATCGTGAAGCTCTTGGGAGTGGATTGATCGTTGGAGAGCTCATCCCTGAAATAGGTAAGGTATGCAGCTTATACTATGTAGAAGGGGCCCACAGCACATATTAGCATACATGTCGACTGAATCAGTGCTGCAACCCAAGCCTCTAGTAACTGACATATACAAGGAAACCTATCTGGAAGCCAGGGTCCCAGTGCCGCGGTACGAATACGCGGACCTCACATCGTAATTTTCCGATAGGCCTTCATAAACCTAGTAGTTTACAGGTAGTTAGAGTCGTCCAGGCCGCCCAGCTTTTCGCCATCTTGCCTACTCATTGGAGAGTAATATATTCGCAACAGCGGCCCGTTAAACTACTCCGATAGAAATGGGTAATGGTAAGATCTTTGACCTCGAATATATCATTACTGTCCCGAGAGAGTATTTGGGTATGCCGACCCGGCCCGTATGACGCTTGGAGCAACCCCTATATAGGATGGAGTTTCACGGAAAGTGTGACCACGCTTCGAGGATGGCAACGGGCTATTTACTAACAGTCTCGATGATGCCATACGGCTAGTGGAAGGAGGCGAAGTTATATAATACATAGAAAGAATTGACAAGGACTCTATAATGTTACCAGTAGGTAACCCAAGATAGGCTACCAGAGCTAAGAGCTAATTAGATTGTTCTTGATATTTGCTAAGTATGATATATCCAACCTCAAACAAATACACTATATAGCAGAGCCATCACTTTTAGAATTGAACAGATATGAATGGCTGACCGATGCTCTATCCAATTATTCGTCCACTCGGATTGAATTTTGCCCCTTCTTATTCCAAAGATGACGGATGTACACATTAACTTTATAATGGTACAGTGTCTGACTATAGTTCCCCAGTTCCGTGGCCATGGTACTCTTTCCTCCACGGCTGGTCTGTCCTGAAGGTTCCTCTTCAAACCCTCTTAGATAATACCGGAGCTGGTGAGGCTGAGGGATCTTAGCTACTTACCAAGTTACGGACGCAACATAACGAAGTAATTTTACTAAGTGGGACAATGACCTATGTGCAGCCCCTTCGTGTAAGACATCGTAGGTAATTCTTTGTGTGGATGAGTATGCATTCAATAGCAGCTTAGCGCTGCTTTGTCCCCTGTCTTCGTTCGAGAACAAGGATAGGCGCAGCACAAAGCATTCCACGGCTTTGTGCATATATCTCCAGGTCATCTCCCGCCCCCCAGTAGACATATCGCCAGACAACTAAACTCCACACACCCCGTAGCCCAGCATCTCGTTGCCAGTCAAGAGTGACATATGCCAGGAATTTCGCCAAGATGGTGGATTGCATAGAACCCAATCCCCTGTCCTTTGGCATCGAGCTGGAGGGCCATTTCGCCTACTGCCTCGACACCAACCCGGTCACGTTCAACCATGGAGGGCGAAAAGCCATACCGGTGCCCGCGGAAGCGTACGGGGACAAAACTGCCACACTCAACCACATCGTGGAAACGTTACGCGAAACGATTCGGAGCTGGGGATACGAGTGCTATCCCCGGTCGCAGGCCCCCGTCGACACCACGCTCCTGCACCCGACGTACTCCTGCTGGGGCGTGGCACACAAGGCGGACATGGCGCCGATGCCGCAGGACATGCAGGACCGCCTCGGGTGCCGGTGGGTCGCGATAGAGATCCACACGCCGGCGATGTGGGCGTGCGGGGCCAACTTCCGCGAGGTCGGGCGGGTGCTCGAGCGGCTGAGGGCGGCGTTCCGGATCGAGACGCCCGCGGGCTGCGCGACGCACGTGCACGTGGGCCGGGGCGCGCACGAGTTCAACTACGTGCAGCTGCGCCGCGTGGCGACGCTGTGCTTCGCCGCGGGCTCGCTGCTGTCGTCGCTGCACCGGACCTCGCGCCACCGCAGCGACGCCTGCCTCAGCAACCGCTGGTACTCCAACCTGGCCATCGTGGGCAGCGAGAACGAGGCCGGGCTGTGGCCCGCGCGCCGCGGCGACCCCACCAGGCCCAACCCCAGGCCCCCGAACGGCGCCCACGGCTTCGTGCGCCTTCTCCCGCGCGGGCGGCTGCGGGCCGAGGCCCTGGACCCGCAGGGGTACGCGGGCGCGGCGGCGCAGATCGAGGGGGCGCTGCCGGCGCCGCGCGGCGTGATGCCGGCGAACGTGTTTCTGATGGACATCAACGAGCCGCACGAGGTGGCGGCGCAGATGGGCCTCGGGGAGGGCATCGAGGAAGGGGCGGTGCGGATGGCGGTGGGGTTCGGGCACTACCGGAACCCGGACGAGGTGATGGGGCCGTGGACGAGGACGACGATCGAGTTCCGGCAGCTGGCGGCCACGATCGACGCCGAGGCCGTGCTCGCGTGGGCCAAGGTGTGCCTGCGGCTGTGCGGGTTCGCCATCGACGCGCACTACGTCCACCTGCTGGAGGTGCTCATGACGTGCGCCCAGGCCGAGGGCAAGCCTGAGATGTACGACGTCTTCGACCTTCTCGTCGACCTCGGCCTGAGCAACGAGGCCGCCATCATCCAGTCACAGATGCAGCGAAATAAGCGCGACTCGCCGTGGCAGGTGGTCGATTTTAAGAAATAAGCTGCGTCTCGGGTAGTACGGTGGACGGTCATAGGATGAAGGGATAGAGCGTCATTTGTCCTGGGGATATATATATACTTTACCTATCTACTAATACGCGACGTGGGTGTGTCTTTTACAAGTATTCGTTTCGACGTATGTGGTTTTTTCTATCCCGGTACACTGCATTACGGGCCGTACCGGGTTTTAACGTTAGCTGTCCCGTTTGTGCATTAACTGAACCTTACACCTGCTCTTTGGTACCTGATTCCAAGGAAGGTTATGACGGTGTCGGGTATTGATAGCACAGATCTCGGCAAATAGATTTGTTTCTGTTGACAGCCACTTTGGATGAAAACCGAACGTCATCACAATAATATCCAGGGCTAGAAACCCCGATATTCGAGATCATCTTGAACACAGATGTAATGATGAAGCCCGATACCTAGATGTAGATGCAGTCAGACTGTCCATGCAGACCCTGGGGGATCTAGACGGGTAATACTAGAGCCGATATTGGTTAGGTAAATCTGCCAGATTCCCCCACAACTGGTGGTGTTGGATCCACGGATGGAACTGCCGGGCTCCATTGCCCCCGTCTGACCCAATGACGAGAGACGTTGAGCTCAACTAAGCGTCCCGAGGTCGCGTTTCGGCTGTATGCACTTACCAAGGTAGGCCACCCACGGTTTCGTGGTTCTCCAATCCCCCTTGGAGATATTTTGAACGATGTGTCGATTCCCTTTTTTTACCGAGAAGAGTCGTGATAAGCCCTGTTCCTTTTCTCATTGGTATCAATTTGTTTGAACTTAGTGTTTCGACATTGGTTTTGGCGTTCGAGCGAGCGCGTGTTTGTGCGCGTGTTTGTGAGCCACGATCCAAGTTCCCGTGCTACAATCCCGTACAACGCTGGTTCCAATTGCTGTGTCACTGCGTTCAGAGTTCCCACGTGGCTCGCTGAAGAAACATGGCGACGATCGGTGAGTTTTGTGAGACGACTCCGCCCAATCGCGTGGTTTCCAAGCTACTGGACTTACTCTTTTGAAAATGCTTATTCTCCAAAGAAGTTGAAGCCAACTGATAGGTTAAACAGCGGCAGCGTCCATAGCGGCAACGGCAGCCGGTCTTACATATCTAGACGGAAAATACCATCTGCGGCAGGACTGGCAGATAATACGCGCGAAGAGGAAAGGCGCCAAGCTCTTCGAGAAAGCCCGTAAGTTGCGCTTCCCATCCTGATCTCATGTGATACTGCCACCATAATTCAACGAGGTTCACTCACATCAGCCCTTAGTCCAAGAAAAGCGTATCTCGCCATACTACTTCTTCGAGAAGCACGCCCAGACACAGCCTAATAAGGAGTGCATCTGGTCGCGTAAGGGCTGCTACACCTACGCCGAAGCGTATTACCGCGCAAATCAGTATGCCCAGTTCTTCCTCCAGAATGGCGTGCGCCCCGGCGACCTCGTCGCGTTTTTCATGGCCAACAGCCCGGACTTCGTCTTTGCTTGGATGGGCCTGTTCGCGATCGGCGCGGCGCCCGCCATGATCAATCACAACCTGACGAAGCAGGCGTTGCTGCACTGCCTCGGTATCGCTGAGACGAAGCTGATCCTCGCCGACGGCGCGCCGCAGCTTTTGGAGCGGCTAGACGACGTCAAGGACGAGCTGGAGGCGAATGGCGTGCGCGTCATCAAGCTCGAGGAGGCCCGGCCCGCCATCGAGGCCACGAAGAGCGAGCGACCTCCCGATGAGCTCCGCAAGGGTCTGAAACCTAACTCGCCCTTCGCTCTCTTCTACACTAGCGGTACGACGGGCCTACCCAAGGCATGTGTCTTGCCGGCCACGGCGGGCTTCTCGTACGGCGTGAGCAAGGAGTGCGGGTTCTCGTACGTCAAGGGCGAGAACCAGCGGTACTACGACTGCATGCCGCTGTACCACGGGACGGGCGGCATCAGCGGCATGACGCAGCTGCTGACGGGGCAGACGCTGTGCATCGCGCCCAAGTTCAGCGTGTCGGGGTTCTGGGACGACATCCGCGACAGCCGGGCGACGTGGTTCGTGTACGTGGGCGAGACGCTGCGGTACCTGCTGGCGGCGCCGGCGTCGCCGCGCGACCGGGACCACGCCGTGCACTCCATCTACGGCAACGGCCTGCGGCCGGACGTGTGGAAGCCGTTCCGCGACCGGTTCGGCATCGAGACCATCTTCGAGTTCTTCAACTCGACCGAGGGCATCCTGCCGCTCGACAACCCGGCGCGCGGCGACTACCGCGCGCACGCCGTCGGCCACCACGGCCTGCTCAACCGCCGCCGCTTCCGCCGCGTGCTCGTGCCCGTCGAGGTCGACGTCGACACGGGCGACCTCGCGCGGGACCCGCGCACGGGGTTCGCGCGGCGGGCCGCCTACGACGTCGGCGGGGAGATCCTGGTGGCGCAGCCGCCGACGCTGACGCCGCCGTTTCCCGGGTACCACGGCAACGCGGAGGCGACGCGGGCCAAGTACGTGCGCGACGTGTTCCGCAAGGGCGACCTGTGGTACCGCACGGGCGACGCGCTGCGGCGCGACGCCGACGGCCGCTGGTTCTTCCTCGACCGCCTCGGCGACACCTTCCGCTGGAAGGGCGAGAACGTGTCCACGGCCGAGGTGTCCGAGGTCCTCGGCCGCTACCCCGGCGTCAGCGAGGCCACCGTCTACGGCGTCTCGCTGCCGAACCACGACGGCAAGGCCGGCATGGCGGCCATCTATGTCGACCCGGCGGTTAAGTCGTTTGACTATAACGGCCTGTTGAAGTGGGTGTTCCCTCTCCTCCCTTCTAAACGCCCACCAGATCCAGTGAGTTTCCGCTGACATGTTCCTAGGCACGCGCGCACCTACCTCCCCAAGTACGCGGTCCCCATCTTCGTGCGCCAGCTCGCCGAGCGCTCGGCGACGCACAACAACAAGCAGGACAAGGCGCCGCTCAAGAGAGCTGGCGCCGACCCGGCGCAGACGGGCGACGACCCCTTGCTCTGGATCAGCGATGGCGGCAGGGGCGACGCCTATGTGCCGTTCACACAGGCCGACTGGGACGCGCTGAAGGGCGGGCGTGCTAAGTTATGATGGAGAGACGGATGAATGGATGGGTGAGGAAGTGGATTGGTGGCTGTGTAGCTATGTCAGGGGCCTGCTGTCCTACGTCGTACCACGGAGTTGGCTGAGTTGCTTTTAGCAGATGCTCGGGACCTCAATGAGTTACCTCACAAATACATATAGTGACAATATACCGAATACATAGGACTGAGGTCAGTACGATAACACCTGATGGTAGACGAGACGCTTCGCCCCTACTTCGGTCTGACCGGGCTTGCCCTACCATAAGGTTGTCCCGCCCTTAGGTAGGCCGGAGCGAGCAAGCGGGATCCGGGTGGTCCTCCCTATGGACTTCTCAGATGAGCCACGCGAGTAATACCAATAGCGCTGAAAGGAATCGAACCTAACTACTCTCATGGCTCACCTGTCCCAGCTTTCTCTAGGTAAGGTTCTCATGAAGAAGAAAATTCAAACAAAAGAACCTTACCATGCCCTGTCCTGGTAGCCGCAGCTAGGTTTCTTAGGTAGGGTACACGAATGATGCTGCGTGGTGTGCAAAAACGCACCGAAGTGGGCCAGAGGTTGGGTTACAGGGGTGTTTAGAGTGTGGGCCCACTCCCGAGGTGTGCTCCTACCAAACATCTCGGATGATCGGTTGGTAGATGAAAACGGTGATTGCTGCATGTTTGACAACATCCTCTTCACCTGTGTATGTATCGTTCCATTGTTTAAGGCTGAGTAAAGATAGAAACATCCTTATGTAGCATTGAGGTCACCGAACTAGACCTACCCGGATACCTACCTATGTACCAGTACCTGTTTCAATTTTCTACAATGTCAGAGTAGCGTTGTCTTGGTACCTATTCTTAGCTGTCTAGGTACATCATGTAAGGCCCATAGGTAGGCACTGGATGTCGGTGTTGGTGGGAGCTTTATAGCCGTGATAAGATAAAGCTACATGTACGAGCAGCGACACAGCCGGCAGATCTGCGGGCACAGTGTGGCTCACAAGGTTTACCTACCTAGGTAGCCATTTAGACAGGCAACCCGCCACTACAGCGCTGAGCTAAGCGGTAGTACACTGTATGTCACACTGTCCACATGGATGCCAAGGCTGTTGGTTTCACCGCGTCCTGCCGCTTCACGCTCACGGGCAATTCCTCCACTGACGCTCAGTACACCAAAGCTCCTGGCCTGGCCTTGTCACTTTGCACAATTGAGCTGGCCCCAAGGTGCACTCGACAAACATATACTGCCTCTGCCCAGGGGCATCTGACCTTACCTTTGCTTTTATTGTTCCAAGCCCTTTGGCCTGTAGTTTGGTCCACCGTTTTTGTGATTTAGTGTTTGCGAGCCCCTCAGTACAATACCCTTAATGCGTTTGTAGCCGACTCCTGAAGCTGTCGCCATCGCAGCTGAGGGGTGACAACAATAGAGAGAAAGAGAGAGAGCGAGAGATAAACCCGCGCGCTGTTGTTGCCCACCATGGCGCAACAGTACCAGCTGGCCCTCGAAGCACTGGATTCCATTACCAGAGACCTGAAATCGAGGTGCGACCCTGCCTGCCCATCCACTGCTAGAAACCCCTCTAACCATCCCATCTCCTTCCAGGGCCGGCGACGATGTACGGAAGCGAGCAGCTGCCCAGCTACGGGACCTGGTGACCGTATGCTTTAGAGGTACACCCCCCGACACCCCTCTCTCTATGCCTCCTTCCGCATGACCATACCCTCGACCGTGTAACCTGCCCTGCGAGAAAAGTGCAGCTGCTCATTGACGCCGTTTCATAGACTTCACTGGTGATCAGTTTAATCAGTTCTATAATGCTGTTAATACCAAAATCACTACGCTGATGCTCCACGGCAACGACTCCAGCGAACGCCTCGGCGGCGTCTACGCCCTCGATGCCCTCGTCGACTTCGATGGCGTCGACGTCACCGCGAAATACACCCGCTTTACCGCGAACCTCAAGACCATCCTGAGAGGCAAGGACATTGTGCCTATGCAGCCAGCGGCCACCGCTCTCGGGAAGCTATGTCGACCGGGCGGTTCGCTCATCTCCGAGTTGGTCGAGTCCGAGGTTAAGACCGCCCTCGAGTGGCTGCAGTCCGACCGGGTCGAAGAGAAGAGATATAGTGCTGTTCTGATCCTTCGTGAACTGGCCCGTTCCGCGCCTACTCTGATGTACCCCTACGTCGGCCTCATCTTCGACCTCATCTGGGTTGGCCTGCGGGACCCGCGCCAGCTGATCCGCGCCACCTCTGGGGAGACAGTTAGCGCCTGTTTCCGCATCATCCGCGAGCGAGATCAGGAGATGAAGCAGGCATGGATGACCAAGATGTACACCGAGATGATCCTAGGCCTCAAGATCAACACCGTCGAGTGTGTCCATGCGTCGCTGCTGGTGCTGAAGGAGCTGCTCGAGCAGGGCGGCATGTACATGCAGGAACATTACCAAGAGGCCTGCGAGATCGTGTTCCGCCACAAGGACCATCGCGACGTGACCATCCGTAAGACGGTGGTCTTGTTGATCCCTGACCTGGCGAACTACTCCCCGGCCGATTTTGCGCACACCTACCTCCACAAGTTCATGGTCTACCTTTCCGGCATGCTCAAGAAGGATAAGGAGCGAAACGATGCTTTTCTGGCCATCGGAAACATTGCCAACTCAGTCAAGAGTGCCGTCGCACCGTACTTGGATAGTGTCCTCATCTACGTACGAGAAGGACTCAGCCTCCAGTCTCGAAAGCGGGGTCCTGTTGACCCAGTCTTCGACTGCATCAGTAGACTGGCGGTTGCCGTCGGCCAAACCCTCAGCAAATACATGGAGGCGCTACTAGACCCCATATTCGCCTGCGAACTTACGCCAAAGCTCACGCAGGCCCTGGTCGATATGGCCTTCTACATACCGCCCGTCAAGGCCACTATTCAGGAGAGGCTGCTCGATATGCTTAGCAAGGTATTATGTGGAGAGCCGTTCAAACCCCTGGGTGCTCCTACACCAAACACACTCTCGGCCGTGCCTATAATACCCAAGGACGCCAAGGACCCGCAAGCTTACGAGCATCGAAAGGCCGAGGTCAAGCTGGCTTTGAACACGTTAGGCAGCTTCGACTTTTCAGGTAAATGATTGATCCAACCCCTGTCTTCCTTAAAGGTGCTCTTGCGAGTGTTATCATACGCTAATACTGATTGTAGGCCATATCCTGAACGAATTCGTCCGAGACGTTGCCATCAAATACGTCGAAGATGACGACCCCGAGATTCGCGAGGCAGCCGCCTTAACATGCTGCCAACTCTACGTACGGGATCCAATTGTGAACCAGACTAGTTATCACGCATTGCAGGTTGTCGGCGATGTCATTGAAAAGCTACTAACTGTAGGGGTTTCCGACCCGGAACCGAACATACGGCGGACGGTCCTCGCAGCACTTGATGAGCGCTTCGATCCTCATCTCGCCAAGGCTGAAAACATCCGCACACTCTTCTTCGCGCTTAACGATGAGGTGTTTGACATTAGGGAAGTAGCAATGTCGATTATAGGACGACTTGCGCGGTATAACCCGGCATACGTGATTCCGTCACTGCGAAAGACGCTGATACAGATGCTCACTGAACTTGAGTTTTCCGACGTTGCGCGTAACAAGGAGGAGAGCGCAAAACTACTTAGCCATCTAGTACAGAACGCCCAGGGACTGATCAAGCCCTACGTCGAACCCATGATATCGGTACTCCTACCCAAAGCTAACGATCAGAATCACGCCGTGGCGGCTACTATCCTCAAGGCGATTGGCGAACTAGCGACGGTTGGCGGAGAAGACATGATCCCTTACAAAGACAGGCTCATGCCTATTATCATCGACGCGTTGAAGGACCAGGCTTCCGTCGTGAAGCGCGAGGCGGCTCTACACACACTTGGCCAACTTGCTAGTAACTCGGGCTACGTTATCGATCCCTACCTCGAATACCCCCAGCTCCTTGAACTCCTCCAGAATATCATCCGCGCCGAGCCCCAGCGCGGACCGCTCCGTCAGGAAACGATCAAGCTCATGGGAATATTGGGCGCTCTAGATCCCTACAGACAGCAGGTACAGATTCCCCAAGGCGAGTACTCTTGGCATCAATGTGACGGCTCGGAACAACGTTCCAAAACAGAACAGAGCCACGACAACGACTCGGACGAGTCTGAGGTTGAGTCGAACCACACAAGTGACAAGAGTCTCGTCAAAACCCCCACCCCCATGTCGAAGATACTGCAGAAGAAGAAAGAAAAGGAGAAGAAAGAAGAGCAGTCTAAATGCAAGCAATGCGCGAAGTGTGAACACTGTACTAACGAGATTGCGAAACAGCAAGTAGAGGAGCGCACGCCCGACGCTAAGCGGCGTGTCGAGAGCAACCGAACGACCGATATCTCGCTAATGATGACAGGCCTCACCCCCTCTAGCAAAGAGTACTATCCTACTGTTGTGATTAACGCTCTCTTGAACATCTTGAAGGATCCGTCTCTAATCCAGCATCACGCCGGCGTGATCGAGGCCATCATGAACATCTTCCGCACGCTAGGGCTCGAGTGTGTGTCCTTCCTGGACCGCATCATTCCGGCTTTCTTGTTAGTAATTAAGAATTCTCCGCCCAACCGCCTGGAATCGTACTTCAACCAGCTGGCCACGCTGGTGAGCATCGTGCGGCAACACATCAGGCCGTACTTGCCGTCCATTGTAGAGGTGCTCCATGACCATTGGGATATGTCGCCATCGCTGCAGTCTACGATCCTATCATTGGTTGAAGCCATCTCGAGGTCCCTGGAAGGAGAGTTCAAGATCTACTTGGCGGGCCTACTGCCTATGATGCTCGGCATATTGGAGAAGGATGCAACAACTAAGAGAATCCCCTCCGAGAAAGTCCTGCACGCCTTCCTCGTCTTCGGCTCGAGTGCTGAAGAGTACATGCACCTCATTATCCCCGTAATTGTGCGGACGTTCGAGAAACAAGGGCAGCCGACGTTCCTGAGGAAATCAGCAATCGAGACCATAGGTAAAATCTCCCGTCAGGTCAACCTCAATGACTACGCCGCCAAGATCATCCATCCGCTCGCTAGGATTCTCGCTAGTGGGGAGTCGTCCTTGCGTGTGGCGGCGCTGGATACTTTGTGTGCTCTGATTCACCAGCTCGGTAAGGACTACTTGCACTTTATGGGAACTGTCAACAAAGTCCTTCAGACCTACCAGATCCAGCACCAAAATTACGATCTCCTAGTGAGCAAGCTCCAGAAGGGCGAGGTCCTGCCGCATGACCTAAGTTCCGAGACGCGATTCATTGATCAACCAGATGAGCCGTCTTTCGCCGAACTCGGTAGTAAGAAGCTCGAGATGAATGCGATACATCTGAAGGCCGCTTGGGACACTAAAGGCAAGTCGACGAAGGAGGATTGGCAGGAGTGGCTGCGACGCTTCAGCACCACCCTCCTAACCGAATCTCCTAACCATGCTCTACGTGCCTGCGCTGTCCTGGCTAGCGTGTATCTTCCTCTTGCCCGCGAGTTGTTCAACTCGGCCTTCGTTTCTTGCTGGAGCGAACTTTACGAACAGTTCCAAGATGAACTTATTCAGAACATAGAGAACGCCATCCGATCTGAGAATGTCCCTCCAGACTTGCTTGGCCTCCTCCTAAACTTGGCCGAATTCATGGAGCATGACGACAAAGCCCTGCCTATCGATATCCGAGTTCTTGGAAGGGAAGCGGCACGTTGTCATGCGTACGCGAAGGCTCTCCATTATAAGGAGCTAGAATTTCTGCAGGACCAGAGCGGTCCGGCGGTCGAAGCTCTTATCGTTATAAATAATCAACTTCAACAGTACGATGCGGCCATCGGCATCCTGCGTAAGGCACAACTTTATAAGGATGGGATCCAGCTCAGGGAGACGTGGTTCGAGAAGTTGGAACGATGGGAGGAGGCTCTGTCGTTCTACAACAGGAGGGAGCTAGAGGTCCCTAAAGACCACGCTGTACCGATCGATATCGTCATGGGCAAGATGCGTTGTTTGCATGCCCTCGGCGAGTGGGATGCTCTTGCTAGCATAGCTGGTGGTACTTGGTCGCATTCGGCGCCGGAAGTCCAGAGACGCATTGCCCCTCTAGCAACTGCGGCAGCTTGGGGTTTGGGCAAGTGGGACTCCATGGACAACTACTTACAGTCGATGAAGCGGAATTCTCCGGACCGGTCGTTCTTTGGGGCGATATTGGCGCTCCATCGAAATCAATTCCGAGAAGCTGCGGCCTGTATCCAGGCGACGCGAGAAGGTCTTGACACAGAGCTTAGTGCGCTCGTAAGCGAGTCGTACAACCGCGCATACCAGGTCGTCGTCCGCGTGCAGATGCTCGCAGAGCTCGAGGAGCTCATCGTTTACAAACAGGCTGATGAAAGGAAGAAAGTCACCATGCGCCGCACATGGGAGACCCGTCTCAAGGGATGTCAGAGAAACGTCGAAGTGTGGCAGCGTATGCTCCGTCTTCGTGGCCTGGTCATTACACCGGCTGAGAACATGCACATGTGGATTAAGTTTGCCAACCTGTGTCGAAAGTCCGGAAGGATGGGCCTGGCCGAGAAGTCCCTCAAGCAACTCATCGGCACCGAAAGTCCTCTCGAAACGATAATTCCCTATTGGACCCAGAACGGACAGGCCCAGCAGGCTGCCCTGACCAGAATCCCACCCCAGGTTGTCTACGCCGTCCTCAAGTTCTATTGGGAATACGGCCAGCAACCGAATCTACGACAGACCTCCCATTCGGAGAAGACGTTGTATTGCCTCCGGAAGTTCACGGCCGATTCTGCCCAGAGTTTGGAGATGGCGAGAGCCTCGCTGCAGAGTGGACCTAATGGCGTAGACCCAATGGGTGACTATGGCTTCCACAATGCAGTTGATACAGGCGTCCCCCACTCTAGAACCCACAAGGCGATCCACGATCAAACAGTGCTTCTTGCGAAATGCTTCCTGAGGCAGGGCGAGTGGCAGGTGGCCCTAAATAAGAACGATTGGCAACACCGAAACGTGCAGGACATATTGAGCTCCTACTCGAAAGCCACGCACTACAATCCTAAGTGGTACAAGGCCTGGCATGCGTGGGCTTTGGCAAACTTCGAAATCGTACAGGCCCTGACGTCTCCAACCGATAGGGTCGTCACGAGAACAGACCCGTCGATCGTCGTTAACCACGTCGTCCCTGCGGTGCAAGGTTTCTTCAAGTCCATCGCTTTGTCGTCTGGGAGCTCTCTTCAGGATACGCTCCGTCTTCTCACGCTGTGGTTCGCCCACGGTGGTAGCAGCGAAGTCAATACGGCAGTGACCCAGGGCTTCGGGACGGTTAGTGTTGATACATGGCTCGAGGTCATTCCTCAACTCATCGCCCGTATCAACCAGCCCAACACGCGAGTGCGACAGTCTATTCACAACCTACTGGCTGATGTTGGGCGCAATCATCCCCAGGCTTTGGTCTACCCGCTCACCGTCGCAATGAAATCGGCCCAGAGCACTAGGAGGTCGAAATCAGCAGCCCTAATCATGGACAGCATGCGTGCCCACAGTGCCAAGCTTGTCGAGCAAGCCGACACCGTCAGCCACGAGCTCATTCGTGTCGCCGTGCTCTGGCATGAACAGTGGCACGAGGGGCTCGAGGAGGCTTCCCGACTCTATTTCGGAGACCATAATATCGAGGGCATGTTTGCCACTCTTGAACCACTACACGATCAGCTCGAGCGGGGTCCAGAAACACTGCGTGAGATTAGCTTTGCACAAACCTTTGGTCGGGATCTCACAGAAGCACGGGAATGGTGTCGCCAATACCAATCCACGCGCGACGTCAGCGATCTGAACCAAGCGTGGGATCTGTACTACAACGTGTTCCGGCGGATAGGAAGACAGCTTCCGCAGGTAACCTCACTTGAGTTGGCGTACTGCTCTCCCAAGCTGCTGGCCGCGAAGGATCTGGACCTCGCCGTACCCGGTACCTACCGTAGTGGCGCACCCATCGTGCGAATACTTTCGTTCGAGACGACCTTCAGTGTAATCAACTCCAAGCAGAGACCCAGAAAGCTGAACACGAACGGAAGCGACGGCAACTCGTACGCGTTCTTGCTGAAGGGCCACGAGGACATTCGACAGGACGAACGTGTTATGCAGCTATTTGGCCTCTGCAATACGCTTCTCGCGAACGACTCTGAGTGCTACAAGCGTCATCTTGGCATTCAACGATATCCGGCAATCCCTCTTAGCCAGAACTCGGGTCTGCTCGGCTGGGTGCCCAACAGTGACACACTGCACGTCCTTATCCGCGAATACCGCGAAAGCCGGAAGATACTTCTCAACATCGAGCACCGTATCATGCTGCAGATGGCGCCGGACTACGACAACCTAACACTTATGCAGAAGGTCGAAGTCTTCGGATACGCGCTGGACAACACGACGGGCCAGGACCTCTATCGTGTGCTGTGGCTGAAGAGCAAGAGCTCCGAGGCATGGCTCGAGCGCCGCACCAACTACACGCGCAGCTTGGGCGTCATGAGCATGGTGGGCTACATCCTAGGTCTGGGTGACAGACATCCCAGCAATCTGATGCTCGACCGCATCACCGGCAAGATCATCCACATCGACTTCGGTGATTGTTTCGAGGTCGCCATGAAGAGAGACAAATACCCCGAGCGCGTGCCCTTCCGCTTGACGAGGATGTTGACGTACGCTATGGAGGTCAGCAATATTGAGGGCAGCTTCCGCATCACGTGCGAGCATGTCATGCGCGTACTAAGGGAGAACAAGGAGAGCGTGATGGCGGTGCTCGAGGCTGTAAGTTTTCTGCTGTCCATATTTAATCACCTTTCCAATGTTCCAACGTTGCTAACGCTTGCTGCTACAGTTCATCCATGATCCTTTGCTGACCTGGCGACTCACTAACGCTGCGTCCCCCGTCGGTCCGAACTTTAGGTCAGAGCGTGAGACCGCACTGGGTGCGGACGGACAACGCCCCGGCGGGCGGCGGGCTTCGATTCTCGAGGCCGAACACCCGCCTTCGGAGTACCTCGCCGCGCAGCTAGCGGGAGGCGAGCCGCCTGTCGCTGTTAACGGTGGTGGCCCGCCCGGTGCCGTCATCCCGCCTAGGGCGCGGGCGCGCACGAACTCGAGCGCGGCGGCGGCGGGGATCAACGGGCAGGCGGACGGGATCGGCGGCGGGGTGGTGGAGGCGGCCGAGATGCAGAACGCGCGGGCGGTCGAGGTGCTGGACCGCGTCAACCAGAAGCTCACGGGGCGGGACTTCAAGCCCAACGAGGAGCTCGAGGTGGTGGCGCAGGTCAACAAGCTCATCATGGAGGCGACCAAGCTGGAGAACCTATGCCAGCACTACATCGGGTGGTGCTCCTTCTGGTAACCTTAGGTATTCATCCGGACAAACCTGCCCACTTGTTTGCCAGAGTGGGTGGGTAGGACGCGGTTATGGGGGCTGGAAAGGGGGGAAGGGGAGAGGTGTTGTATTTGTAAACGGGAGATGACGGGAGATGAAGATCGGGGCGAGTGGTTGGAGGGAAGGTAGTGCGGCGGTTGCGGAGGATGTCTGGCAGGCAGTCATGTTTTCTTCTGCTACTTACCTACCCATTTAACTACTTGGTCCTCTTTGCGATGGAGTAAGTGACGGAGGCGAATGGCGAGCTCAGGTCTTGGTGTACTTGGCTTCATTTTCATCTTTTATTTTCGATCTGTATTTTTTTTTCTCCCTCTATTTCATTAAGTGAGAGGGAACCGGCCGGCGTTGATGACATCCGTCTCCCCTGAAGAGATGAACATACAGGTGCAGACGTAGATGCGGAGACAGTGAGAGAGAGAGAGACAGGCAGGACATGTTGCGAGATATCATTCCATCACCAAGAAAGCGATGAGTTTGAAGAAAGGATGGAAAGATGGAGCGATGGAGTGATGATGGAAATGATAGCGGCGGTTGTGCAATAGCTATCGCATTTATTTATCATGACATGACTGTCAGTATTGTCTGTCATGGTCGGTATGACATGTTGCGGAGCGGATATATTTACCGCCATCGCATCTCATCGCATCGCGTTTTCGGAAACGCGCGTTCGGAGCGCACACAGGGTAGTGACGGATGCGGCGGGATCCTTAACTCAGGGGCGGCAGCGCGAACGGTAGAGTTCAAAATGTCATCACCACGGTCTTACGGTAACGGCGAAGGGTCAATCGGACATGGCATGGCATGGTATGGAATTGTCTGGTATTTGCCTGGTACGGTTTGTCTACTTAGTATAGAGTAGGTATCTATCACTAGTCGCTTTGAATGCGTGGCGTAGATTTTTTGCGTCCGACCGATTGATTAATTGATTCGTTCGGCGTTTTAAGAAATCGTTTTGAGAGGAAATGTTTGTTAAGTATCGTGACATATGTCTATGACCAGACTGAGCTTGCTGGCTGGCTGACAGGTTGGTGGGTTGGTTAGCCACCCAGGCTCACCACGGAGGGGCTAGGGGACCGTTTCAGGGACTGAAGCTATTCAGAGTAATAGAGCTAAAATTAATAGTTAGATCCTTAGCAACTGAATGATACTTAGAGAAGGCGGCTAGACCACGAGGAACCTGGGTTCGGGAGGACTCAGTTCAACCCCTTTATAGGTAGGTACCTGCCTACCTGCCTACCCCTCGCCTGCGCATAAGCAGCGCCGCATAGCTGTGTAGTGAACACCACTGCTGAGCTAATGCTGACGAATATCTGGGGTGTCGCAGTGGTTGGAATCAACGGATGGATATCAGCAGCTATCAGAGTTGATAGAGGGGTGTGCGCGCGCGCGTGTGTGGGTAGGATGTTGTAGTTACTTATCTACTAACGTTAGATACGTGGGGTGCCCCTTTCTCCCATAGCAGCTACGGATGTATCCATGTATGAGACCAAAAGATAGCGTGTCACATGGACAGTGGGAGTCGACACATAGGCTGAGATGGGATCAACACCTATCAGCGCTAGACGGTTCTTCGCCCTATGGTTCATCTATAGCAAGGTGAACGTGATAAGTATCAACTAACTAGGTGTGTAGGTATCAGATGTTCGTGAGTGAAGTGAGAGGATGTATGATTTCATGCATAACAAGACGAACTGTCTACTTAATAGAAGATGATATGGGATGGAGACTGACTGGGCTGATGCCATATTAACATAGTCATATTGGGGGACGGGGGTTATGGATTGCTATGCGCCCGCTTACGAGGAGGTAGGAAGGCGTCTGTTTAAGGTTGTTTTAAGCTTATTTCAACGAGGCGTCCATACGTGTTGGCTACCTAACCTTTAATTACGTGGTTACCAGGTAATTAGCAGCCTAACGTTATGTAGGTGGGGAGGTAGGGCCATGGAATCTGTTGTGGTGTACCTACCTAGTTATCCTATTTTGAAGCTATGGTTCAAGGGCGTCTCTGTTTTCTCTATTTCTCGATTCATTGCTTAATGTTGGTGAATTGTATTAAGATCGAGCTATAGGACTCTTTTCTTTATCACCTATGATAGAGATAGGGGATAAAGGAGAGAAAACAAAAGAAAAGAAAAGGGGCGGCGGGGTTAGGGTTAGGATTAGTCCAATGAATGTTTAGAAGTGTGGCTTGTAAATTGTACTGTGACTCAGGGGCTAGCTACCTGGTTGTTTTAAACTCAGTGGTAACGGTTTTACGCCGGTCTTCTTATTCTCATAATTTGGAAGGACTGCGTCTGCACAAAATAAGGGGCTTAATGATTGTGCCAAGGCTTGTGCGGGAGTTCGAGTCGCTTCACGCTATCAGGGCTCATGGGATTGGCGAGCCCCAGGTTTCGTGTCGGTCGGCCAGAATGCTTCTCCGACTTCGGCAAATCTGATACAGGGCGCTCTTCTAATCTCTGTTTCGCGCTTCCTAATCCTGCATGTGTATGGCCAGGTACATATGTAGCGATCTTGACGGGTAGCCGGCTTGCTGTCGAAGGAGTACGTGCCTCTTGGTAGCAGTTAGTCGCGGCTCACATGACTTCGGAAGCAGTCATCACGTAGCAGAATAAGACGACATCCTTTCAACGCGTCTAGCAAATTGATGGAACCCAGATGGTCGTGGGTGTTATGTAGTCTGAAAGCTCATCCCGGCGATATTGTATCCTGGAAGTAGATAGGTAGAGACTTGTTTTGCTACCTAACTTGAGTTTTTCTTGATAGGTCTCTGGCCGTTCCTCGGTAGACCACTTGTGAAACTCTTTTCTTCTATTACGGCTGTATTTCCCCCTTTCCTTATATAGTTGATTATTCAATTTTGGGAGCTTTTAACTTTCTCCTCCGGCGTCTTTACCTCGCGCAAGTCTTGTATTCGTCGCCTAGGTTGGAAGCCGATCTGTCTCTTGTCCGCTCAAGTCTAAACCAGCTTCTCTATGCAACGGTTTGGCCCAAACTGATTGATGTCGCCAGCTTTACATAGGCACGGTACAGCTTGAACGGACAGCTTCTCCGAGGCGCCTACAGCGGGGGTTTGACACCCTGTAGGTGAAATATGACATCGTCGAGATACAATGACCTGTCGTTGTTGCTGTCGCAGTTTGGCCCTTGTCAGTCCGCATGTGAGTCGCAATAGGACCAACCACGGCGCAGCATCGAGGTAAAGCTTGTGTATCCTTCATCATGGCGGCAGGGAACGAGACGGCGGTGGCTTCTTCGATTTATGCTGGCTGCAGACCTGAGGGATTTACGTCGGAATTAAGGCCTTCGGGCCGCACGAAAGGGCGCTTGGCATCCGCTCGCGCATAGTCAACTGCTCGCACAGATGCGGACTCCCGTAGCTCGTAGCTCGTAGCTCGTAGCTCGTTGGGTGGGCGCATGGCCCTGCAACCCCGTCGCATCGGCGTATGCGCCATCGGCTCGGCTGCGGGAGGTCTCACGTCGTACGAACCGGTCGTCGTCCATTTCCGGTCGGAAACCAAAGTTGAATTTCCCCCACCCTTGTCCTCCCAGCTCCCCCGAAACGAGCTCGTCTCGCTAATTGCTGACCCGGACGCCACCTGAGCGGCTTGGACGGAAGTTGCAAGCAGGCAGGAGAAGATTGCGCGATGGAATAGGTGCGAGCTTCTGCCCTGCGGGATCGATCTGATGGATGAATTTGTTTTGTGTTGGTTCTGACCTGCTTGCCTCTCATGCTCACACTCTTCGTACCGCTCAGCGGTTCTCGAAGGCTAGTAATAGTCTGGTAGACTTTTCATCACCGCAACGTTATTGGCCGAGGAGCCGCCCTCCGGAGTAGAAAGGAATCGATTCTTATGTATGTTTATATACTGTCACATGACAGTACATGGCCTCGAAGGTTCCATTCGGGCAGGTTGGTCGGGAATTGATTGTTTGCTGCTTGTGTTGGTGCAAGCCGCATGAAGAGGGTAGACCCAGACACGGATACAGATAGGCCTCAGTCGAACCCTACTGCTGCTATACGAGGTTCGATGGGACGAGAGACCAGTGAGACCTGCACAAGCCCCCTGCCGGAAGCACATACGGCGGCCGCGTGGGATTGGCCAGCTGCGACTCTGCTCTGGGTCTTCTAGAAAGAGCTGCAGGCCAACTCATACGTAGTAGATCAGAGGCAAAGGAGGGCGGGGGTAGGATTCGACTCGCAGCCCCTCCGACATCTCCAATATTTGTGACAAGAGCGTATCTGGGGCACTAGGGGTCCAAGATTTTTAAGACATTGGTCGAGTACAGTCCGTAATGGATTGTCTTCCGGGGGGAAGATATCTCGTAACAGGGTCGGACAATTTTGTCACGGTGATAACGCTTTGTGGGGGCGTTTTCTGGCCTTTCCCATGCTCGAGTGTTGAGGCGGTTGGACGAGCTTTTCTACCACCTAAATCTCACACACGGTGCCGCCCAGCTTTACGAGCACCCATGCGCCGCGGCGCCGAGCCTCTGTCGCCTATCGCTATAAAATCAGCGCTTCCAGACCCGTTTGGAACGGTCTGACAGTATAGGAGAAGTGACGAGTAACAAACGCTGCCATCGCACAGCCCTCGAGCTGAGGTTACCCCCCTGCCCCCGCGGCGGTGGCAGGCAAATGCCTGTTCCCCGCTCACATCCTCAGCTTGGAGACGGGGAGGGCGGCCGTACGAGCAGGGGCCTTCTGGAATTGAACTGGGGTCACCCCCTTCATCGCATCTCACTTGGTCCCCTCTCCCACAAGAGGAAAGAAGACAGGGAAAAGAAAAAGGAGGGAAGTATATTAGACCGGCGCATATATATGTTTCATGTAATCGTGTCGGTAACAGCTCCGGACGACTCCCAAACACTCCAGACCTATGGTCCTTACTATGGTCCTTACCCAGCCCCGAGCCCTACATCTTACTTAGCCAACCACCAATGCCAGAGAGCCAGATATGGAAATGTAAGGCAAACCATCTCTCGAACTCCCTTCGGTTATATACTAACGGAAAGGTATATGCAGGACTGAATAGATTGGCCTACCTACTCGCCAATGTGTGGTGGGCATGGAGAGCATCACCTCTTCAGACTTGAATCCTGAATAGAGAGAGGCAAGATACCAGAATTGTATTGCTCCAGCCGGGTATCTCCGCACCTCCAGGGCCACGGATACTCGGGCGGGTGGGCCATGCTCGGGCACTGGATAGTGGACACTGGGCCCGGACCATGGCCTATAAGGGTGCGTACTTCGTACAACACAACCCACTAACAGCAATAATTCAGGGCTTAAACCAAGAAAAATTGGCACCCTTTAATGCAACCACCATCGTCCCCCGTTCATCTGTCTGTCCGTTCGTTCATTCGGGACTAACCGACGCCCTCGCAAGGTAATGTAGTTGCGAGTAAGCCTTCGATCGCGAAAGCCTCGTCCTCAGTCGAAAGCCGAGACGCTGGGGTTCACTGGTGATACCGCCTTAACGTACTTGGGTACTAATCGTCCCCGACTACCGTCCGTTTACCCATGGACGTGTGTGTGGCATCCACACAGCCAGAACAACAGTCTTTTGTTGGATAACACAGCACCTGCTAAGCTCTCTGTTTGTGTGACCTCAACCTGCATGTTTGTCTATTCATTGTCTTTGCCCTCTTGTGATGATATATGCCTTGTCAGGAGAGGCACCAATTTGGATTCCTAGGTCTCGGTTCAACGGATCGACGTTTTGGTTCGGGCAGGTTGTTGTTACTGCGTTGACTATCAACCGTCGAACAGACTTATCACCTATGAGTGACTCCCAGCTTCATTTGAATCAAGTTGGCCACCTTGATCATCACACCCTCAGCTTCTATCAGCTACCACCCGCAACATCTCCACGTGTCTCCCAGTAAGTGTCCTCTTCCTTGAAGTGTCCTCTTCCTTGAAGTATCATCTTCAACATTCGTTTGAGAAAAGGCTCAATCTTGTTTTTGCTCTTTTCACATGCGGAAAGAACAATAATAACATGACGGATCGTCGTTTGTCAAACCAAGTAGCATCAGTCAATGCCTCTCTTACTTCAGTACCTACTTAATCTGTACGGTACCTCCCTTATTCAGCTCATCCGCATCTCATTGCGTACCTCTTGTGCCTCCTATCTCTGCCCTTACTCCCCTAACCTCCCCAGTTCCGCATCACTTCAGCCTTCCACCTCAACTCACAAACAGTTTCCTGCCTTTTCTTCCTTTTCTTCCCTGTCTCACACAGATACAACCTCATTCGGGGGACAGCACGGACAGATGCGGAATTACTGCATTTCTTTTCTGCATGCGAGAAACTACCCACCTATAGCCTCAACCGACTGACTTCGGGGTACTAGGTCCCATCAGGTATTCTCCTTGGTTACCTAACGGCTACTTCAGTAGTGTGACCCGGTGGTCTTGCCCACTACATTTTCTGCAACTGAAACTTCCTCACTCCATCTCCCAATCTCCCAATCTCCCCTCTCATCATCTCCGCCAAGATGGAGCACTTGGTACAGAAGCAGCAGGACGAGTTGCGCTCGCTCGAAGAGCGTGCTAAAAAGGATAAGGAAAGTATGCTTGCGACTCATACTTCTATCCTAGAGAACATGAAGGCTGGGGCCGATGAAGCCACATATGAGACAGATATCCTACCCATGGCTAAGGAGAATTTGCAAATGAAACTGCGGAATCACCACAATTCTTACCGGAAACGCCTGGACGAAGTTATACGTGCTCAAAAAGATGAACGCGCTCGCTACGCGGCTTCCATGGATGTGTCTCCCCAGCTGAGCACCGCACCGCGGGTCCCAGGACCCTACACGCCCGCCGATACCACTGCGTCTCCTAGTCCTAATGACAACACCGCCCCAGCCTGGGACGGTCCTACGTCGCTTCAATATTCGAATCAGATTTCAAAACACCCAGAGAACATTCATGGTCAACCGCAGAGCAAACTACCGCGTATAAATACGTCTGTGGGTCATTTGCGGACGCCTATCCCCACTCCTCCGACCGAGAGCATGCAGTCTTCAAGCAGAACCATCACCTTCGATGAGGTCTATCAGAATGGCGAGGCTGCATACAAAAATACCATTGTGGAGTGGCCGGCCGGTAGCGACAAGTGGTATGTTCTGATGTGCAAGGAGCATAAGAACATTAGGTTCAGAGAAAACCCCGTCCAGGGTGCGGCCAAACATCTCAATTCTCAAGCCCACAACTTTCCTCATAGAAATAGGAATATGGCCGTTGAGACGCTGGGCTATCGTGTCCTCGGTTGCACTCGGGAACTTGCGGAGAAGAACAACCGAGCAGCATTGCTGACCTACCCAAAGAAGCCCGAAAGACCTCAAGTTCCAGCGAAAGGAAAGAAAGCTGGCGTAAAGGATGTAGGTTCGGGAGAGAATGCACCATCCGGTACGGCTGGTTCAATCACGTCAGCCCATAAGAGAGTCGCAACAGGACAGCAGACGCCTAGTGGAAAGGAGGGGGCAAAGGAGCTAGATCTAGGCAGACCTCCATCATCGCACAAGAACAATCCTTCCCCTGCGACTCAGAAGGAGGTAGCCGCGATAGCTGCCTCGCATGAACGGACACCGAACCAAACTCAAAGCGTTTCCCTGTTAGGTGTTCCGAAGACTCCAAGCCTGCCCCGTGGAATTATCTCGCCAAAAACGTTTCACATCTACTATGGCTACTGGAAGGACACGAACGAGCTTTACCCAGTGATGATCCTTGGCTGGGACAACCAGGAAGGGGGCGGCTTGAAGACTGACCTGGTCGGTACCAAGCTGCTCGACAAGGAGTCGAAGCCTCCGAAATGTTATATATATAAGTCAAACGCAATAGCAGGCTGGGCCCCTGGCTTCGAAGGCGGCGGTACCAAGGTGCGATCGAGAAAGTTCCCGGTCATGTTCTTCGACGAGACCCAGAGCGTCGGTTGGATCGCGGCACAAAACCTAAGCAGATTCCCTCTATATCAGAAAGCTCCCCCGAAAGAAGACCACCCTTTCAATGTGGCGCGGGGTTGGATTGCCCGAAGGGAGGGATTTCCATCGTGGGAAGCCCGCGAGGCGGCACGGAACGCAAAGGAGACCGGTAAGAAAAGGAGACAGCCAGACTACCTATACTTAAGGACATTTACCTAACATATGTTTTATAGGCCGAACTATTTCTGGATTTGGAGCACCCGAAGCCTCTCTTACCTCGGCCGTGGGGACATTTAGGTTGGGGCCTCTGCCAGATCGCAAGGACGGTCCCAGCAGCCGAGGTGGAATCGAGGAAATGGACGTAGATTCCGAGCATGACTCGGATGCCCAGTCGACCGCCATAACAGACGAGCTTGTCCGGGAATGGCAGGAAAAAGGGGGTGAGATTCCTGGGGATGATGATTACGCCGGTTCAGATCCCGAGAGCGACGGGGATGCCGAGTTAATGGATTGGGACAAGCCGTCGACGGCCGAAAAAGGGGCTGGCAGTGTCAAAAACCGCCCCTGGGCATACTACGGTCTCCGTAGTAACGATCAACACAGCGTCGCAAAGCCGACGGCTCCTGCACCTTCCCAATCCGCACCCGAGCCGCAACCCGCACCCAAGCAGCAATCCGCAGTCGAACGTATAGACGAGAAACTGTTTAATTTGAAGAAAGCCCTGAAGGAATCCGAGCAACGCAAATCGCAAGCCAAGCAGACGGATACTGATATGCCAGACCGTCCTTCACCCAGCCCTGGCGTTTCACCTACCTCTCTGGATCCAGAGGCTAAGCGCAAAGCAGCCCTCGAAGAGCTGTACCAGGAATTCTCTTCCCCCTACAGAGTGTCAGGCGGCAGGTACATTGTTCCCGCCGCATCAAACAACAACACACCCCGCGCGACCCAGGATCCCAGCACCAGAGCCCGATCGATTGCCTCACTCCCGCCTTCTAATCCGATTACCACTGACCCGACTACTCCTACTACTCACCCGAACATGGCAGACCGCGCGAACAGTTTCCCTTCACTCCGACCGCAGGCGGCGGTCGCGCCCATAATGGACCCGTCCGCGCCCGACACCCAGGCACCGGGTGATACGACGGTGAAGAGCAGCAACAACAAGCGAGACGGGACCGATGCCGAAGAGGATACCCCGATGACAGGGGATGCTGCGACCAATAAGAAGGTCTTCACCGAAGCGAGCCGACGCGACCTCGAGGAGAACAACCAAGGCTCTGGTAGAGCGGGCGGAGAACGTCAACCCGCGCCGTACACCCCCACCCCCACCATCACCACCGCCTATCAAGAGGGACCTCGCGCCACGACAGAGCAGCCAGGCTCCTCCACTTCTAGCAGAGGATTCGGATCGCGCCAGCCCGCTACCACCGCCCACGGAAGCAACATTGGAACTGCGACGACGAACATGCGACCCATCCTGACAAGCAAAGCTCCCGCACAAGACAGCGATGCAATGCAGCTTGATCAGGGAGAAGTCGTCGCCGCGCAGACAGCTGCTCGGCCCGCACCACCAACCGGCCGGGACATCCCCCCCGCAGCCCCCGCTTCCACCCCCGCCGTCACCATGTACCAGCCCGGCACCGCCATGCCTCTCGCCCCGCAGCCGCCTCCCCAACCCCTTATCACGCCGGGCCCGATCGAGGTGCCCGACTACCACATGTTCCCGACGGACGTGGCCTTCGAGCTGACGTACTACCGGCAGGGGGCCGCGGAGTGGCGGGCGCGGGGCGCCGAGCCCGACAAGCGCGAGGACCAGGCCGAGGAGTTCCTCAACCTGTACTACGGCCCGGGGAACCGCACCGTGGGCACGCGGCCCGGCGCCGCCGCGGACGTGCACGTCGACCCGGCCACCGTGCGCGGGTTCTCGCGCGCCGAGATCCCGGGACGCCCGGGCCGCGCGTGTATCACGCTGCTGTTCGCGGAGGAGAGCGGGCGCCCGCCCATGGACCTCTACTTCGGGCGGAGCAAGGGCAGCGGGCTGCTCGCGGGCCAGCCGCAGGCCCGCGGGCTGATCCGCTGGATGCGCCGGATCAGGGCGGACGTGTGGAGCGTCGACCCGATGCGTCAGCCGAACTAGGCTGGCTGACGGCCTAGGTAGATTTACGAACGGACGCCTTTGCCTGCCCGGGCTCGGTCACTCTGAATTGGGGGAGGAGTAAGAGGTCGGTTGGTCATTATGAGGAGGGTGTTGGACCGCCACCTATACACGGAGATGACCGAGCTCGAGGACATGAACAGAAAAAGAAACAGAAAGAAAAAAAAGGGTTCACGCGACGCATAAAAAGGGGTTTGGCATGGATGGTCGGTCATTTGCAGCAAGGGATACCCACTGGACTTTTTCTTTTTTCCTGTACCGAGTATATAAAATCTGGCCCTCTCTCTTCCGCGTCTGGACCGATGGATGGATGGATGGATGGATGGACTGCCACACTGGCAGAGAGAGATAGACAAAAAATGGAGTGCGTTGCTATGTACTTGTCAATAAGTTGAGAAGGGGTTCGTGAGCTGTACGTGACGTGATAGTAAACGTAGCCGCGTTCCAACACTAGGTAGGTAAGTCCGATGTGCGTAAGCTGGGTCCATACGGCATCCCTGGATAGAGACGGCAGGCCCCAAGTTAACTGCTATACTGACTCACCTAGCTCGGGGTAGAAGCGTAAGGCGATTAAGGATACAGATGTAGAGGGTTATGACTGTATCGTTAACGGCTTCTCAGATATTGGTGGGATCTCCTTGACATAGATATCCTTCATTAATAGGGTACGGCATCCCGTGACAGAAAGGGATGCATGTGAAAACGCCGAGGAAGGACGGCAGGCCAAGGATGTCTTGCTGCTTTCCCCGCACTGGACTTACTGTATGCATGCATGCCTACCTGGGCTTACCTTACCGGATGAGGCTAGAGATAACTGGGCTGAATCTGAATCCTCTCGCCTTGTCGCGCGTCTTATCGCCGTCTTTTCTGGGGGAGGCAGCGATTAACCTACCCTAATATGTAATAAGACTACGTAGGCACTTGTTTGCCAAGGCTCCAGGGCTCCCCGGCGTGTCCTGGAATGACATGTGCTGCTGACAGTCTGTTCCTCGTGTCTTATTTCGATTGCGACATGGTCCAGATACAGACAACTTAGGTATTCTTTATTCCTGTCCCGTCATCCTGTCTTGCAAGCTTACAACCTCTGCCTGGTCTCCCTACCTCACATATAACCAACCGTAAGCCTCGCAGGCTTGGACACTACCGACCGACCGACCGACCGACCGACCGACTAACCGTTCCTACTCATACTCCTATCAATCATACCACAACCAGGCTACCAATGACGTGAGGTCGCGACAAGGGCCAACATTTAAGTTCGGGCGCGGGTTGGATGATCGCTGCTGCTGAGGCTCAACAAAAAAAGAAACAAAAGCTTATCGCTGTTAACCCTGGGGAGAGTTGGGCCGCCTAAACCCGGACGAGAAGGGACGGCAAGACGGGCACAGGGCGGACACGGTTGGGACTGGAATCCACTGATAACCCAAGCAAAGTATCAACAGATCAGGTCCAGCACGTTGCGCATCGCGACATCTTCTGGCCGGAGACATCAATCCTTGATGGCTGCTTTTGTAAGTCGCATTTGTGATTCCCTCCCGCCCGCATATATCCCTCCCTTTTTACCGCCCGCCCGGTAGCTCGCTGGGGTACCTAGTTCATTGGGGGGGTATTACCTACAGCCTTACCTAGGTAGCTTAGAACCTAACCGCCCGCCCGCCTAATAAACGTCTGTGTGTTCGCCTCCAGCGTTTCATGCACCTACCTGCTTGCCAAGCGGCCTCACCTTACCCGTCGGCCTACCCGGCCACCTACCTACCAATCAAGCAGAAACATATGTAACTAGTCATTATCATTGTTCCATGAATCGTCATCACCACCACCATCATCATCAGCCCATAGAGACAATACAGACTCGAAAATGACCCCGCAACCACCAGACTGACGGACTGATCGAGCAACTGACTTGCCTCACGTTACTAACTGACTGACTCCAAAAGGACACCCCCTGGCTGGCACACATGTCGACCCCGAAATCCGCCCCCCGCGCCGACGCGTTCGACGGGGCCTACGCCTCGTACACGCCGGCCTCGACCGCCGCCGACCCGCCGCCGACCTACGCCGCCTTCTCGCCCGCGAACCTCGCGTCGGGCGGGGCGGCGACCAGCGCCGCCGCCGCGACCGCCGCCGCCGCCAACAAGCGCCGGTCCACCATCCTCGTGCACCAGAAATCGCCGCTGCTGCTGGCCACGCCGCCGCAGATCACCCGCGCCCTCGCCTACAGCCACCCGTTCCTGCTGCCGCTCAACAAGCTCGCCGGCCTGCTGACCTGGACCACCGGCGACCCCTGGGAGAGCTTCCTGCTGCTGGCCCTCTTCTGGGCCGCCGTGCTCTACGGCGACGCCGGCGTGCGCTACGCGGGACCGATAATCGTCGTCGCCGGCATCATCGCCGGCATGTACGGCCGGCGGTACAGCCCGCTCTCGAGCAGCGGGTGGACCGAGCATCCCGGCGTAGGCGGCGGCGGTGGTGGCAAGAACAGCGATAGCGGTAGTAGTACCGGTGGTGGAGGCGGCGGCGGCGGTGGTGGTGGCAACGGCGGTAAGAAGGGCGGCAGCGGTGCTGGTGGCGAGAGCACGCGGCACCAGAAGACGCTGGACGAGATCGTCGACACAGTCAAGGTGTTCACGACGCGGTGCAACATCCTGCTGGAGCCGCTGCTGGAGATGACCGACTTCCTGTCGACGCAGCGGACGGCGACGAGCGCGACCACGCGGCCCGCCCTCACCACCCTCTTCGTCCGCATCCTCGCCGTCACCCCGCTCTGGGTCCTGCTCACGCTGCCGCCGCTGCGCATCATCACCACCAAGCGCGTCGCCCTCGCCTTCGGCACCCTCGTCCTCACCTGGCACTCCCGCGCCTGCCGCGTCTCGCGCACCCTGCTCTGGCGCAGCGGCATGGTGAGGAAGTTCGCGCGCCTGGTTACCGGACTGCAGTTTGAGGAGCCGGTGGCGAAGACGCAGGCGCAGGCGCAGGCCCAGGGATTGGGGGATGTGAATGGCGGCGGGAAGGCTAACGGCACGTCCAACAATAACAACAACAATAACAACGCCAAGTCCAAGAAACCGAACGGGTCGGGCAAGAAGCCGACCCCCTCGTCGTCGTTCTCGGCGCTCACGGCGGCGCTCAAGCGCAGCAGCCGCGCGGGCGTGGGGAGCAGTAGTAGTTTAGGAGGAGGAGGAGGGGGGGGAGGCAAGGGCGGCACAGGCGTGCGCTTCACGTTCATCCTGTACGAGAACCAGCGGCGGTGGCTGGGGCTGGGGTGGACGAACAGCCTGTTCGCGTACGAGCGCGCGGCGTGGACAGATGAGCATAACAACCCCGTGCCCCCCAAGGACGAGTTCGAGCTGCCCGAGGTCGAGGACGATGGTGGGGGCGGTGGTGCCCGCTGGAGGTGGGTGGAAGGCAGCCGCTGGAGGGTCGACGGCGTGCCGGACCTGTACGCGGGGTTGCAGGATGGCGGCGATGGAGGTGAAGATGCGCCGGCGGGCGATGGGGATGGCGGGTTGTACGACGGGGAGAGGGGGCGGATGGGATGGGTTTTTTACGATAACAAGGTGGGTTAACAACAACCCCGTTGTATGTGTCCGTCTTTATCAGGTGGTAGGTTATGATAAGCACTAACACAAATATGTGGAAAACAGTGGCAGAACGGCCGCCGCGGCGTAGACGGCTGGGGCCGCTGGACCCGCAGACGAAAGTGGTACCGGGACGCGGAGCTCGTCGAGTTTCCCGACGTCGACGAAGCCGATGCCGATATAATCGGCGAAGCGGCGGACCCGGCGGGTGAAAAACAAGAAGGACGTCCGCGCTCGCACTCCCCCTCCCCTTCCCCCGAACCACCGGCACTGCCCGCGCGTCCGCGTCCGGTCCCCGCGCCCCCGACCCCTGCGCGGGATTCCCCGTCGCAACCCGACAACGCTTCGCATTCTAGCCTCCGTAATAATTCTTATTGGGGAGCTAGGGATAGGGAGAAGGAGAGGGAAAAGGAGAGGGAGAAGGAAGAGGAGGAGAGCTGGCGCGCCGAAGAAGACGACGCGCTCTCGGTGCTCTCGACGTCGTCGAAGTCGGGACGGCTGTTCGGCGGCGGCGGTAGCGGTAACAGCAGCGGCAATAACAATACCAGCAACAGTAATAATAACAACAAGCCCTCGCTCCGGAGGCGGGGGACGGGGGGCAGTAGCGCGCAGAGCAACAACAACGACGGTCATGTCAACGGCCGGGGTCACAGATCATCGGGGCGGAATATCAACGGCAACAGGAACCGCAGCCGCCGCACTAGCGAGGCGGCGAGCCTGCGGTCCCTGACGGGGTCGTCGGACCCCGAGGGCGCGCTGACGCCGGCGCTCGAGCTCGAGATCCAGGGCAGCCGCCGCGAGGCCGGGCAGTGGGGCGTCGGGGACGAGGTGCTGATGGGGCTCGAGTGAGATGAGATAGTATAAGTTCCCGGGGTAGCTAGCGGTTGGTTGGTTGGTTGGTTGCAGAAGCGGGCAGACACGCATCATCATCATCGTCATCATCATCAGAAGCAGCAGCAGCGATTGGGGAGCACTTGGGGAGTAAGGCAAGTCAAAGCAAAGCAAGCAAGGCACGACAAGCAAAATAGGTTTGGTGTCCCATTGGACGGCGTTGGGGATCATTGCGTTTTAACATCATACATACATACACACATACACACATACATACATATGGCATGGCTTGTCTTGTCTTCCTGTCTATCTGGCGTTTCGGGGGTTAAGGGGGACAGGGCTGGACTGGACTGGGTCGGCTGGGATAGGGTAGAGTAGGGTGGGTTAGGGTAGGGTAGGGAAGGATAAGGTCAAGTTAGATACCGGCCTGTCCAGACAGTAAGCAAGCAATCAAGCAAGCAAGACAGCTAGCCGACCAGCGGGTGTAGTGGTTAGGTTTATGATGTTGTTTATTGATTGGTATTAACTCGTATGACTCTTGTTGCCCCCAGTGAACAAGTAGTTGCGATTTAGTAAAAGCGGTATCGATTATCGATTCATTAAGGGGGCTGGCGGCGTAGGTTTCTACGCAGGCAGATCTGCCCGTGCACTACTAGTTGGTTTCCCTGGATGTGAGGGGCCCGGGCGGAGGAAATGACGACTTGTGATGGCGGCTAGTGCTTATAAAATAGAGTTGCTTTCACCAATGATTTCACGTCGGTACTTGGCTTTACGGGGCGTAACTAGTAGCCAGTTACTGAGCTCTTAGATGAGACTATCGCCTTGTACTGTTGCCGCGGATAAGTTTAAAGTGTGGCGTAGACTGGTGTGTATATGCATGATCTATCAGTCAAAATGCAATCAACCTACTGCCAAGAGTTCCCAAGGCCCTTCTCGCGCCTACTGATATCCATCCCAGGTTGTTTATGTACTCTCTGTCTGACCTTATACTTGAATCGCAACGGCGTTGAAGTTCACCTGCTGGCATGTCAGCTTACTATGCATATGTGCAACGTGCTTCTTATCAATAGAAAAAAGCCCGGACTTACATGGCCCGAAGGCGGACAGGCGTTCTTGATCTCCGGCCCCGTCGTCGACTTCCCGTTCAGCGTGACGGTGACGGCGCCCGTCTTGCCGCCGAACGGGACCTGGTAGAAGCGCGCCTTGCCCACCGAGTCCTTCGCGCTCACCGTCTGGCTCGACCCGCCGATGCTGACGGTGACGTCGGCCGGCGCGTTCGTCAGCGCGATCACCGAGATCACGTCGTCCGTGCCGTCGGCCGCCGAGGCGTCTCCGCCCTGGCCCCAGACGGTGCCTATAACATGGTGTCAGCTTCTTGTGGACATCTAAGTTAGGATGATGAGTAGAATGAGCTGCATACCGCCGTTGCTACACACGGACTTCGGAGTAGTCCGGTACCAAGCCATGGCGCCCTCGGCGGGCAGCGCCACGTTGTCGGCGCTGCCGGCCTTGTAGGCGGCGATGAAGTAGGGCAGGACGAAGCGGAAGGCGGAGTGGTCGAAGCCGTCGACGTACTCCCCCGCGCCGGCGACGATCTGCTCGGCCACGGGCGCGTTGAGGTAGCTCGACTCGCCGTAGTCGTTCCAGGTGATGATCTCGACGTAGTCGGGCCTGACGCCCAGCACCTGCTTCCACCGGTCGAACCACAGCGAGTCGCTCGACGCGTACCAGTTCTTCTGCCACGCCGGCAGGTCCGTGTAGAAGTACGGCGACACCCCCATCATGTACGGCTTGCCCTGCAGCGCCTGCTGGTACGCCGCGTCGTTGCCCGTGTCCATCGTCCGCTGCCCCGCCTCCGGCCACGCGCCCCAGTTGAACGCGCCGTCGACCTGCCCCAGCTTGGCCCCCACGCCCGGCGCCCCCAGGGACGACCAGTCGGGCACGAGGAAGATACCCCCGTCAACCCTTCCGCGCACGGTAGCCCAGTTGTCGGCCCAGGCGGGCCCCTCGAAGGTGGAGACCACGGGGCGGCCGTCGGCGGCCCGGAGCTGCGCGCCGGCGTCCTTGTACCGGTTCACCAGGCGCGCGACCTCGTCGACGGGCCAGGGGTTGCCGGGGTCGGCCATGTCGAAGGAGAGGAACAGCTTGAAGCCGCTGGCGGAGGCGGCCGCCGCCGAGTACGCGGCCGACAGCTGCGCGTCGTTCCAGCCGTTGCCGAGCCCGACGTTGAGCGCGAAGCCGTCGATGCCGGACCCCCGCGCGTCGGCGATGTCCCGCTGCCACTGCGACGCCGGCTGCCCGTCCGTCAGCCCCACCATGTAGTGCGCGAACACCTGGCGGGCGGCGGATTGGCGGGGGAGCGTCATGCTGGAGGCGAGGGCGCTGAGGGTTAGGGCTAGGGCTGTGAGGGTTGGGATGGCGGGGAGATGCATGTTGTCTTTTTTCCCCTCCTGGATGTACGCTGGGTTTATATAGGTGATGGCTAAGTGTGGGAGGAGAGTTGGAGACCAGATCCGATCTTGAAGGAAAGTCTTCGCGTCACTCTTGGCCTTTTTGTATGCAGAGTCCCGCTGATATTCGAGTTAGGAAGTGGGATAGACGGCTGGCTGCGTGAAGCGCGGGGACGGTGATGTGACGAGATGGGGAGGCGATGGAAGGTGAAGGCGAGAGGCTAGATCGAAAGAGGACGCCAGACTGTGAGCTGAGGTGAGGTGAGATGGAACGAAATATGATGGATTGGGTTGTGCGATTACTACGAGCGAGCCTATCGTCAGTCTATCGACTCTATACGTCTCGCCATCTACGACTCTCCCAGAATCGTCGTCTCTCTGGATAGGCGGGAACACCACTGTTCATATAGGTAGCGTGTGTGCTGTCAGCTACACGCGAAGCTTAGGTAGGTAGCCTCCTGCCAGCCAGCGGCCCCATACCATATACGGATTAGACAGACGCGAGAACGAGCTGCAGGCCAGACAGCTGAAAGCTACCGAGCTCGAGCTGAGAGGCACGACCCGCAGCCCTCGCCTACTAGGCTGTAGATGTAAGCAAATTTAAGTCTAAGTCCTGCGGCTGTCCTTTGGGGTAACATCGCGCGTGAGGCTATGAAGAGTAGTGGTACATGCACTGCATAGTGGCATGTAGGTCAGCGGCGCGGGCGCGAGGGATACGAGAGTGATTCTGTAAGGACCCACGAATTGGGCTGCTTCAATAGGACTAGGATGTCTTGGTGTCTACCTTTAGTCTGCTTTCGCTGATCTAATGTTAGACATGGAGAGCTTGTTTTTGTTCGGGTCGTGCCGAAGGAATCAAGGAGATGGTATGGCCAGGCAGAGGTGCAGTATGGGTTGGGGGCCGAAGGGGAATAAGACGGGACAATTTCCGTGGTCTGGACGGTCGGTAGTGGCGGATCAGTAAATACTACCTACCCACCTGGGTATTCAGCTCCCTTGTACCATGTAGAGCGAAGCAATGCTGGTTACATCACATGGTGCAGACGCCACGATCGTATTTGCGCTAACATGCGGTGCTTATTTGAGGAGATAGTACCGTCGCATAGGGAGCGAACGAGACAAAGATGTGGGAATGGGGGCAGATAAACCAGACTTCTCTCTCGCAGGTCTCGCGGCCCCATGCCTATTAGGCAGGTGGGTTTGCGAAGCCCTAGGATAGACAAGCCCGAGGAGCGTAGTAGCAGGCCGAGCTCACCTCTATTCGACGTTCATGGACATGATATATTGGTAGTTATCCTCGCCATCAACACGATCGTGATGTCATGTGATGGCGTCATCGTCTTCCGTCCTAGCCTTCTGATGGCTTTGATTACATTGGTTCTCAGAAGGTAGGTACATGTATCGACAGAGAACTAGGTAAGTGGAAGATGTACGGCGTGTCAAGCCAGGGGATTCTTGTTATAATTAGAACCAAGGCGTCCGGTTCAAGCTGCTATTCAGTCGGAACTTCTGGTGTCGATTTTGAGATCGTGGGGAAATGAATATGCATCCTTGAAACTCACAGTCGAGACGGGCCCGAGCTTCCCCCACATGCCGTACATGTAGGTACTTGTAGATTCAGGGGGCCAGCATTAGCGGCAGATCTATTAATATCGGCGCCTTTATCGATCAGGTCTTGGCTTACTAAGTCACGTCAACATCCCCTGACAGCCTGCCAACACAATGGGTATTGACTGACGACAGCCGCTCGAAGGCTAGTTCCAATATATGATGGCGTTTTATGGTAGTGATGAGATGTGTGGAGAACTACCTAGACCACGATTAACTGCGTAGACCAGAGAGTAATTGGGCACGTATTCACCCAAGTCATGTTCGGGTCAAGTGTTGCCGAATGAGTTACCTAGTGGTGCAACTCACTTGTTCGTCTGATGTGAAATTGCAGAATCCTATGTCTTATCCAGGACTTTTAACAGATGGAAGATATGAGATTGTACCAAATCCATCAGTCGTCACCTCATAACCTATGTGGAATGACATCCTGAAGAGTTGACAATGTTCAAGCTGAAGTAGTCAATCCCAGGAACCGTGGATCGCTGAGTTGCTGAGTTGCAACCCTCCACAGCGTAGCCTGCGTATGTAACGATCTTGTCTCGATGAAGAACCAAACTGTAGATTAATAGACTATTTATTTAATTACTTAGAGTACCTGGGTAGGGTATTGCCAACTTACTTAAGTGTCCTTCTACATAGGTAGCGAAACCGATGCATTACTCAAACCTGATTGCATTTGCCAATGTTGAACAACTCTTCTGGAGTGAGGCTTGATCAGCTGTTTACTATGTAAATATTGGCGTGGCTAACCCTGTGGCTTGCGTCCTTTCTGAGGTTTCAATCCGAAACCACCTTGCTAACTAGCGTGTAGCCGATAAATAGCCGACGAGCCAAGCCGATGCTCTCCACCCTGAACCCTCTCATTTCAATCCAGGGCGACACGCTCGTCAACCTCGAACCGATGATGAGTCCATAATCGCATTTGGGCATCGCTCCGACTTCGTTCAACCTGTGCTAGCAGTATAGCACATTGGCTCTCCCAGTCCTGACCTTGTCCTACTAGGGAAACATAGCTTCATTTCATACATACAATTCAACCCGTTAATGGCGCCCCTGGATTTGGCCTACCTATTCGGTTCGTTCCGGTGAAACGCGTTAAGCTCAAAAGATATGTGGTCGGTTTGACGAGTCTCGCGCTGTTGGCCTCCGTCTCTGAGATTTTCATCTCTATCAACGGGCGGAATTCCCCTCCCAAAATCCGTCAATCACTGCTCCTGTTAGACGTACGTAGGCGCAGTACGTAGGTGCTGTCGCGTTGATCCCCCGAATGCAACTCTCCATGCCTGCAAGGCCCTGCCCTGCCTACCTTGACTGCTCGATTCGTTCAATACGCCGGCATCCATGTATATAACCGTCACTCTCAATGGTACCTTAAGAAGCATTATACCCCCAACTGCCATGTAACTAGCTGCGCCGTGTTCCGATAATCCTCGCGATGTCTCCGTCTGTGCCATCACTAGTCTCCGGCTCGGCAGCGTCCCTGGACGGAGCCTCGAGTGGATCTGATCAATGGCGATGCGGTACCCAGTTTATGCATCTATCCTCGATACTTATAAACTGACCCTTTCCCTCGCTGGCGATCGACTCCTGTCTCTCCTTTCCCCCACAGGCACTGCTTGTTCAGTTCTAACCGTCGTCGTTCGTTCCTAATCTTTTAATTGGCTACCAGTCTTAGCAGCCGTCATCATGCTGCTCCACGTTCTTTTCTTATCCACAGTTACCTTCTCGCGCTTGGCGCTTGCCGCCTTTGGTTTCACCCAGTCCGGCAGTGACTACGTCGTCGACGCGGGCTCGACATACCCCCTGGTCTTCACCGTCAACGGCGACAGCTGCGATATCACCTCCATCAAGTACCGCGGCACCGAGCTCCAGGACTCGTCTCAGGGCACCCACCTCTCGTCTGGTCTCGGCACTGCCACCGTGACCGCCGAGAATGTCGAAGGAAGTAAGTTGACACAATATGTGTGCTTGAACACCGTCTCTCTGACTGTCTTTGACGTTTAGCTGCCAACTATGTCAAGGTGACCTGCACCACCGACACCCTCACCCACACCATGGTCGTGAAGGAGGGCGAGGCCAACATCTATCTGTCCACCTTCATCCAGGAGGAGCCTGACATCGGCGAGCTGCGCTTCATCGCGCGTCTCAACTCGGCCGAGCTACCGGAGGAGTACCCGTACGGCAACGCGTCCACCACGGCCGACAGCACGTCGACGGTGGAGGGCTCGGACGTCTTCGTCGTCGACGGCGAGACGCGCTCCAAGTTCTACTCGAGCACGCGCTTCATCGACAAGGACGTGCAGTGCGTGTACGGCGGCACGGACGAGAAGCACGTGTGCATGATCGCGCCGCACCCCGAGAGCTGCTCCGGCGGGCCCTTCTTCCGCGACATCGAGTCCAACAACGCCGGCCCCGCCACCAACCTGTACTGGTACATGAACAGCGGCCACGTGCAGACCGAGGCCTTCCGCACCGGCGTGCTGTACGGCCCCTACATCATGGCCTTCACGCGCTCGGGCGTCCCCAAGATGCGCGACTTCGACACCTCCTTCTTCTCCGAGCTCGACGTCGAGGGCTTCGTGGCCGACGCGGACCGCGGCACCGTCACGGGCGCCGCCACCGGCGTCGACTCCTCCTTCCAGGCCGTCGTGCACTGGTTCAACGACGCGGCGCAGTACTGGGCCGTGGCGACGGACGGCAAGTTCACCTCGCCGGCGATGAAGCCGGGAACCTACACGCAGGTGCTGTACCAGGGCGAGTACAAGGTGGCGACGGCGACGGGGGTCACGGTGACGAAGGGGGAGGCGACGACCAAGGACATCGCCAGCGGCGAGGCCGCGCGCACGTCGCTCTGGAAGATCGGCGAGTACGACGGCGCGCCGACGGGGTTCCTCAACGCGGACAAGTTCCAGCGGATGCACCCGAGCGACCCCCGGATGGCGGCGTGGGAGCCCGCGACCTTCACGGTGGGCAGCTCGGCCGACGCCGACTTCCCCATGGCGCTGTTCCAGACGGTCAACAACCCGGTGACGGTCAAGTTCGGCCTCGACGCGGACCCGGGCGAGGCGACGCTGCGCATCGCCACGACGCTGGCGTACAACGCGGGGCGCCCGCAGGCGCAGGTCAACGACTTCCGCGCGGACGCGCCGGCGGCCCCGGCCAAGATCGACAGCCGCGGCGTCACCCGCGGCGCCTACCGCGGCCGCGGCGAGGTCTACGACGTCACGGTCCCCGCGGGCACGCTCAGGGCCGGGGAGAACACGCTGACGATCACGTCGATCTCGGGGAGCAGCGGGGACGGCTTTCTGAACCCCAACTTTGTGAGCATTCTCTTGTTTATTATCTATCTCATCTCCTAGAATGTCACGAATGCTAATACGGGGAACTTACAGATCTTCGATGCTGTTGAGCTGTTCCAATAGGCGGCTGCTCAGTGCTCCCGCGTGAGTTTTGGCCGGGAGGGTGTTTCGATGTGTAGAATATTATCGCGATTTAGGCACTGCGGCGCTTTTGTATTTATGGGCACGATGTTTGCGTTTACGTCAATCTGAAGGATTTCCGGCGCGTCAAAAGACTCTTTTTACTTGGATGTCGATCAATTGCATCGTGACATGTAAGGTGTTCTTGTGTGGACTGGTGTCTATTGAACAGTCACAAGGGCGACGTAGCTGTTGCTTGTCATTGCCATAGCGATGGCGCCTTGCATTCCGCTATATGAATACTGTAGCACGGATGAATATCGTATTATTGTTTATGAATCTGTGCGAACCACGGCAAGGAGAGAACCGCCGCGTATCCGCGGGTGTAGTACGAAGGACGGAAGATGAAAGCAATAGAGCAATGTCATATACACTGCCAAGGGGGAACTTGCGAAAAAGGGGATTGCGCGGGGCGGGCAAGGAAAGCAGGCGGGGGCATAGGTAGAGAAATAACAAGCGACTTCACCATGGCATCCAATCATCTCGCTAAATGCGACGACCAATTGGCGCAGTGGCAGAGTGGTCTAATGCGCAAGACTCGAATCAACCCGAAATCTTGTTCCTTCGGGAGCGTCTGTTCGAATCAGGCCTGCGTCGTTTGCCGAAGTTTTTATTTTTTTTCTATTCCTTTGCTGGAAGTCGGTGTTTTCTCTTTTGGCAGGAATATAAGATTCACCACCTCTTGGAACTCTGTGGTTAGTTAATCGTACAGTAGAGATCGGGGAGATTGCGCCGGTATTCTTGCCGCCCCGATGCGCCGTGGCTAATAATAACCTCCTCAACAAACAGGGTGGTCAGATAGTCAATGCAAAGGGCCCTGCCGCCTCACCTGCCAATATAGGGCATTATCCTACGCGTGATTGGAGGAGATAGGCTGTGTTATAATACCTAGGTACTGTGAGAAGTCCACTTGGGTAGCTCCATAGTACGGGAGTGGACCCGACTATCATCGTCCTTAAGGGCTATGACCTAGCTATAGCCTATAGCTCACAGCAAATATTGTCATTGCTTTGGCCCAGTACGTAGACGAGTAGTTACGGTCCGGTAATTAGGCTTATGGATATATAGTCCGTGGAGGTCCTCATTAGCAGCGCAATCTCCTGGACTTATACATATAGCTAAAGACAAAACCTATCTGACTATCAATGCGAAGAACTGCTTCGAATGCATGTGATAGATAGAACTCGAATGTTATTCCTTCCATTGTGTTAGTGTTCTCACGACTGTGTATATATAGAGTCATTGTCAAATCCTACAACGGTCCAACAGCCAGATATGTAGTGTCGAAGCCTTCAGTATCGTGTAGCTGTACTCGCCAGACCGTAGCTGCTCCGCTGCTACACATAAGCGCAACCAGCACATGGATTGTAAAGATTGCAGTAGATAGGGGGAGATCAGTTAAGTAGTAATAACGCCTCGCTCAGATGGAATGTGTCCTTCAAAAGATACCGTCAATTTTACCAAGAGGCCTCTATTATAGCTTATAGGTAAGTAACATGTGCACCCCTTCCCGAACAACCTAGCCAGTTCCGTCGTCAACCAGATACGACCACGCGAGCGCGCACAGCGCGATGACCACGAGATACAGCCACCACACGAGCCCCACGACGCCGCGCCCGACGCCGACGGCGAAGATGTAGCCGCCGACGGCGGGCCCCGCGGCGCGCGCCAGGCTCGCCAGCGCGTTGCCCGCCCCGTGCACCGTGCCCAGCACCGTCTTGGACGGCGCCGCCTCCGTCAGCAGGATCACCGTGCTGGGGATGGCCATGGTGCGGGCGGCGATCTGGGCGCAGGCGACGAGGCCGAGGCAGATCCAGCGCGCGGCGGCCTGGGCAGCAACGGCGGCGGCGGCGGGGCGGTCGTCCGAGTCCGGTGATGACGATGCCGGGGACGCGAGCAGGGACAGGTACGGCGCGGCGGCGTACGTGGGCGGGAAGATGAACAGGGCGATGCGCAGGACGCCGCGCGTGCCCAGGCGCGCCTGCAACCGCGGGTACACGAACAGCTGCAGCAGGATGCCGCCCACGCCGAAGGCGGCGAGCCACAGGCCGATGGCCGACGAGCGCAGGCCCAGCCCGCCGGCGAACGCGACGGGGCCCGCCCCCCGGTTGTCCGCCGGCGCCCCGCTCAGGTACACCGGGAACAGGTGCATGAAGGCCGCGTTGTGCAGCGGCAGCAGCCCGAACGACACCAGCGCGCACGCCACCTTGCGCGTCCAGATCCCCCGGAACGGCACCCGCCGCCGCCGCTGCCGCGCGCGCCCGCCCGAGAGGTCGGCCGCTTTCTCCCGCTCCGCCTGCGCCGCCTGCGGGAAGTGCCCCACGTCCTCCTCGCCGCTCGCGAGCCGCTCGTACGTGGGCCGGACCGGCTTCCGCGGCCGGACCTGCCGGTACAGGCGGTAGAGGCCGTTGCCGGCCCAGAGGCCCAGGTCGGCGTGCGACTCCTTGCCGGGGACGGTCTCGCGCAGGCCGAGCACGGCGGCGAGCAGCGCGAGGGTCAGGAGCCAGGCGTTCAGCAGCGCGGGCAGGGCGTAGGGGTACTCGAGGGCCCAGGCGGCGCCGCCCGGGTGGCGGCCGAGGTTGAGCAGGCCCTCGGGGCCGAAGAGCCAGGCGAGGTTGGCGGCGGGCTCGGCGAGGCAGCCGCCGAGGGCGAGGCTGGCGACCATGCCAAAGTTGAAGACGAGCGGCAGCAGCAGGAAGGCCTTGGTCTGGAAGCGGCGCTCGCCGACGGCCTCGGCGGTGGCCGTGCGCATGATGCCGACGTTGCCGTTGGCGGCGCCCGCGAGCGCGCGCCAGAACAGCAGCGCCCCGAACGAGCGCGCGAACCCGAACCCGGCGTTGGCCGCCGCCGACGCCAGCAGCCCCGCGATGATCGACAGCCGCCGCCCGTGCCGGTCCGACAGCCGCCCCCACGGCAGGCTGACGGCGAACTGCGCCAGCGGGAACGCCGCCACCAGCAGGCCCGACGACCTCGAGATGCGCGCCTCGGCCTCGGCCGCCGAGGATTCCTCGCCCGCGGGCGCGGCGGGAAGCACCGAGCGCACGAGGTAGAAGATGTAGGGTAAGAGGCAGACGTTGGAGAGCGGCTCCGACAGGCGGCAGAGCGCTAGGATGAAGAGCTGGTCCTTGTTCGGCAGGTCGCGCCAGCGGACGTGGGGCGTCCTCTTCGGCATCGTAGCTCGGTCGCTATGCCTATCGTCGTCGTCGTCGTCATCATCCTCATGACTGTTACGGTTCTCGAGGCAGATCGTGGAGAAGGCCGCTGCTGCTCGGGGATCTGCATCTGAGAGGTCGCGCGGGCGCACCCTGTTAGCCATCACTGCGGGATCGAGGCGCTTTTCGTCAGAGGTGGGCTTCAGGCGATGACGGGCTGGGGGCGTGGGCTCTTTATTACCGTTCCCCGAACACACCGACGATCCGGCACTCCCATTGCTCCCATTGCTCCCGTTCCTTCCCGAGGCCATAACCATTTTTCTTCGAATGAAAAGGTACTGATGTAACAGCTGGGGTGGTCGTACTGGCCTGCTGCTTCCAAGCCGCCCAGGTCTCACCTCGGTACCATCTACTGTTGTCGTCCGTGAGTGTGTCGTCTTCCTTCTTGTTGGCTCATAAGAGAAGCTTCACTTTGCGTCTGGAGAAGCCACCTACTCCAATTTTCACTCGGTTCACTACCTAAGGCAGGTTGCCATGGGGCCGCTGCTTCTCCATTTCTCCTTCTTATACCGTCTCAACGGAGGCGGAGTCCCATTGGGGCCTGCCTCCTGACTGTGACCGTGGTACAGCAAGTGTCACCATTTCCTCTCGACATGGCGGGACTGCCTCGGGGTCGGTGGGTATTGTGTAAGCAGGTCAATCAATTAATCATCCCAATGCGGCAACCAGGATTAGATGGCAGGCTCCGAGCCCGGGGGGTGTTCCAAAACGGCAATCTCTCGACCCTGGGGTGCATGGGCAGACGGGCCTATCCCATTTTACCCGCACTCTCCCGGCACAAGTTGTGCTCGCGGTCATGGGGCTGGCCACATACCAGCTACTACCTACCCATCCACTCACCCGCATCTTGTGCTCTGTGGCAGATTCCCAGCCTGCCGTTTTGCATAGATGTCCGCTGTTGTGAGACCTCGCCAGCTCCGCCTCCTATCACGGCAGTGGCCAAAAAGATGGGACGGTAGTTACCAAGGTAGGCAGGTATGCACGGGATGGGGCGGGATGGCAAGCTCGTGCGGGGAGCAGCATGGAGTGCTTGATTGAGGCGACGGACAATCATTGTGCTAAAGGATGCCGTGTTGCTAGACGGACTTTGAGACGTGCAATTTATTTCGAAGAATCAATCGCTAAATCATGGTCAGAGGTCGATATGACATTCACTTCGCCTCTCCTCTTTGCCTATTCGTATACATAGGTCAGCTCTACGGGTAGGATTAGGGGAAAGAAGGTATCTGTACCTGAAACCACCAGTCGGGGAATTTGTGTTGCATTGAGCTTCGTTTTACACGTGCTCTTGTTTACCCTGTGTTCTATAGCGTACATCTGGGTTCCCATAGCCTTCTGCGCCTGATCAATCACGATGGCGCTAAGTACCAAGGCAGACCTCCGGCTTCATCTCTTATGTTTATTTTTCGCAATTGGGACGTTTGTCTGGGGGTAAGTCCTATGCTCATCGAAGCGTTTGAGTACACCTTCTAGGAAGATGTTAGAACTTGGCCTATATAAATATCTTTAGAGCAATATGCACCATTGAACAGCCCTTATATTAGTCACAGACGCTTACCTCGTCCAGGTATAACGTCGGCATCCTCTCCTCCATCCTAGTACACCCGGGCTTCGTCACGGCCGCGGGCCGCCCCACGCCGTCGCAGAAGGGGCTCATCACGGGGATATACTACCTGGGGACGTGGCTGAGCTACGTGTTCGTGTCGCACGCGGCGGCCGACCGCCTCGGGCGCCGCCACGCCGCCCTCGCCGGCATCCTCACCGTGGCCGCCGGCAACGCCCTCGAGTGCGCCGCCGCCGGGGGCCCCGCCGCCGCCTACGCCCTGTTCGTCGTCGGCCGCGTCGTCTCCGGCCTCGGAGTCGGCTTGCTGTCTACCTCGGTGCCCCTGTATCAGAGGTGAGGCGCTTATCTAGCTGAGCTTTTACCCCGTCAAGAGCGAGCAAGGAAAAGGGGGAGGGCCTCCGTGCTAATGGGCCCTCTACAGTGAGGTTGCCCCCGCAGGCAAACGCGGCGGGTACGTCGTGCTGAACCACGTGGGCTTCGTTGCCGGCCTGGCATCCGGCTTCTGGTAAGCGAGACTCGAGATAGCAAACCGCCACGAGAACGAGAGATAATGACGTACGTACATATGTCAGGGTCGGATACGCCGTGACCTTCTGGAACGCCACCGAATACGACGTGTACGTGTCGTGGCGGTTCTCGATCGCCGTCATTCTCGTACCCTGCGCCGTCTTCGGCGCCGGCCTGCCCTTCATCCCCGAGACGTAAGCGCCGTCCATGTGTCCGAAAACAAGCCCAAGGAACCACCCGCTGATGAAAGATAAAAGACCCCGCTGGCTCACCGAGCACGGCCACCACGACCGCGCGCGGCGGTCCCTCTACTGGCTGCGCGCGAGCAGCGGCTTCACCCACGAGCAGATCGAAGCGGAGCTAGCGACGATCCGCGCCGACCACCCCCACCTTCCCCATCCCCATCCTCATCCTCATCCTCCGTCGTCGTCGTCGCTCTCCCTCTCGCTGTCCCTCTTCCGCGACCCCGACCTCCGCGGGCGCCTGTGGCGCGCGTCGCTGCTGCAGTTCATGGCGCAGATGTGCGGGGCGGCGGCCATGAAGTACTACCTGCCGACGCTGCTGGCGCGGCTGGGGCTGGGCGCGCGCGCGGCCCTGCTGGCCGGCGGCGCCGAGTCGACCCTGAAGGTCGCCATGGCCGTCGGCGAGATGCTGCTCATCGACCGCCTGGGCCGCCGGGCCACGCTCGTGGCGGGTTGCGTCGCTATGGGGGCGGGCATGTTGGTACGTTACGATCCCGTTTGTTTTGTTGCCTGCTGCGATCTTGTTGCGGTGAGGTATACGTATGTGCTAACGCTCGATTCGAGATCAACGGCGCGCTGGGACAGGCGTTCCCGGACAACACCAACCGCGCCGCGGACGTGGTGTGCATCGTGTTCATATTCATCTACGCCCTGGGCTACAGCGTCGGGTTCGGGCCCGCGGCATGGGTTTATGGATCGGAGGTGAGGCTCATCCAACGCGGGTTTCTGAAGACATGAAAACTAATGTGATGATCAGATCTTCCCGACTTCGGTTCGCGCGCGTGGCCTAAACTTTTCTGCTTCCGGCGGGGCCGTTGGCTCTATTGTCGTGGCGCAGGTCTGGCCTGTAGGAATTGACACGATCGGATCGAATATCTATTTCTTCTTTATGGCGGTTAACTTTGTCTGTATTCCGGTAAGAACTAGCTTTCCTTTCCAAAGTCGATTAGTATCCTCTAACCTCTCAACAGATCATCATCTTGTTCTATCCCGAGACCAAGGGCCGGCCTTTAGAGGACATGGACTTGCTTTTCAACAGGAGGCTTATCGGGAGAGGCGACGAGGATATCGATGAGCATACCGAACCTGTACTACCGAAGAATATAGGGCACCCAGCGCGGAGCCGACAGTACGAAGAATAAGGATATAAAGACAATCAGTTACATAGGACTGCCGGTTTGTGTAGAAATCTTTAGAGGCGGCTAGACAGTGTGTTTTTACCAAACCATTGACGTTCCACGCAGTACAGCAAAAGTTGTCATACACCTATACCAACGATCGTCTCGCTCTATGGCTTACAGTTCTTGAATCCTAGCTGTGAACATAAGCGTCTAGTCTGTTTTCTTGATATTGGCCTGGAACTTCTCGGCCCATTCGGTGAACTCGTCTCTCTGGCCCTCCCACGACTTCATCAGCATTTCTGAAGCCGCGAAGGCGTCGAAGAAACAAGAGTCCATGACCTTGTCTATGGCGCCGGGGTCGAGCTCGTAGAATGTGTACGCGACCTCGCCGAAGCGATTCGGCAGCCCCTTCAGCAACGGAAATACCTCGTCAAGACGTCGGGCAACGGGCGCGTCAGTGGCAGCTGGGAGCGGCGGGAGGGCTTTTAACCGTCGCTTGATGACGGCCGTGTAGAGTAGGACGGTAAGCTGCAGTCGCTTCAGGCAGGAGTTCAGCCGTTCCCGGATCTTGTCGGGGTCGTCCCGTGGTATGTGCTGGGGATTCATGAGGTCGTCGAGCATCTCCTGCGTGGAGATGTGTGTGTTCTCCATCTGATTCGTGACATCCCTGACCCCATTTTGCCCTTCATCATCATCGTCATCGTCGTCGTCGTCGTCGTCGTCGTCATCGTCATCTTCGTCCGCCTCTTCGCCCCATTCCTTCAGCTCTTCTAGTACATCCTTCAGCGTATCCCTGTATTCCTCAACCTTCTTTACCAAGAGTCCCGCGATACCCAATTTCTTCAGCAGTATAACATCGTCGCAGGCAGCCCATATAACCCCCGTCGCCGCGATGCTTCCCTTGCCCCCCTGGCCGCCGTTCTTCTGCGCGCTGGCGAGTACTTTCCCGTCTAGCGGAATTACCTCGACGAGGCCCTTCAGCTCCCTCAGCACGCGGCAGCAGCGCCACGCGAGGTCCCGGCGCGCGACCGCGGTGTAGGCCTCCGGGTCGCAGATCTCGACGGCGGTCGCGAGGCCCGGGACGGCGCCGGCGACCAGCTCGCGCAGAACCTTGACGATGGCGGACGGCGTGAACGGCTCGTTGATGATCAGCAGTGACAGCTTCGTCGTGTGCGCCCGGACCAGCGTCGCGGAGTCGTGGGCGAGCGCCAGGGGATCGAGGGACCCCGCCGCGCCTGGGGAAGAAGATGACGGTGATGGCGGGGTAGCGGCGGCGGGTGCGGGCTTGTTGACGGCGATCCCGTGAAGGAATGCCTCGAGCTGCGATATGAGGGCCGTTGTCGTTTGGACGAGAGCCTTGAGGGCTTCAAGGGAACCGTCGGCCCCGTTCTCCGGCGCCATATCGTATATTTCCCACGTCTTCTGTGCAAATTGTGTGCGCCTGGGTGTTCACTGCTTTTTTTTTTTTCCTTCCTGTCTGTAGTGCATTGATTTGATGGTGGGGTAGCGAAGCACCGTGTTTCGTACAGTGCAACACGGCTCATCTGGATTTTGCCGGTACTTAACTAGGTACTTCCCCAATTACTTCTTAAGGTAGGTGCGGTCTTAACTCACAGTTGACAAGGTGAAGGAAGCTATCAAAAAAATGTTAGGTACCTAGCGGCTTCCTAGGTTGCTTGAGAAACGCGTGAGCTGATGTCTGTTGAAGATACTGTCAGGATAGGTACATATGTAATGATGTCCTTCGCAGGAGGTAGTCCTGCTTTCTTCTCTTCTTCCCTTCCCTTTCCTATTTGTACCTAGCAAAGGTTTGATATTCCAGGAACCGATTTTAAAGCAGCTCCTACTCAAGTCGTCCGTCAAAATGCTTCGCCATTAAGAACTACCTCGCCAAATACATTCATTCACTTCAGTCCCCAGAAGACTACCTTTCAGGCGTTTCCGGCTGTTCTACCGCGAACTATGGCAGCTCTAACGTCTGAATCTTTGGTGGAAGATGGAGGAAACTCAGTCACAACTTGCCCTGATGCTCCGCGGAACCCCTCTAGGGTTATCATCGACCCAGACGGCGAACTCTGTCTTACGGTTGGCACAATAGAGTGTATTGACCCCGAGGACGACGGTCACCCGCATTCCCCGGCCGCAACTTTCGTTGTCTGTCCCAAGGCACTTGCACGTGCATCCCCGGTGTTCAAGAAACTGCTCTATGGCGGCTTTTCCGAGTCCAGGCAGCCTGGGGCATCTACCGGCAAAGACTGGTGTATAACACTCCCAGACGACGACCCAGAACCGATGGAGATACTACTCAATATCATCCACTGTCAATTCGAAATCACGACCTTTGTTTCTGATCACATTTACCTACTAACCTTGTATGACCTTTGTGTTCTTACCGACAAGTACGAACTCACCTCTATCCTCCGGCCTTGGGTAAAAGCCTGGATGAAACGCATAGGCAAGGTGGTTTATACGTGGACCTCGGACTTGGAGAGGCAGTCTTTTGTTGCTTGGGAACTTGGCGACAAGCATATGTTCACACAGGCAACGAAGGACATGGTCCTATACTCAGGGCGCCATGCTCCAAGCGCTACCTCTGAGAGCGAATGTGTCCTTACGCCCCCGGGCCTGCTAAGTAAGTCAGCTTTACACTTGACTTTAACGTTTAATTAGTGGCAGCGTCTCACGATAAGAGTAGGTTTGGTTGAAGAAAGCCGGTTGAGGATTATTGGAATCATGTTAGAGCCCTTCCACACCGCCATGGAGAAGCTCCTCAAGCGTAAGTTCCGGCACGAAATATGCGTCAAGACTTTCAACCCGCCATTTTCACGGGAGGACTGCGAGGCCATAATGCTTGGGACCCTCGTCCAATCACTGTCACGCAATCAACTGTGGCCTCTATCCAAGCCCGAGGACGTCCAAATCAGCGTGTCACAGCTGGCAGAGAAGCTTTCCAGGGTCGTATCGCAACGCAAACAATATGCATCTTGCCGTGCCGTGCCTGAAGTTCCAGAGGTCGCCACGATTATAGACGAGAATCTACCTTCCATCACGGAGCCCCACATGCGCCATCTTTCGACCCAAGCGGAGAAATCAGGGCTTGAGCAGTAGCAGGGAGACATGTTCCCAAGTTGTTTGATTTCCGGTGAGAAGTGTTGGTCAGTCGGATGTAATTCATAGGTACATCATACGATGTGAACTGTATGAATTTGACCCAATAAAAAGACGAAACATACTCTTGGTCTCTGATAATGTGTGAAGCCAGCCGCATCGAAACAAACGTTCCATGCAGCAGCAGAAAGTGCACGCATAGCTAAACCTTGACTGTTCCTACTGAGATGATGCAAGCTACCCTCTTTCAGAAATTTACTGGACTCAGCAGGGCTACGCATCCTAGCCATAGGCTTATTTGCCCCGAACTGCCTGAGAGTTCACTTTCTAAACTCTAAGCTGGTACGTAGAATCTATTGACGAAACTCAGCGCCGGCAAAGTCCAGACTGATTGCGAGGGCTATTATATAATGTATATGGAGAGTCAAGGCCTACATACAGTGACCCAACGAAACAAACTTTGGGTTTCAAAATATATTAAGTTTATGTTGTTATGACGTCACGTAGTTAAACGGGATATAAAGACAATCCCCCCCTTTCGGTCTCCAAAACAATCGAAAAGGACCTGGTTTGTGATTCTAACGAAGTGGAAATTAAACATCCAATATTGACGATGAGCATTGTATTACTGAGTTTTTAAGTGGGTCTTCCTCTTCAGTATCAAACGATTATAACAATAGAGGGCTCTCTAAACTTTTGAGAGTTCTATTGTATTAAGCTCCTTGGAACTAATAGCAAGCTAGCTACCATTGTAGTGAATTATTATTGCCATGATAACTCGCTCGTTAACGCGCACTGACATGCCATCTCTCCACTGGGTATTGTCTCCCTTGTATCTATAGGTAATATATTTCAACGCACAACTCCAAGATCCCGAGCCGGAAAATGTTGGACTATTTCGTTCATACTGGCAAAGATTTTCCTATACCATACTTCCGTAACCCTTCTTACAGCTGCGCTTCTAAGCTACCACTTTGGCACCTTATTTGCTCGCTCTACACGAAATTTCCTCGCCTTTTATACAGGCGCCCCTTTTATCCATTGCAGCCCCGTGTAAAAACTTGTGGTCTACCATCGACCACCACCATGTCTACAATCTTCAACCTGTAAGTACTTTTTTCGTCTTCCCATGTTTCAGACGACACTGATCGTCCTCCTAGCTTCCCGGCATCGAATGCCACTACCCCTACTATACATAAGACATTTGAACAGCACTACGACCTCACTCTTATGGTGGGAACCTCGCCCAAGGCCGAGTTCAAGGTCTGCTCTCGGTCCGTGGCTCGATCAAGCAGGGTCTTCGACGCGATGCTGTACGGGCTGTTCATGGAGGGCAAGCCCGCGGCCGGTGACTGGGTGGTCGACCTCCCTGCTTACCCTGATCCATATCGTGCCGCCGCCGGACGAGATCCACAGCCTCAACTCCAACGTGATATACGACATCCTTTCCGCGGTTCACTACTACGACATGTACGATGTCGTCAAGCAGCACCTGTGCCGCTGGTGCCACCCCTGCCTCACCCGCCCGATCACTACCCAGCCCGTCTTCTGGATCAACTGGGTCCTCGGACGCGAACAGCCGATCGACAAGTGCCTGGAGAAGGTGGCGAGGATGGCCAGGGTCAACCACCGGGGTCAGCTCTGCGACCGTTACGGATCGGTGTGGGAGTTCGACTACCACCTGGGCGAGTTCGACCTGGAATGTAAGTGGACATGCCTAGGCCTCAGATCGAATAGCTTAACTGAGCTAACGCCCGTTTTACGATAGCGGCCGTAAAGGAGGCTCGGTATAGGCACATCACTACGCTTTCCGAGGTGCTGAAAAAGATCTACGAGGGTCTGTCTTGTATTAGCACGATGTGCCTGGAGGGAGACAGGAAGAAGTGCGTGAGGCGGCTACAAGACGGCTTCATCCGCGGCCTCCGGTTGAAGGGCCAGCCTACCGACAATTTCTCGACGGATTTCCTTTTCGACAATTCGGTAAGTAGTTGTACTAGGTTGCTGAGAAACTTCTCGATGAAGGGGGAGACGGTGAAAAGGATGTTCCACTGGTGGTGCGACCCGACCGAGACTATGCACAAGATAGCCGATATCCTAGCGAGTGAGCCCCTGACGCCCCTGACAGAAGGTCACAAGAAGTATCTTGAGAGGCAGAGGAAAAGGTGGGAACCGTCTTGTTGTGGGAGCTTGGAGTGTGGAAGTCGCAAAAGTTGCGCTGCATCTTAGGACAATGAAGGGTCTCATTTATTAGGTTTAATTTTTGACATAGGTCTGGTACCATGTAACGAAAAATGCGAGTATACCATTCTACTATTTACACATTGAGCTTCCCTTCATATATGCCCCGTGATTGAACAACCAGATTGTGCATGCGATAATATCTGGAGCATAATCTGCAGAACTTGGCTTTGTAGGATAGGACGGGAACACCCCGATTCAACAGAGTTTTACGTTATATCCGTACCATTCATTTAAATTAGGGTTAGGTGTCTAGTCTTCGTTATCACAATGCTAATGCTTAGACTAAGTCGAAATGACAAATCGACCTATGAAACACATTAGTTATATTGGGGGCCGAATTATCAGTAACATGGACCTATGAGCGTATTGTGAGATCTCTGTTTGGCGGTCAACATTAGCATTCACTTGCATCTCGTAAGGGAGTCCTTTGCCTGCATAAAGACGGATATATCACTAGGTTGAAAGAGATGAGAGAGCCTGGGTATCCTCATCCACTATTGTAACTCCTTCCAGCATATCATTTTCACCAAACCTTATGTTAGCTAGCCCGTACCTCTTATTAATGGTAGCAAACTAAGGAGCACCGCGCCGCGGAAAAGACTAATAGCCACACATAAATCACAGATCTATATTGTTGATGAAGCATATATGATGACAATATTTCGACGTAGACTGATACTTGTGATAGCAGATGGGCTTCATGCTCCTGATATCCGAGTCCGGCGTCCAGGTCGTTCTCTATAGTGGCGTGACTACAGGTGTAGTTGATTGATGAGAGGTCATACATCTTTTTGCCATGAGTTAAGCACCAAGGCCTATCTATCAATGTCAGCTTCTAGTTAACTTCTACGCCTACTGTGTAGTTTAACGTTGACTATCTTTTATCCTACCTTCTCCTCTCGTGTAAATTGCCAAGAGTCCAGAAGTATGGTTGCTAAGCCACCCAGCTTTTATATTCAACTCCCCGTGGCTTTTAGGCAATTCACCTAACAACCTTTTGCTCTTCTATTTCAACGGTTGTCATGTCGCCGCGGCCTCAACTGTTGATCTGTTTATCGAGACATTTGAAGGTGTACTACAAAGTAGTCCATCAAAGTTGCTGGTGCAAAACAGACACACGAAGTGAAGAGAACCGAAAAATGGCATGACTTATTCTGTCCCTATATTTAATCATATTGAAGTGAAGGTTGTATGGCTTTTTCATGGGGCTTTTGAGACCCAATATTACACCAGACACGAATATTCACGGGTTCAGGCTCTTATATCACTTCATACCATCTTAACACTCAGATGCATTTGTCGTCATCTTGAGCACGCTACGACTCTTTCATATCAATAGTATGTAGCTTCACGCTCGAACTACCCCCAATGATGGGTCGCTTACCGCCCCTTAATCCTCTCACAACATGTCTCCAGGCGCTTCGGATAATTCATGCCGTTGGAGCTCATCGATATGATTCAGGAGAGGGTCTTCAAGTTCTGGTCTCTCGCCATCCGGGAAAGAAAGACCGCGCAGATCAGGAGACGTGTGTCAACAGTCTAAAAGCCTGGGCTATGCAATCCTACCGCTATCGAGCTTCTACGGCAGGTGTCAGCTAAACGCTAGAAACAGTATTACCGCGAAACCATAGCCGTGTTCGTCATTACCAAGAGAGATGCAGGCGATACTGTGATCTACATCTTACGAGTACGAGACGTTGGGGTTCATTGACGAAATCATGGGATAATGACACGGAAAAGGAGCTTGATAAACGAGATGAGGCACGAGCAGCCAAGAAAGATAAGGGAGGGACATAGAAGGAAGAAATGCTTGATCCTGTCAATGTAGCTGCGCATTCATGTATCTATTCACCGGAAGGGGTGTGACGAATCCTTCAGAACCAAAACTCGGCGACGAATGCCTAGATGTTGAGTAATTACCTAATCGACACCCATGCAAGAAACCCGACAAGGGAACAGGGTGGCAGGTATACCATGTACAATGGCTCGCATATACATATGTATCTCCTGCAGTTACCAACAGAAAGGGTAAACTCGCTTCCACGCGAACCGGGAGATCATCACGTAGAAAAAGTCTTTCGGCCTTCCGCATGTGGTTTACTGCCCAGCGTGCCGAGAAGACCCCCGGCGGTGACCTGTCACATCTACAGCCAAACTGCGCAATTCGGATGTAACTGATCGGCCCGGCTCCATGTTCTTTTGAGGAGAAAAAAATTTCGAGGGAGGGCGGCCGTCGCATATTATGTACCATATTTTTCCATTAGTGGTCTGCCGTTGCATCGTCCCAGTGAACCATCGCACGTTTTGATCCTTCCCGTCTGCTTCGCATATATCTACCTATGTGCGATCAAGCTGCATAGCTGAATCTCAGCTCCCCTCTTTCTTCCCGTTCCCTTGACGCGATGATGGTCCTGATGAACGAGATCGCGTACCACCACCTATCTTCAGCCAGCTCCATCCTATAGCTTGAACGAACGCAAGCAAGCAAGCAAACACGCCTCAAAACCCAGTACCTACTCCCAAACCGTTGATCGCGACTCTCACCTCAACGAATCGTGCGCGCACTCAAACCAATTCATACGAAAAAAACAGACGACGACAATGCCGCCCTCGTCGTCGTCCGAGTACACGGTGTCGCCGCAGAGCTCGCGGACCAAGATCAGCCTGACGCCGGTGGAGGAGACGCTGCTGGTGATGCTGTACTTCCGCGTCATCGACGCCGGGTCGCCGCGGCCGGTCCTCGGCGACGTCTACGCCAAGCAGATCATCAACCGCGTCAGCATCGACCTCACGCGGCCCCTGTTCACCGCGGACCCGCGGTGGGTGCGGCTGGTAAGTCTTTTTTTATTAGTCCTCCGATATTCTACCCACCTAGAGGGTTTCGCTGGTGTACCTATGTGCGAGAGAGAAGTTGATAGGGTTTTATCGGAAGGGAAGGGAAGGGAAGGGAAGGGAAGAAAAGAAACAGGAAGAAGCTCGCTAACGCAACGCAGTGGTGCACGCGCGCCAAGATCCTCGACGGGTGGACGCGGGCGTTCCTGGCGGCGCACCCGGTGTGCACGGTGCTGCACCTGGGGTGCGGGGTGGACAGCCGGGTGCTGCGGATCGCGCCGGGGCCGGGCGTGCGGTGGATCGACGTGGACGGGCCGGCGGTGATCTCGCTGCGCGAGCGCCTGATCCCCACGCCCTCGGGCGACTACCGCATGGTCGCCACCGACGTGCTGCACGAGTCCTGGCTCGAGGACCTGCAGCTGCCCCCGATCTACCTCCCTACTCCGTCGTCGTCATCATCATCATCACATAACAACAACAACAACAACAATAACAGCAACAACCGCGCGCGTCAAACCCCGTCCCCGACCCCGACACATACCCCGGCCCCGACCCTCGTGCTCATGGAGGGGCTGATCATGTACCTGGACCGGGCGGGGGGCGAGCGGCTCTTCCGGCGGCTGGTGCGGCGGTTCCCGGCGGGGGGCGAGATGGCGTTCGACACGGTGGGGTCGCTCGGGGCGAAGCTGCTGGAGTGGGACTGGGTGCCGGTGCTGCGGCGCACGGGGGTGCGGTGGAAGTGGCACGCCGACGACCCGCGCGCGTTCGAGGCGCTCGACCCGCGCCTGCGCTTCGTCGAGGAGGGGCGCTACCCCGACGACGACGTGCCGCCCTGGTTCGGCGAGCTCAAGACCCGCGTCCTCGCCTTCCTGCCCTCGTTCAAGCACCTGGGCCGGGCCGTGAGGTATACGTTTTGATTCGGAAGGATGGTGCGATGTGCGGGATAATACCTAGGGGAAGTAAGTAGGTAGATCTTTTTTTTATCGTGGGAAGGGTTGGAATGGAAATAAGGAAATAATGGATATATACCCGAGGTTACATAGGTAATGATTTGACGTCTTAATGGAATTCGGGGGGACGTTGGGAAAAATCAAGTATTACCTGACACGTCGTAATCGGGATATCTCGCACAGCGTATGCATGTCTCAGCCACGCGACCCCCCCTTACGCCAGCTGAAAGCGCAGATACAGCGCGGCTTACATGACACATTGATACCGACACGTTGGAAACCACTAATAAGCAGTATATAGAACACATCATGATTGCATAAGCGACATCTTTAAGCAGTCTCAGAGAGATCAAGGGTGTATTCGATCTGCTCATTTGCCTGCCTACTACCTAGGCCAACCAACCCATACATGCTTGATAAGAAACTAGAAGGGGGTATTCATTACAAGATTGTACCGTACTGTACTGTATGTATGTCATCAATCAATCAATCTGTTGATCGATCATGCATCCTCATCCACATCATCACACGTTATTGGTGCAGTACCTGCATGCTGTCAGCCACAAACGCCGAAACCAGAGTACCGACAAGACAATAAACGTGACCCGCCAGCAATTCCAAGGTCCAGGACATTCGTTCGTCAGCGACGTGTACGACGAACCGGCCGTCCAGATCATCTACACCTCCCTCAACATCCTCTCGCCAACATCCCAGTCCTCATCCTCAACCTCCACGTACCTGCCCCCCTTTCTCCGATCCCTCATCTCCCTCTCGATCTGCCTCTCGACCTCCTTCCGCTCATCACCCTCCCCATGCCCATGCCCATCCTCCCCCTCTTCATCATCCTCCTCCTCATCCATCCCCCAATCCCTGAACTCCGTCCCGCGCACCCAGCTCACGCCCCTGCGCCACCCCCTTTCCCGGATCGCGCGCGCGTCGCGCTCGTACACGGCGCCCGCGATCGCGAGCGCGGCGACGAAGACGCCGACGTCGCCGCCGCTGCGCACGGCGCGCCACCAGCGGCGCTTGGCGCCGACCTTCCAGAGGGAGTCGACGCTGGCGCGGGCCGTGTACAGGAAGACTGCCCTGCCCTGCCTCCGCTCCACGAACGCCCACAGGCCGGCCAGGAACCCGCTAACGAACAGCCGCTGCGTCGGCAGGGCGGACCGCGGCAGCCACGCCTGCAGGAAGCAGAGGCTGGCCCAGGCGGTGGAGATGGCGCCCGTGGCGAAGGCCGACATGCGCAGGGCGCGCGCGAGCAGCTGGCGCATTAGTTCCAGCGGCGCGTTGTACAGCGCGCGGTACCGCGGCAGCAGCAGCGCCGAGTAGAGCAGCAGGAAGAGGCGGCCCATGCGCGGGAACTGGCGCGCCCAGAAGGTGAGGTACGTGCGCAGGCACGACGGGTCCGCCGGGTGCAGCGTCGCGCAGCTGAGCGACGTGATCAGCGGGTGCGCCTGCGCCGTCAGCGGCGCCACGCCGGCGAGGGACGGCGGCAGCGTCGGCTGGTCGGGGAAGAGGGTGGGTGGGATGAAGGATCTGGTGATTCGGTCAGTTCGAGTGTCATTCCAAGATAGTAGGGAATGCCTAGTTAAGGGGGTATACATACGGCCAGTTGAGCCTCGCCATCTCGGCGATGTTATCGGCGACGTCCCAGGGACTGGGCCACTTGACGCCGGGGGGCAGGTTCTTCGGGGGGTCGTGGAGGTAGGCCGACGTGTTCTTCCAGATGAAGTTGACGAAGGGGGTGGGGGCGCACTCGCGGTCGAAGACGGTGGCGTGCAGCAACTGTCCGAAGGCCAGGGGCTGCAGCATCCAGCTGCCGAACCACCACGGCCGCTCGCGCTTGACCACGCCGCCCTTGCCGCCCGCGCGGGCCTTCCAGCCCCAGATGAGGCCCTCGTCCTCGCACAGGTTCCAGCCGAACTCGAGGGCGCGGAAGATGGCCGCGATGGCCACGGTCACGCGCAGCTGCTGCGAGGGATAGATGCCGAGGGCTAGGCCCGCCAAGCTGGCCCCCACCGCCGGCGCATACGGCGACGTGAGCGTCTTGGCGGTTCGGGGGTTGCGGGTGCGGAATGGCGCGGCCGCCGGATCCAGGAGATGTATTCGTAGCCGGATGAGGAAGCGGAACAGAAGGCGATAGAGCAGCAGGATGGTAGACAGCGACAGCGATAGGCGAAGAGTTGAGGATCTGTAGAAGGGCTGCTTCGTCTTAGGTCCGGCCGTTCTGCAGACCGTTAGTATCGGGAGTAATGTAAACGAATTGCCTGTGCTGCCTAGGTTCTTACTCCTTTTGCCCCTTTATCTTCGACATAACCGTCTCGAACGCTTTCATTCCTACGCCGGTCGCGACGAATATGCGCAGGGCGTGTCGGATGGCACGCGCATTGTAGCTGTCCCCTCTGCTCCCGCTCGGACCGGTCGCCTTCTCCTTTCCCTTACCCCTTCCCGTATCCCTGTCGGCCACCGACGGTCGTCTCGCGTTGACGCCCCCATCCATGTACTTCTCGACGGCGTTCACGCTCGGGGCTCTCCTCCTCAGCAGACGCGACCGCGACAGAACATATTTGTGGAGGGTCTCGTACTCGCGGGCCGAGATGGTGTAGCGCAGTGCATTGCGGAGGACGGGGTCGACGGTCGACTTCGGCTGAGGTTTCTGCTGAGGTCTCGGTCGCGACGCGGAGTCGGTATGGGGAATCACGAGAGGTGGGACGGTGGGTAGCCTGGATGGCCCTGCCTCGGATACCATGATGGACGATGATGCAGCTAATGGATTATGTACGTGTATGTGGCTGCAAGATGGCGTGCAGGTGTTGGAGCCCAACGGCGGCGGGTCGACGTTCGAACTCTTCTCTTTCGATGTCAAATCAATCAATCAAGTCGTATCTCGGAATCATTCGCGTCTTGGTCCTCGATCTCGCGAACGTTGTCGGTCGGTTCAAACTCAATTCATATCAAGATTCAGCCGCCGCACCTTGCGATGACGTTGCCGTGGCAGTCAAACGGAGCTAGGCAGCGGTAGGGGCTTCGCTGGGCTTTGCAACGGCATGTAAATAGAGGCACGGGATACGAGTTGGACATCGAATACCTATAGGCGCGAATGATGCCCGGCGACAGACTTCAATATTGGCACAGGTCGACTGATGGACGACGAGCAGGTCAAGGAATGGACGTGAGTTGGGAATAGTCGCGTCTGACGTGAAGGTGTACAGAGTAAGATTGCATGTAATTTACTGTTTCAATGTGAGGTACATACGGTACAGGAATGCCACATGGATGGACACTCGCAATACCTCGGCTCGGCTTGCACCGCCAGCACTTCCCTGTACCGAATTACGTCTTCATTATACATGCACAAGTACCGTCGCATAAAACCCATGCTGGTCCATTACCTACGATAATACCGCTCCTACCCCACACTTCTACACTGGAATTGAATGTACCTATGCGTATTTAGGTACCGTAGCACCTGTGCCTCTGTACGTCTATAACAGCAAATAATAGCATGATAATAGCCGAATAGGTAATGAAGTCATATTCCTATATGCAGCTCAGTATAAACACCCCTCTTGTCGTCAGGAAGACTCTTCTCATATGACGAAGACAGAATGGCCAGACGCTACTGTTTTCCTGAGGCGTTATTGGAATCTTGAAAGCATTAATATGAGGTAGCCTGCATCTTATACTACCCACTAACCTTAGGTAGGTAGATCAAAAAACGCTAGAATCAAAGGAGGTTGCGGGGAGATGGACATCACCCCAGAAAACTAAAGTGCAGTTTATGGCCCCATCGTCTTCACCGAACATGAGGCGCTACTACCTATTGCTGATAGGCATTGCAATGGCGACGGCAGTTGTATCTGACTAACTACGTACATTGAGGTATACTGTTTGTTTCAAAGCCCATAACCACACCGTCTAGAATCGGTATGATATATGCGCCTGCATCCTTCACGATGTGGCGAACTAGATATATGAAGTTCTGCCCAAAAGTCCGTGTACTCGGACTTCACATACCTATCTAAGTGGCACTATCCTGGCGCCATATCATATCCCGCCAACGTCGTCAACTTGATGCTAGTTTTTTCTATTAATGTTTCGACTGTTCTAGGAAGGCCGGCTTCTGGGTTAGCTACCTCTTTACTACCCGACGGGCTGCTGTTAACCACACTTGGGTTTCGGCTGAGGTCCGTTCTGGCTCCACGGAGTAAGCAGACGGTATTCACGAGTCACGGCTATCGGACATTGTTGTCTCTATTCTTGCCTACGCGGTAAGTAGAACGAACTGTTCGAGAGCCTTGGGCCCTTCGCGCTCTGGAGTCTGGGTCTCGCGATCCTTGCCCAGGAGTCAGTCTCATGCTATTCGCCGTGTGGGAGCGGCAGGCCAATGGGCGCCGCGGCAGCGGGTAACCCGGGTCATCCACCTAGTCCCAAAGTGAGGCTCGTACATGACGAATTCAGGGGTGAGCCGAGATGATTCGCAGGTATTCTCTCTCCCCCAAGCTACCTACCGTACCCATCAAGCCTCAAGTGGGTCCTCTCTTTTTTGGGCGCTTATAAATGCTCGAGTCCTGCGAGAGGGATCTACAGAAGAACCCAATTCTTAAAGGTTGGCCTCTTGCTGAAGAAAGCTTAGCCCATAAGCACATCATCACACACACCTCTCTTGAACAGTCCCACCACCGTCTTCTATGGCCAGAGCCTTGGATGGCCAGGTCGCTAACCATACAGAAGCGCTCGCTCCCCTGGGGCCCCCTCCTCCTGGAGAAGGCTCCCCCACGCTCCTAATACACTCGAAAGCCAGTCATTTTCCTCCCAGGCTTGCGCATTGATGCCGGCGTTTCTGGAAAGGGACGTCGATTCCCGCGAACGCCTGCGATCAGCCGTGCCGCGCCCCATCTGAGACATTGTTTCACGCTCCCACCTTACGTGCGATGCGGGAAGGGCAGGAAGGGTTTGTTTGGCGGAGGATTGACATCTGATTCGAGTCGACCCACCAGCCGAGACAAATCCCCCCCCTCCCTCCCGATTCCCATCATGTGACACCACCTTCGCTGAGCCCCTATGCACGGTTGCGGCATGCCAAGCACCACGGCTGAAGAAGTCAGCGTCGTATAGAAGCATCTCATAGGTGGTACGGGAGGGTCTCATCACGGTCGCGCATAGGAACGTGGTGCGTGGGGGTTGGCCAGACGGTCAGGAGGGTTGGGCGAATAGGATCACCTGGCTCCTTATATAATGTTTACTCGCAGATCGCGAGGTCCTAGACTGCTCAGCGCGCTCCCGGGTCTTAAGAAACACAAAGGTCCCAGCCTCCCACCTCAGGACGATCGTTCATCAAGCCACTTATATAATAGTGCTGCCACGAAGTTTTCGTTCTAGCTCTCCCTACCTACCACCGTCGCCAGAGCACCAGAGAGAACAGAGAAGATGACTACATACGTGGGCAAGGCAATCGTGACCATAACGTTTCCCCCGAACGTGAACACGCAGCCCTGCCCGAGCTGCCAGGGCACAGGGCAACTCAAGTACGCACACACACATCCATCCCATATTATCGGTCCCGGGCATATAGACTGACGCCGCTTTACCTTGCAGGTCTTCGGGAGGCGCCCAGGACTGCGAGGAGTGCGGGACCTACGGCGTGCTCTGCGGCTCCTGCGACGGCTTCGGCAACTCGGAAGACGACGCCTGTAGCCAGTGCGGCGACGAGGACGAGTGGTGCAAGACCCTGGACGCCGCCGGCTTCGAGACCCATCACGTAAACTAACAACGTCCGCGCCGAGCAGCCACTGTCTACGTGATGTGCTTAATAATGCGGATGGTTCCAAGAAACGACCGCCCATGGGTGGGATGGTGGAGGGTCTTTGCGATTATCAAAACTAGAGGGGGGCTAAAAACTTAGATAACGAGCTGTAGCTAGAAAGAGTTTCTGGGGCGAGCAATTTCCATGAGCAATGATATTCTGACTCGTCTAGAAGCCCAGACAACTAGCAATGTTTTCATCTATCTACCACTCACTGTAGTTGGTTCTAGCTACGGATCTGAGAAGAAGGCTCGATGCTCCAGAGCGACGATGGGACACACAACACAGAGAGCCCAACGAATCGCAACGGCGATAATGACGACACATTAGCTATCAAAGACCCTTGAAGTCTGTAGGGGAGATATCTGAGAGAGGATCAGGTGCGGGGATCTGAAAGACGACGTAGTGTACACAGCCCTGTGGGCCCATACGGTCCTCCTGCAGTGATAGTCTCGGTGCCCGCGTATGGACAAGTCTAGTCCTGTCAGCCGACTTAAGAATGTAACTTGGGGAAGCATCTGTCTTGTGGATCTACAGTACAGCCACTGCGCAAAGCTCTAGGCACAAAAAGGGGTTAGTCCCCCTGATACCTTCACTCTACCCAACAGCCCGTTTGATTTGCCTGTTGCCCCTGACCGCAAGTTGTTGACCCAGTTGTAGGGCTACTCCTGTGGACGATCGACGTCTCGCATCTATCTGTCGATATCTGGGATATCCTGGTAGATGATATTCTGCACCGCCCTCCATACGGTTAGCTTGTCCTGTCTCCTATATGCCAACAGACGCCACGCAGCTTCTACTATACATAGCACGCCCGTATAGATATGGCACTACGTCCATAATAGGTAGGTCTAATACAGGATGACCCGGGTAGGTGTTTAGTTTCTTGTATGTGTACAAAGTACTTGTACGGAATCAAGTCTCGTACCCGAGGTCAGGATCTACCTACTCAATCATAGCGTCAGGGTCTCCCTACATACTGTACCTAAGCAGTTATGATTAAACCCACGAGCAAGGTACAGATACGACATCCCGGATGATGTTGGGTTCAAAAAATGCCTCTATTTTTATAGATCCTAGTCGACTGTTCTGGGGTTCTGTGAAGCCATACACCAACCAGTCTACTATATCATTCATCCGCGTCATAAATCTATCCAAAATCGCTTAACCAAAAAAAGTCTCACTTCTCGGCGTCCGCCGCTCCCGCCTCCGCCACCGTCTTGGACGTCGACGTCTGCGGGCCGACGGGGTCCATGCCCTCCATGCCCTCGACCTTGCCCTGGGCCAGGCCCTCGACGTCGACGTGCGGGCCCGTGTAGTTCTTGCGCCCGTCGAACACCCACGTCGCGACGGCGATCAGCAGGATGACCCCGAACGCCACCACGCAGTAGTTCATGTTGTCGCTCGTGACGGGAACCTCGGGCGGGAAGACGAACAGCACCGTCATCAGGACCGACCAGGCCACGGTGATCTGGCTTCGCGTTAGCATCTACTGCACTGCACCACCCACATACTCTGCCCACACAGTGAAGGAATAAAGGGAGAGAAAAGGGGGGGGAATCATACCAGGTTCAGGATCCAGCCCAGCGGCTCGGGTAGCTTGAAGGCGCGGTCGGGGGGCAGCATGCGGCGGCCGCGGAGGACGTTGATGGCGGGTGGGATGGCGTAGGTGATGCCGAGGGCGACGACGGCGGCCGAGGTGATGGCGTTGAAGGCGCTGCTGGAGCCGAGGAAGACGCAGCCGAAGACGACGACCCAGGCGGCGGTCCACAGCAGCGCGTTGAGCGGCACGTCGAGCGCCGGGTGCACGCGCGCGAACGCGCCGCCGAACGGCAGGCCCCGGTCGCGCGCGAACGCGTAGCTCATGCGGCTGCTCGTCGTCATCAGCGTCGTCGCCGTGAACACCATGCACAGGAGCGGGAACATGAGCAGGCACACGCTGCCCGCGGGGGAGCCCGTGGCGTCGAGGAAGATCTGCAGCAGCGGGCCCGCGGCGCCGTCGATGACGGCGTCGATGTCGCGCACGCTGAACAGCAGGCAGCTCAGGAACACGAACCCGGAGAACATGCCGATGCCGATGGACCACAGCATGGTGCGCGGGCCCTCGACCTGCGGGCGCGGGATCTCCTCGATCATGTGCGCCGCGGCGTCGAAGCCCGTCAGCGCGAAGGCGCCCTGCAGCAGCCCCAGCAGCCAGGCCAGGCCGTCGGGCCAGCCGACCTCGTTGATGAAGTGGCCGTAGACGAAGTCGGCGCGCTGGAAGTCGGGGGCCGCGCACGCGAGCACGGTGATGCTGATGACGACGAAGCCGGACAGGCTCCAGAAGAAGGCGGCCTTGGTGAAGTAGGGCAGCAGGCGGGTCGAGAAGGCGTTGATGCAGAGCGCGATGAGCGTGAAGCCGATGTAGACGAGGAACTGGTGCCAGGGCTCCGGCTCGTAGTCGGCGTGCAGCAGCGAGATGATGTCGACGACGAACTCGGAGCCCAGCAGGCTGCCGGTGGCGGCGAGGGCGACCCACCCGGACGCGCTGATCCAGCCGGTCACGTAGCTGATGCTGCGGCTCCAGGGCCGCCAGGCGATGATGGCGGCCCAGTGGTACTGGCCGCCGGCGGTCGGGTAGGCGGACAGGAACTCGGCGAGCGAGGCGGCCTGGCAGAGGTTCAGCACGCCGGCGACCATGAGGCCCCAGATGAGGGAGGTGGGCCCGCCCGAGGGCAGCGCGAGCGACATGGAGGCGGCGAGGGCGGTCCAGGTGTTGAGGATGGCGAAGCCGAGGCCCACCATGGAGATGAGGGAGAAGTTGCGCTTGAGCTCCTGCTTGTGGCCGAGATGCGCCAGCGCGGCGGCATCGTCGGCGACGACGCTCTGCCGCCTTTGTTCCCTCATCGTGGCTGTCGTCGTCGTCGTTGTTGTCGGGCTGCTGAGAGGTGGCTGGCTGGCTGGCTGGCTGGCTGGCACCTATCTACCTATCAATTGACCGGCGTTCCTTTTCTCTCTTCCTTTCTCACACACGCTCTCTCTTTCTCGTCTCGAGTTGGGAACGAGACGACATGCGAACCTCGAAAGTCGAAAAAACGAGTCGCGTGCGCCGAGGGGGAGGAGGATATAAAGCGGGCGAATGGATTGGACCGAACCCGTAATAGGCAACTGTAAGCGGCGGCTCACCTATCTCGGTAAGTAACCTAACCTAGAAGCATGGATTCGCCTCATGCCCTGCATACGCTGCGTACTATCTCACTACGTAGGATGCTCTGCTTATCAGCCTCCGTAATACCAAGCCGGGTGGACCCGACTAAACTGTGCTTGGGGTAGACGGTGGACGGTTCCTGGTAGTCACGGGGTCCTACGTAGACGGGCAGGGAGGCCGAGGGGGTCGACGAGTTGGAGAAAAGCTTGGCCTGCAAGGGGCTTCCTACATATCTCCGCAGAGGGTATCGGGTATCGCTGAAGGAAATGGACCGAATCCACGGGGCCAGGGGGGCGTATGGGCGTAATGGCGGCACTGGTCGGCCACGACGTCAACGTCGTGGGGCTTAGCTGGCGGCTCCCCCGCAACCGGAAACAGTAGCTGCTGGCGCTAGGACGGATCGGGGAATGCGTGAATAGTTACCATTTGTCTTTATCTGGAGGCGGATCCACTGCCACTTTAGACCCTCTTGGCCCTATCTCCGTGGTATGATGAAACTGGCTTGAAAATAGGGGCTGTTTAGTCATTTTTATTATCTAAGATGGCCATGAGACCCGGCAGTTAGTATTCATTTATATACGCTATTTTGAGTGTTATATGTACATGCTTGAGGTAAATGACTACACATGAGGTGTGTGGCTTATGTCCGGGTCTCCAAGAGATTGTCTTCTTACATGTATTGCTTATTGTGTAAATCGATAGTATTTTCAAGGTCTAAGTAGTGTAAAGATAGTTCTCTGCGCTTAGGACCATATATTTCAGGGAATGCAACATAATGTTCTTGAATCTGTTTTATTCTTACCTATCCCTTCTCTTCCCCAACCTAAGCTGGGAAGTACTCAGTTTAGAATACGTCTCTTGGGATCCTTCCTGTTGTGTAAACGAGGCACATGACAAGGGACAGTGAGTTGTTTTACTACTCCGATGAGTCGGATTAACCGAAACCAATGATAGCTTATGTAGTATATTTCTTCGTTCAACCATTACCCTCTACCTATTGAAGTTGCCATACCTAGAGTTAGTCGAAACAGTGCGTCGAGGTAGTCACAGGATGAGGAGAAATGCGAGACGTCTGAATCGACTGTGTTGTACGCTATTTTGACTGTGTTAGCCCACACTAAGCCAAAGGTAGTGATATAGTGGGGTTACCTTCAGGTCAATACAACTTGCTAGCAATTGGAAGTACCTCAACTATCAATAACTTCAACGCCCCTCGCTGCCAACCTCTCACCCTATTGGTTTGTATGCTGCAAGGAGGGGGGGGTTTAGAGAGAGAGAAAAAAACCAGCGTCAGCGACTTTAGCCTATAATAACGGTCTTAAATAACGGATATAGTTAACGAGATTTGCAGTGAGGCTGTTAAATAAAATACTTCCTTTTGCTAACATCTTATACTGATCCTGGGGTATATCCACTATTAGTGGGACACAGTCAAAATAGCGTAGAACACAGTCGATTTAGGCGTCTCGGGAGAAATGTACTACAAGCCATGACAAGAATTATGTTATAAAAGGTCTGCTTTACAGTATTACCTACCAACACCTACCATGGATCAAGTTACCAACTCGGTTCCATCTACACGCCATCGTGGCGCGCCAGCCTTATGTGAGAAGTTGCATACATACCTATATGCTGGATAGATAGTCTTCTTGCAGTCATCGGTCGTAGGTGAATTCACAGTCATGGATCAACCCTTAAGACCTACATTAGGATCCAGGGATGAGGCATAGGTAGCTAACTGGATAAGCAACCAGCCCACGCGTTTACCTACCGCATACAGGCCTAGGCATCAATTGGAGCCTCACTCCAGATACTTATCCGTAACCTTATCCACCGTGTACCTCCAGGAGTCATCCAGCACCTCCAAGACCTCCCCGTGCGCGTCGAGGCAGCCCCGGAGGACGGCGGCCCACCGGCGGCCCGCCTCCGTCCACAGGTCGGCCCCCTGCGGCGTCGCGGTGACGCTCTCGTAGTACGCCGGGCAGAACGCGGCGCGCTCCCAGTCGACGAGGACGGGGGCCCCGTCCGCGTCCCGGACGACGATGTTCGCGCCGTGCAGGTCCGCGTGCGTGAACACTGGGCCGCTCCCCGGGCCGCGCGTCGCGCGCTCGAACGCCGCCCGGTGCGCGGACAGGTCGACGCGGAAGGAGCCGCGGCCGTCCGGCCGCGGGAACTCGGCCCGGCAGAGCACGTCGAAGAAGACGCCGGCGGTCGCGAACGGCCCCGCCCCCGCGCCCGCGTCGTCGCGCTCCCAGCTCGGGCCCTGGTACGGCCGCCGCGCGAGCGCGCCGTAGTACGGCGGCGAGGGGGCCGGGATGGCGCGCAGCGCGTCGAGCTGCGCCCGCAGGTGCGCGGTGATGCCGGCGATCTGGCTCTTGGTCAGTGTCTCGCCGCCGTCGCTCCTCAGGTATTGCCCGAGGGTCTTACCGGGCACGTGCTCCGTCACGATCACGCTGATCTTCTCTGCGTCGTCCTTGCCGCCCCCGTCCTGCTGGTACATCGCGTACAGCTTCGGCAGCGTGACGGCGTCGCCGCAGTGCTGGCGCACGAACAGCATGTTCTCCCCCTCGATCAGGTTGACGCCCCGTCCGTACTTGGCGACGAAGTGCTCGCCAATGCGGACGATCTTGCGATCTGGATGATGGCAAGACAGAGGGAATTGCGCCGGGCTTGCGATCTCTTCGAAGCTGGGAAGGGGTGCGGGTAGTTGGTCAGCAGGCACGAAGTATGGAAGATCCACTGGCTTGTCGAAGTTGATTGTTGTAGAGCTCATTGTCTCGGGTGTGTCAAAGAGTTGCGAATACGTAGGTGCTTTGTGATAAGATGTCAGTGGTGTGGATGAGAATGGAAATGATGGACAAAACGAGGCGTGGTTACAGGGAAGAAAGGATGACCATAAATATATCTAATAAAGGACAATTGGATTGGTTGTATGTATTTCACGTTTCTTCCTGTACACATTCATTGCCTTTGTTGGCCGGCCGGACCATCGAGGAGTTACCAAACATAGACTAGATCTTCTTATCGCGAAGTATAGGAGTTGTCAAGTATCCTAGGTAAACAGCTAGACGTTGCGGCACGTAGCCGCGAGGTAGAACTGGATAGAACAATGTTGGCAGGCAATCCGAGAACATTCACCATTAGTCGCCAAGCACGTATGTAGGGGACATGAGGTGAAGGGAAGTGAAATACGTAGTAGGTATAATAAAATCGTAAGCTAGCCGACCATGTGGTGGGGGCAAATGCCTAGGCGGTCTTTCTGTATATTTATGGCTATGAGTTACTAAACTAGGTACTCGATTATTAGGTGTAGTAGGCCTGGGAACTTCGACAGAACTAGAAAGATTTTTCTGGGACCGGATGAATCATCTAGTTAATAGCTGGATGAGGAGACCTGTCCGAGGGATGCCAAATAGAACAAGATTTCGTCCGATATATAAGTATTCACATGGCATGGGGAAAGGGGTCATTGGCCGAAGGCTTCTTGTACAAGACATAAGATGATACAACGACTAGGGCACTACCGAAGCATTGAGTGATTCATGTTATCACTGGATCAAAGCCGAGGGACTTGAAGTGGAATCTATGACTTGTATTATGTACTCGAACGAGCACGGTCTCATTGAATCCCAGCCTCCGCTATGAAAAGGAAACCGCCGAACAAGACAAATATAACTGAGAGCCAAGTCCGAACTAGCTGCCCTAAATATCAAGTCCCAAACAGGACCGCCGCATCCAATTCACTTCTTTCTTGTCCACATACATGTGTATAGGGCACACCTAGTTCTGTCAGTATGTCTTCTCGGACCAGAAAGCCCAACGGGTAGATCGCCATCGCCACCTAGGCTGAATTTAGGGCAAGGACTATGTCGTCTCTCTAACAATACCTTCGCTGAGCAGTATGGCTATATCGAGTCGTATTGCGCAGGTCACCGGAGATGTTTTGATAACCTATTAACAGATCTTATAGGCAGCGTAGTTTGCACGGCTGTAGAGCCCACCTAGCCCTAAGCACCAGATGCCCACGGCCTTGATAAATGCGCCTGGATGACCGAAGACAAAGGGCTCGGGCGGGGGATGCGACAGACATCCCGAGACTCCTTCCGAGCCAATCAAAGAGAGTGCATTTCAGCAAGTCGTGTCGGTTATATGTATCGAATCCTTCACCCTCGAAGTTTCGTTTCAGTACACATGCTTATCTATTCTTCCCCTTTAACAACCGTCTGATAGATCGTAGTCGTCCACCAATGCGCAGATTATGCAGTGCTACATGATATCCTGTCCCATTTCGCGTGGAACTCCTGTTGGGTTGGCCCCGGGTCTCGGCAATGGTTCTATCCTACTGGCATAATAAAGGGTAGTATAGACACTCTGTGGACCGATGATTGCGAGACGGTAACTCTTTAGTTTAAAAGGTACATACCTGTTGATTCCAGGCTTTGTGTTTACGCCCTCACTGATCGATCACCTTGAAAAATATAACCAAGACGGTCTATTTTTGGCATGAATATTTCGCCAACACAACTTACACAACCATATGGACAACATACCGAGACCATGACGCTCTTGGGCGTGTGAACACCTACCTACTACCAACATAACTAGGTATAAAAGGGGGGTGGGGGTACAAGGCTTTTTCCGCATTTTTGTCCGAACCTCCCAACTTCTAGCAAACCTCGCCTACCTAGGTAGATGTTTGACTCACCAATCCCCCCCCCCCCCCCGGGCCACGTTTCAGGTCTGTCGGTTGTCTTTCCTCCTCGATGAAATTTACATTTGCCACCCTTCGACTCGGCTCGCTCGTCTGACGAGTTATGTGACACCCGCTCTCAGGTCGTGAACTGGCGAATATCTACCACCCGTCTGCCCCTCGCAGCCTCCTCCTCGTCTTGCCCCCTGCACCCAAGGACCGACATCTGTCTCTGAAATGGGATGTCTGCCCAGATATCGAACAAATGGCCTAGATAATCCCTTGGGTTACTCGAAACCCTTCGCCACGCGTACTGTTTGTCTAATTTCTCCGAAGCATCCTTATGCATGATGTTAGCTAATGCGCCCGTCGCGTACGACCTGGCGGCACAGCAGAGCAGACGCGGCATGAGTCCACCGCCGCCCATGCGGTCAGATAGATCCTAGGCGGGCCAAATCCGACCACATAACTGCGCAGCGTTGTTTTTGTAGGGTAACAGAACAACCCTCCTCGATTTATTTCTACCAAATAGCTGAGACGTGAAGTATACATCCATTGTTACCTTCAACATAATATTCGCCCCAGGAGCCAAACCGCCGGCTTGCTTGAGAAGCAACCAGCACTCACTCTAACCCCAGAAACCCCCAACACCCCTAAGATACCTAACTACTCCTATCTCGCAGCCGGTACCATTCTAAGCATTAGATACGCGCGATGTTCCATCATCGATTCCCCCCTTTATGATGACGGATTTGTTTACCTACGTCCGAGGACGTGTGAAGACCTCACTAACCTACCTACCTGTCTCGTACCTATCTACCCTACCACGTATCTGACGCGTGACCATCCATGGCACATAGGACGGCCAGAGTACCCACCGAAGCAGAGCTGGCGCACCACCTGAGAGATTCCCCCTCTAGGCCGACTATGAGGGACGCACCTCCTAGTGGGTATGTGTACTACTAGGTAGCAGTTACTTGACTTGTCATCCCGAGATAGGATACCCGTCCGCTTATCTAAGCCGTACTTTATGAACAGCTAACTGCCTGCCCCCTAACACTTACCCCATACATAGACGTGCTACATGCTAGTCTTTGAAAACCTAGGATATATTCATACGTACAGACGATCGAGCCTTCCGCAAGGTAAGGCGGTCCCCGTCTTCTTAGGTACTAAGTAAACAGAAGCTTAAGTCTAGGTAGCCAGTTCATCACTTAGAGCTGCAATACCGCCGTGGTTCAGACGCAGAATTCCGCTTAGCAACCAGAGCACTAGTAATGCCCATATTCTCCATTTGTCCTCTTAATTCATGGTATCATCACCTCTCTTCTATCCCACCGAGTAGAGCAATACCCCCCCGAACCATGATGTGAGCAACATAGGTGCAGAACTCATCACCACCGTAGTCAGACATCTCACTTTACCTCACACATCCCACATCACAGTTCCCCTCACACCTCACACCTCACAACTCATCCCACACAAGCTCACAAAGGAACAATGGAAGTAGGTAGGTTGCGTAAAGTAATCAAATGCATGCATGATCTACCCTGGCTGACTGCCTGTCTGCCTAATCAAGGTGTTTTGTCCTGTCCCGTCCTGTCCTGTCCTAACCTTTCCTTGCCTTCCGGCACGCCTCTGTCACTCTTCATCCATGCCAGCCGCTCTTCGCTCGCACCGCTGCTCATAGAACATCATCGTCACCCACCAACCCACCGGCCAGGCACATACACACCCTGTACACGTAGTGACTTCTTGGGTGCCATCGATCAATTACGTCCATTTCCTCTCTCCCGAACTCCTCCGAGGCAGACCACAGGTGCGGACACTCGCATGAACAAGGCATCGCAATAGTAGTAGTAGTAATAGCAGCACTACCCTTAGCCTAGCTGCTCACTCTAAGAAAAACCCGTCCCCTTGTCCCACAAATACGTGAAGGGGGATAGAGGAAGAAAGGAACAACAACAATAGTAGGGTATTATGAGTTTTGGAAGAATGCCGTGGGGTAATGGTTATCATCGTCATCCCCGAATGAATCTTGTTCGCCAACTCCGCAAATCCTGTACTCTGTGATTTTGTGTGCGCGTGTGTCTGTGTGTGTGTCTAAGACTTTTTTGCTGCTTTTCGTTTTCCCTGTGTATCCCGGCAGAAGAATCAACCAACACGGCCGCAACCACAATCAAACGAGTCGGCGGCAACACGTTTCTTGGTCTTCTCCTTTTTTTGTCATCCACCCCAAAACCATATGCCCTATGAACTAAGAACGCAGAGTGAGAAAACCCCTGGAATCGCATGGTGTCCGGGCTATGCCACCGCCTTCTCAACCAAGTATGTCCACGAAAAGAAAAGAAAAACAAGACAACCGTAAACACCAAACGCAATGCCAACGACGGACTAAACCGCGTGTCCGTGCCCTAGTGCCAAATCATGCCATGCAATGTCGAATGAATCACCTTGCTCCAATCATACCATCAACTGTCGTTCAATCGTGAGCGCGTCGCACAAGGTCCCAGTTGGCCAGCTAAACCATGGAATCATGGACGTTATAAAGGGGTGGCTGTATCTGGTGCTGTGCGGCGTCCGACGCGACAGAAAACTGAGGGACCCATTTCCGAACCACCCGTGGCACTTCGGCCCCTCTGGGCCGGATTACTTCCTCCTGCCAATTCAATATGTCCCAAGGTTCCACGATGGCGTGACGTCGCTGGGCTGATAGTCGGCGCTGGATATCTTGGAAATGGGGAACAGCCCCCATGCGTACCGCTTCGACCGCACGTTGCCGTCTTGCCTCACGCTCGGCTACTACGTCAGCTACAGCATGGTATCGGTCTTGAGCCGTGTTCCAGCCCGAGACCCCATTGCTCTCTGATGTGAGTACCGCACGAAGCTCGTCGAAAGGCAGATTCAGTAAGATGCGCGAAAGAATGGGCGAACACTTGGCCGGCTTGTGTTGATGCAGAGGGCTATCCTCTGGGTAAGCAGCAGGGAGGTCACCAAATTTGATACTCGACAGACGGGTCGACTTGCCGGGGTGGCGGATGCTCGTGCCTCTAGCAATGGTAGGCGCTGCGCTGTTTGCCGACAGAGGCGCGATGGCAGCGGCAGCTGGAATGCGAGCAAACTTGGGGGGATCGACCACCGAGGTATCGAGTTCGAAGTTGGAAGGGAATGCATTGATGAGGAAGTTCATGATAGCATCCAAGAGAATCTTAGTGTCAGGGCCATATCCGAAGTCCAATGCGACGTACGCCAGATCAACGCCATTCTGCTCGTAGTCATATTCAACATGTCGTTGGGCAGCGCCCTCCAGGACGAAGCCAAGACCTTCCTCAGCGGCATGCCAATTGATAAGCTCGGCAGCGATCTGGAGTCCGCGTATAAATACGTCCGGCATATGCAGATGATGACCCGCCGCAGCGTAACCTACGCAGAACGCGAACCTCTCAACATTATCTCCAGTAAAGTCGATGCCAGCACCAGTGTTGTCCACGACATCGCGGACGGTGAGCAGCGGGTACAGGTACAATCGGCGCACAGCATTCCACCAGGCATCAGAACGCAGGTACGAGTCATCGGCCGCCAAAGTAATGGTGTGCGAGCCCAAGTCGGAAGCCCGAGCGGCCATGATATGCTGCTTCAGAGCCGGACTGCGTGCGAACATGAGCTTGTGGCCCTTGATCTTGATAGGGTGATGGGAGCCCTTGGTAGAAACCAACTCAAGAGTGCAGTCGGTGAGCTCGCCGGAATCGAACTGGTCCCTAAAGTATACGATGCTGTCCATCAGATCATCCTCGATGACGCTCGGGCGGCGGGTGAAAACGTCCGGATGCATGAAAGGTGGAAAATGAGTGGCCGGGTGCGGATGACCAACATGATGCTCATGATGAGCATGGCCGGGATGGAGAGGTACACTCGGAGGAAAAGGCAAGGCACCATTCTCGACACCATTAGGTTCACCCGAAGCATGCGAGCCATGGAAGCTGTGGGGTGTCGGGGGTCCATAGCGACCACCACCATGAGCAAATGGCTCAAATGGCATGTGTGGAACGGGAGCCGGAATTTGTCCAAAGGTTTCCATACTAGACATAGGCATCATCTCGGGCCGGAACTGGGTATTGATAGGACCAGGAAAGCCGTTGCCGTTGGAATGAGTATGGGCATGGTGGTGATGAGGGTGGCCGTTTGCCTGAGGGTGGACGCGACCATCGCCGTTGACAGGATGCTGGGGTGGCATGAAACCGCCGTGCGGAGGCACTGGGGAGGGAGTGTGAGATTCGGAGAAGCCTCCAAACATGATACCGGCGCCGTTACTCATGTGCGGATGGTGGTGTCGCTGCAGGTGGGGCGGGCCGGCACGGATCGTAGTAGGGTCGGGAAGCTGGTCGGTCGACAACTGCTGATGCAGCGGGTGGGCAGGCAGGTTGAAAGGGGCAGGCAGGTCGGGTCGGGTGGACGAGGTCGACGACCGGGGCTGCGACGGGTGATGAGGAACATCGGGAGCACCTATGAGTTGTAAGAGTCTAAGGTCCGAAGGGCTGTGTGATGACTGTAGGTGTGGATTACCTTGGTTGTTGATCCTGGGGTCGGTCGCAGAGGCAGAGCCAACCACGGACTCGACATCAGCTACGGAGGTAGCGGACGACTGATTAGCAGGATTGTTGGATCCATTCACGCCATTCGTCTGGGTAGGAGTGCCGTGATGCTTATCAGCGCTGTGGCCGTTGGTAGGGGCGGCGTGGTCGGGCTTCTCCACAGCAGAGCCGTTGACCTCATTTTCGGAGGTCTTGGCTGGCTGCAGAGGCTTCGCACGGTCGGCAACAGGGCCATGGTCGAGAAGCGCGGCCTCCAGAGAGACATTGTAACCGTTGGTCGAGGCTGCGTTCGGAGCAGGCTTGGTCGGGCGGGCAGCTTGTTTCGGCATCATGGAAAAGGGAATGGCAGGCTGGACGAGCTGTCGTTGCGGTGCAGCCACCGCATTGTGGGTGTGAGGTTTCTTCGCATTGCCGGAAGCGGCCTTAGCAGGCTTTGGCTGGCCCGGGGGAGGCGCCATGGTGAAATCACGAGTTTGCAAGACAGGCCGGACAAATCCAAAAATTCCTGGACGCGACCAAAAGAGAGGAAGAGTCGGAGGTGAGGCAATAGTCGGAAGAGGAAGAGGAAGGGGAAGAAGAAGAGGGTGGGCAGCTGCAGGAGAAGTGCAGTCGCAACAAGTTCAGAAGAGTCCGATCTTGATCCGGGGCGCGGTGAGGCGGTAGTTGGATTTGGTTCAGGCTGGGCATTCGACCACGGCGGTGGGACCAGGACCCCGAAACATCTGCGACTCAACCTGACGAGGTCCAAGATGGCATAGGGCTAGACCGCACCATGCCAGATTAAATGGATGCAATCGCGACGAGGCGTGGCAGAGCTCGAGACGGAGGAGAGGCAGACGGACGGACCAACGGACGCGGAGACAGATGTAAAGTACTCGAGTGAAGAGGTGGGAGGTGAATGGCGGATGACGGAGAGCTGAAGGCGCAGGTGGAAAGATGGAGGACGGTGTGGATGGTAGGCAAGTAAGTAGGTTAGGTAGGTAGTAAGTAGGTAGGTGGTTAGGTAGGTAGGCAGACAGTATGTAGTATGTAGGTATGTAGATACCCTAGGTAGGTAGAAAGTAAGGGACGGGACCTCAGTTGGTGGCTCCAGCAACCTTGCGAATCCTCAGCTGCACAAGACAAGTGTATTCATTCGATGGAAGGTGGAAGGTGGAAGAAGAAAGGAAAGGAGAGACTGTGAGATAACTGCGGCCGTGAGCGAGAGAGAACTGGAGGAGGTTCCAAAGGTTGCAGGCGGAGACGGAGACAGAGACAGAGACGGATGGATGAGTTTTTAGTATGGAGTACTTCCGTCGTATGGGCTGTCGCCGTCGCGGCTTCTGCTGGTGCTGTTGCTGTTGAGGGCTGCTGAGAAATCGACAGAGGGCAGATGGAGCCTTATTAGGTACGCAGTTGGGGTAGCTCCAGAGAGGTACGGTACCTGGTAAAGCCGCCCATTTAGAGGTAGGGTCCAAGCTTCTTTTCCCAATAGGTACCTCTCTACCTTCTCACTCGCGTACTGCTAACTCAGGTCTGGTTACGTCTGTAGGTAGGTAGGTTGGGCTGGTAGATAGGTACTAGGTACGGTATTGTCACTTTTTTTTTTTTTTTCCCTTCCAGGGCCTGTCTAGCTGGCTGGGCGGGGGTGCAGAAAGTCCGATAAGAATGAAATNTTTTTTTCGCCCCCCCCCCCCCCCCAATTGAGCGCGCTGATTTACCAATTGCTGGCAGCTGTCGACATCCATCCATCATATGTTGCGCCAGCGCCGGTGGGGAATGTGAACGGGCGTGTCCAGTCTGCGCGGGAATGGCAGAATGGATGGATCAAACATTTGAATGCTCCCAGCTCCTGCACGTTTGCGCCGACTCCCGTCTCTGCCCGGTACCTATACATGTATGTGCCCCGCGCTACTGTTCACGGATGGAAGTGACCTCATATCAAGGTGCCGAGATTGATACCCTGGCCGTGAGAATGTCGGACTTTAGCGTTGCGTCCTACATGCGTAGGGCTAGTACCGGTACGTACTGGAAGGGGCCTAGACCTACATCAGATTACAGATTACCTACTGCCACTGTACCTGTCGCTTCAGACTGATGTTGGCAGGTTGTCTGGTCTGAGCGTTGCCAAGACACAACAACGAAAGCCCCATTCGTCATCCGTGTCGGGACCAGGATGACTCATCCGGCCGGTTTGCCAAACAATAACCGGGTCTTCAGTTTAACCTCACTTCATCCAACTGGAACTGGACCAACCTCTCTAAGAGCGCTAGGTAGAGCTGCCAGGTTAGGTATTTCCTGACAGCGCTAGTGGGTTCTGTTCATCGCTACCCGAACAATAGTGAAACCGTTGCCCTTGTTCAACTAATAAAAAACTGCTAGTTTTATTGCATTTAGTTTCTAGTTCTTAAGTACTTGACGGCAACAGTTGTTTCTAACACGTTTATTATCCACGTGCATCTTGTTCTCTCTCCTATCTTTTAACCTTATACTACTGGTACTTGGTGCTGTGGCTTAATGTTTACCTAGTAGGCATGTAGGCTGTCTGTGCTGTAGGTACCTTAGGTAGCCTAGTAAAATGGGTTTGTATAAAAGGAAGATACGTTCTGCGCTGGGGTGTTACTCAGATACACCGTATAGGGATACGGAACAGGGAAATCCATACCCAAGTAACGAAGCGTGAAGGACAGTATTTGTTGTAGAGCGCATAGGAGAGTTCTTGTTCAGAGGCTACTTGATCCAGCCGTAAGGCAACAATTTGAAGGAATAAGCTACACTATCGGCTTGGATATCCTTAGAGGGTATATGTATAAAGGGGAATTACGAAAATAGTGTATATTTGCTACCCTCATACGAAGCATCGAGCCATGTTCCTGTTCCTTCTCGTCATAAGGAGTCATTTCTATCTGTTGACAGTAGGTTGCAGCTAGTTCCTCCTCATAATGCAAATGATGGTTCAAGCCACCTTCAATGCTCTCTTAACCTGGTGAAACTTTTCTTCTAGTAGTCGGAAGAACCGTTGTATCGCGAAAACTTCGAATACGCGTCATAGGTACTGACTGGTCTGCGAGCAACCAACTATTATCTTGTGCCCAGCGTACATGGCAACCATACGAGATCATCCGACGTAAGGACCTAATATCTATTGTTAGAGAAGCCAGTGGCAATCGATCTTGGCTAGTAGCCTAGTGTACCAGAGAACCACAGCCTGTTGTTGATCAATCGGATTTGAGATAAGAGGGAGCAGTCACGGAATGTCTTCCGTACATATACATTCATCTACAGTATCCTCAGATTCGTACCATTACCGTCTCCAGCCAGCCCTACGTCCCTATGCGCATTTCGAGATCTCGCTACCGGCGAGGCAGGGTGTTATCGAGGACATCGTGAACATACATCTACCTAACTGAGCCAAAGACAGCATTTACGACTTAGGTTATTAGCATCGTACTCTTTCCTACCAGCTTCGCTGGTCGGTTCACTGGTATACCTGATACTATGAGTGGGCCATGCCTTCCCGTGGACCTGCGGCTCGCGGAACCACCCATGTCTACTTCGTCTCCCAAGCGAACCCCTGTTCCCGACAATCCACAATATATATACTAAACTGTTAGCCCAAGGGTCTACAAGAAAGCAAGATCTTTCCCGTTCGCCCCGCCTCTCGAGGCCCGAAACGGCTATTCTGACTGTGTAGATGGATAGTCTGACTGTGTCCCACTGAAGTTAAGTGATTAATTGGTTAATAATGAAGCTAATATAATTTGTATATATCAAAATTAGTCCTATTTGCGAATAGCACGTAAAGCCTCGCTATTGATTTTATAGCTTCACTAACTTCGCTAGTTTCACTACTCTTTTTTTATTCGCTACCGTTGCGAAAGCTTGTCGTAAAAAGGATCTTACTTAAGGGGAGGTTGAATGGGTAAGGCATATACTTCCAGCTACCAGCCATTCGTACTATTGGGGGACACAGTCAGATTATCCATCTACAGTCAGAATAGCCGCTTCGCTCGAGGCCATGTCCAGCGCGATGTAGGTACCTAGCGACAGTCAGTTTCCTTCCAATAGAGTCACCAAGACATCCGGTTAGCTGGTTTTATACCACCAAAGACGCTATGAGCGGTAGATATTGGCTGGCGACATTATATGCGTATTTGTGTGTCGCGGGGTATCAGTCACTTCGATAAATACAATTATTGATCTACGTGGCTTGTACTAGCTGAGAGGTAGGGGATTATTGGCATCTATCATGTCGTCACAGCAGAATCATGGGGATCTGGTCCGTAGCTGGAAATATCTTTTTGATTGAAATCATCCGAGAACATCTCGGTCATGTGAAAACTACGCATTAACTCACCCTTCCCCGTAGTCCGATCGCATATATCATGAGCGCGTTCAGTAGGTAGCCATCATTGTCTATTCCTTCCCTTACCGTGGTGTCTTGAGGGCCGAGTCATGGCTCTGGCTTCTTAAGCAAACCCTAGCTCGAATTTTGTTATCCCCAGTTTTCACTTGTCTAGCGTAGGGTTGTTGTGGACGAGAATACTCATCCGTAAACAGAACGTTATGTTCTGTGTAAATTCATATCCACTTCATAGAGGAACAGTGTCAGCCTACGCCCATAGACTCTTACACGTTCCATTTTCTCGCCCTTACACCCTTCTGCAACGTGCTCTTGGCTCTTTTCGACACCACGGTTTTCGTATCTGGTTTCGGTTCCATAATATCATAGTGGGTCGTCGTCACCCCGAGGGAAGTCGGGGGCCGGTTCTGTGGGCTGGAATGGCTCTGATGCCTGGTAAGGGAGATATGGGTTTGTGAACGTGTTGTAGCCTTGGAAGGCTGTGTCCTAATAGCCGACCCTATCCATGCCAATGTATGTTATGGGCATAGAGTACATTTGGAAAGCCAGATGTTCCTCCACTAGCTTTCTCTCAGCATTTATAGCCTTCTTCGCGGCATTTTCGATATCTAGCAAGACAGGGATGGTGGCAACGTTCTCGAAGCTGTTACCCTTCCATCCTCGAGACTCCAGTTACGCGAATGGATAGATTGCGAGACATCGCCTTCGTCATTTCCTACATAAATATGGATAGGAAGCACGACACAAGCTTCGGCAAGCATTCTGCCTTGAAAGCCTTCTGTGATTCTGAAGCTTGTGTCGTGCTTCCTATCCATATCAATGCAGGGAATGACGAAGGCGATGTCCCGCAATCTATCCATTCGCGTAACTGGAGTCTCGAGGATGGAGGGGTAACAGCTTCTAGCATCTACCTCCAAGAACTGGACGTTTGTGACGAAACGATGGTTTCGGAAAAAGGGCATCTTGGGATCCATACTGCCGCGTGCGATATAGAAAGTGTCTGTATCCCAATTGACAAAGGCGCCGCACATCTTAATTTAATGGACGACGCCTTCAGGTGAGACCATGCCGTAGTAGGTTGCCATGTCGTCGTGGTTTCGATTGAATGGAAGGAATTCTCGGTCAAAATAGAACCGACTTTCTCGCTTCCTTGTTGACATGCAGGATGCTCTGCATGGTCTCCAGTTTCTCAAGATCCATGAAGTCCCTACGCGTTTCGCCCAGGCTAACAAGTTGCCAGGACTCCTCTTTGGCGGTAGTGGGAGTGATTACATGTCGTAAGTTGGAGGAAATTATACGATAGAATGCCCATACCATATCGCGCAGCTCAGGTGCCATACGAGTGAAACAGGTGAAAGTGGTGGGTGCCATGGTTGCCTAGAAAACTTAGATATTGTATTAGCCGACAAAGGGGAGGCGGTGGGCAACATGAAATAAATTACCTTGTCCTGGAGGGTCATTTGATGAAAAGAATTATCCAATGATGCTCTCACGGGCGCAGAACACGGCACAGGACCTTCGTGACTCATGAAGGTTGCAACGACTACCTAGTGAAGTTGTCAATGACCATCAAAGTCCGTGGAGGCAAGCTCTCTATCCCTCTGTGTATGTCTATGTGTGTGTGTGAGAGAGAGAGAGAGAGAGATAGAGAGAGACACATAGAGGGAGAGAGGGAGTGTGTGTGTATGAGGGGAGGAGAGGGTAGGGTTCTACATTACCCACCCACGCAAAATTACCCACGACCCATAAGCACCCATGGGTAGTTTTTTTTACCTGTGGGTAACCCATAGATAGCTTAGAATTCGTAGGTATTACCCACGATTACCCACCTATAATAACAAATAATAAAGTACCTATTGGATATTTAAAAAAATAATTTCAAAATATATTAAAATAATACAAAAATTATTTAAAATTAAAGGAATTAAAATATTAATAAAAATAATTTTATAAATATATAATAAAATAAAATAATTATAAAATAATTTAAAAACAAGTTTTTATTTATAATAATAAATTAAATTTTAAAAATCAAAATTTTATTAAAACGTTTATTTTAATAAATTTAAACTTATTATTATATATGTTTTAATTAACAAATTAAAGTAACTTTATTTTTAAGTTTTTTTTTAATAATTTTAATTTAATTTAATTTTAATTAAATTAAATTTATAATATAATATATTATATATAATATTATATAATTTTTTATTGAAAATATTATTAATATTAAATTTTTTAAAAATATATTAAATATTTTTATTTAATTAAT
>JWIU01000015.1:103848-187946 GCA_000966885.1 Xylaria sp. JS573 | reverse complement strand
TTTATAAAACTAATTTTAATATATATTTTATAATAAATTATATATAAAAAATTTAATAAAAATTATTTAAAATAATTATTTTTTTATTATTTTTTTGCTTTTTATTTAATAATTTATTTAATATTTATAAGTAATTTATAAGTTTCTTTATTTTAATTAATATTTATAAATACTTCATGGGTTTTTAATTTAATAGGTAGATAATTTTGGGTTGGACCCAAATAACCTTGAATATCTTTAGATTACCCAAAACTACCCATAAGTATCTTTGGGTTACCCATAGGTAACCCATGTATAACCCTAGAAAAGGGAAGGTTCCAAGTGTAACGAAGCCGTCACCACAATGGTCTTGATTTGATATAACAGAAGGCGTTGAAGGGTAATACTTACATTGATCGCTAACTAGCTAAAAGAAAGATTATCTAAAGGGGTCGGCGACACGCAGTCTTTTATAAAGGCTGATATCCTTCAGTAACTAGGATGGGNTATTATTTTTTTGCTTTTTATTTAATAATTTATTTAATATTTATAAGTAATTTATAAGTTTCTTTATTTTAATTAATATTTATAAATACTTCATGGGTTTTTAATTTAATAGGTAGATAATTTTGGGTTGGACCCAAATAACCTTGAATATCTTTAGATTACCCAAAACTACCCATAAGTATCTTTGGGTTACCCATAGGTAACCCATGTATAACCCTAGAAAAGGGAAGGTTCCAAGTGTAACGAAGCCGTCACCACAATGGTCTTGATTTGATATAACAGAAGGCGTTGAAGGGTAATACTTACATTGATCGCTAACTAGCTAAAAGAAAGATTATCTAAAGGGGTCGGCGACACGCAGTCTTTTATAAAGGCTGATATCCTTCAGTAACTAGGATGGGTTGCCAAGCTATCAAGGTCTCTTGGCAAACCGTGGTTTGCCAAGCTATTAGGATTTCTTGGCAAACCCGGGGCACGTGACTGACGAATGCGGGGTGTCAAGGAATGAGAGGTTGGTTTGTAACACCAAGTGCCCGGGGTCTGATAGATAATGCAGTGTGTCGTGCTCTGTGGATCCCTAAGGGGCTCCTACTGTGTCAACTGTACTCGCCAGACTTGAAACTTCCACGAGGATTGAAAAGAGGGAAGTGACTCAGTGATCTTGTCGATATTTCTGAAAGGTAAGGTTGGAGCAGTAGGTTTCATAAACAAGATACCTAGGTAGAGAGCCTCAAAGGTCGAGAAAATCTTATACCTAGAAGAAGGGGCAGGTGGTAGGTGATGCGTGCTTGGGCTTCAGAGGCCACCAGTGCACTGGGGGTGGGGGGTCCTGGGGTGTATGGAATGACCAGAGGGCTGTGGGTAGCTGGATTGTCTCTTGGGTTAGGGTATCCTACCTGGTATTAGGAGCCAACATCGTACACCTGCTAGTTTGGACCAGAGTGGGAAGGTTCTAATTTCTCCGGGAGGTGCTGCTGGCAGCTTTATAGGGTCCGGTAGAGTGGCTAGAATAGAATGAAAGCTTATCGAACACGGATGTTAAGTACGAAGTACCTATATTAGGTATAGACAGACAGTCATAGGCTGCTGAGAAGATCTCACACTCAAAGGTTGTAGTAAAATACCATACATTTCTATTATGAATTATATCTCATGGGAGAAAAGGCCTTAATAATGCAATAGACGTATGGTCCGGTACCGAATTGCGGAAAAACCTATATACGCAGCTAAGAAGTGTGTAAACGATTTTCTGTGGCATCACCCTGAAAGTTCGGGAACTTAGTAGGTATACAATTAAGTACCTACCTCCACAAGTTGTAAGATCCATCACATATAATAGGCTGTCGTGTTTACCCCGGGTATCTATAGAACCGGTTGAGATCTTGGTCTTAAGATAGTCATGAAAATTCCGGTGCTAAACCCAAAAGGCTCATGTCTAGGTCATTAATTGGCATAATATATTACGCTGACTTGCGTCAAGAACTGCAAGAATGTCTGCATAACTGCCATACTTCATTAGTCTCTCAACGGCCAGTTGGCATTGTGCTCTTGCACATGAACCTCGTTCTTGACCCAGATTACGCCACTACTCTCGCGATGACGCCGCGCTATAACGTCTTCCACGCCGTCCGATCGTGCCTGGATGTAGACCCCTTTCGGCTTCGCTACAATGGAATCCGTTCTAGTATATGAAAACCCGGAGTCGCGTATCGTGGTCTGGCTAGGGGTATTTCCATCCCACAGCGAGAACCGCGGCAGTTCGCTCTCGGTAGCCAGGTCTCGCTTCGAATAGTTGGTATAGGTGCCACCGAGTCCTCGAGCCTTAAGATACAGCGGTCGTAATGTGGGAATGCCGACGCAGACCATAGCGACGGCGATCTCAGCGCCGGCCCAGGCGAAATAGGGGACGAAGTTCACTGGGAAGAGGCGTTAGCGTATCACTCCCGGCAGCGTCGCAATGCCGCAATGTGTCGCACGTACACGTGTAGTTGAAGACATTGAGGCGCGACAGCACGACGGTTCGGGTTATACCACATGCGCCGGCGCTGTGGTGGCGGAAGTTAGCGCCTGTGCATAAAACAAAGACGGAGGCATGTAAATGTTAGGTATGTCTCACATTACGCCGAGGCTCATGCCGCCCGCAAGCATCACCTTGTCCCGCTGAGGCATGTGGAGCTTCCAGATGAATAGCCAGGGGAAGACGGCGAAGAAGAAATCGCAGATGCTGGACCAGACTGGATGATTTCAGTTAGCGATTGCTGTACCTAAGCGCATTGACTGGACAAGACAGGATGCCCAAATATCTCCAAGTCCAACGCTCATAGGCTGGATCTGAATATTCCATTTCCCAGGCGTTCGCAACGGGTCCCAGCTCGCCTTGACAGGGTTTGTCTGATTCCAGAGCACTGAATATTCTGAATTAGTACCCTCTACTTGGGTGCATGGCGGAAAGCTCGCGGGTGCTGCTTACTGATGGTAAGGGCGATCGACGTAGCGGTAGTAACAACAACGGCCACCCAAAGCGCGATCTTGTGCCACCGGACTTGGACGGCACGGAGGAGGAACAGGCCCATCGACAGCTTGGCCATGGCGTTCCCCGTGATGGCGAAGCTGTTCGCGACGTACGTCCAGAAGATGGCGTTGGAGGAGTCGTCGACGGTGAGGTGCCAGAAGTCTTGCCCCAGCCCGTAGTGGACCGAGACCTGGATGAACGCGGCGAACGCGAGGAAGAATATCTGTACGTTGCGAGCATGTCAGCGGCGGTTACCTAAAATACGAGATGGGGAGTAGGTATCCTACGTACGCCCGTGCAAGCGTACATGTAGTCCTCGGCGCCGACGAACTTGACGACGCAGAACCGCGTGTACAGACGGAGGATGACCAGGGCGGCCGAGAGGGCGGCCATCGCCCACATGGCACGCGCTAGTTGGAGACCGGGGTGCATGATCGAAGAGCCAGTCGACAGCTTGGAACCGGACATGGGAAAGGTGAGACAGGTGAGGAGAGGAGCAGGAGGGGTGCGGATAAGTTTTAAACCATAGGTGAAGCGGAATCGCAGATAACGACGTACAAGTGACCCCCGATATCCTGATAGCTACTAATCGATTGTAGAACGGCCCATTGGAGATGGGGCGTGCTCGATGATCTACCTCATTGTGAACAATGCAAGACATGGCCCAATGGCATCGTACCGCCACCCTGGTCGGCGGGTGATTGCGACAGAAGCCACCAACAAGTCCACAATACAAACGATAAGACAATGATGAACCGCCCAGCATTACTAGGTTGGTGTTCTGCAAGGGAACCCCCCCCCACGTTGCTGTGGGCTTCCCAGGGTCTTGGACTCGACCGGGATTCATCGATTACCGGATTGGTTGCGAAATGATCCCCACGAACCAATCAGGTTCCAGTATGATCTGGCGTCGGATCCTCTACGCCAACCACCGTCGAGGCTTCGCATCTTGGGGGGGCGATCGGGCCCTTGCCTTGCAGGGATTAAGCGCCCGTTCCACAACCTTATGCGAACATGAATGTCTTGGTTGACGTACAGGAAGGAGGACGCAGTCGATAACTGATAACTTTTTGTATTACCAGGATATTATCGCATATATGTATGGCGAACGATGGAAATGCTGTGCCTTGGCGAGACTGGATCGGTCGACTCCCTGTTATGTGCCGCCGATATCGCAAAGCAGGGTTCATCCTTGAGCTATGCTACCTACTTGGAGTTTGGTTTCTTATATAGCCGCTTACAGATTGTTTTTTTTTTCTTCCAACCACAACTAACTGCCAATCCCAAGAAGCAAAAGAAGGGAAAAGAAGCAAGAAGCAACATTAACTAGGTCAAAAGAGTGAACTGTAGCAATTACCTAGGTACTTCAAGCAATTATTAAGTGGAGCCTTATTTGATGTTTATTATTTGTTATTATATTTATACATTTTTGATTTGGCTGTATAATTGTTTCAGTTGCTTTGGTTGCTTTGGTTGCTCTTTGGCTGAGTAAATGCGAGTAAACTAAGCAACTACGTAATGGCGTACCTAGATAACCTTAAGCAACCAAGATTATTTGTATATACGCGGCAATGTATTATTGTCCAATATGAATTGGATAGTGGGAGTATGCAATTGAATGAAGACAGAGGGGGAAGGAAACAAGAAAGAAACCAATCTCCAAATATTGCTTCACGCAAATTTGTATGGTGTGAGAATGCAGATGGACCCCGGTGACTGCAGCTGAAACAAAAACCAATTTCCTAATAGCATAGCTCTTATCCTTTGATAGGCACCATACACTCTTGACAGTTATAGTGGCCTTGGTAGTGACCCATGATACCGCTGGAAAGCATTGATCCCAGGTTCGGGCTGTTGCCGGTATCAAGACGAGGGGAAAATCAAATGTACAGCTACAGACAAGCTGAATGTAGGCCTAGAAAATTGGATGTTGTACCAGTTTAAGGATCGTCATATATGCCGTAGTTTCCCTATAGATATCGCAGACATCAAGGGAAAAAGGAGTTTGATATGATATTATTGCCCCGCTGTGACTACATTACTTTATTTCAAGCAAGTTGAGGAGTCGAGCACACATTGCAGAATGCTAGCCGCTGATGTGGGGAGGCTTAGCTAAATCCCCTACCAAGATGATGAAAGCTATAATTCTTGACTTAGCACCAGTTTTCTTTATTTAGTAGGTAAGCGCTGAATTCCCTCGTATGAACCGGGCCTGCACGTCTTGGACGAGGGTTGCCGCGTGCTAGGTACTTAAGTAATACGGAAACGCGACTGCAGGGCGTGCCGTTCGTCATCCGCGAGAACTTCCTCGCGCGGGTGTGCTCAAGGTGCGCGAGGTCAACCACGGCCTCGGTAGGTAGCGTATATACTTTAGCTTCGACTATAGCGACGGCCGTTACTCCATCGGCAACAACTACTGTATCTGTCCTAACGACAGCCACAGCCTCCAGGGAGAGCAGAGCTGCAAGGGCGCCTTCCCTAGGGATAGGACGTTTGATGGCAGGAATAGATCTGGAGTTTATTGCTTCGGGGGCCAGGGCTATACGATGGGGGTTAGGGTTGTATTAGTGACGGGGTATTCTCACTTCGTTTAAGATCTTGGCCAACTCATTTTGTGTCTCATTACACTATATATGCAACATCAGGCTGGTACCGTATACCGAGTAAAATATACAGATACTTGTTTAAACAGTTATAACTTACAGCAGAACGGTAAGGAACTGGGCATCATTATGCTCAAGACCTACATATCCGATTAGAGGCAGAGACTGGAGACCACACAACTAGGCTGAGCGAAGGGCCTACGTTCCATAGCTCACTGTCACGTTAATATATGCGAAATCATGACTCAAGTGATCACTTTCAAGACGAAAGCTTTCTGAATTATAAGAGTTGTCTACACCCCCTGTAAGGGGATCCGATACTTATTCAACTTACCAGACGCGGGTAACCCACTCACTGGTTCCGGAGGGTATCCGCAAAGGAGAGCCACACCTTGGCAGGCTCCGCATGGTTCTCCGCCTCCTCCTCCTTAGCATCGCCCGACTTCTTCTCCTTAGCAGCAACAGCAGCAGCAGCCGCCGCCTGCCGCATGGCCTCAGCCATCGCCAGCCCCATGGCCCTGGCCCGCACCTCCGCCATCTCGTCCCACTCCGCCTTCTTGGCCTCCCACTCCTCGACCACCTCGCGCCGCGCGAAGACGAGCTTCGCGTCCGCGAGGACCTTCACGAACGCGCCGCGCGGGCGCTTCTCCGGGCCGCGCTCCTCCAGCCACGGGTATTAGTCGGGCAGCCAATCCGGGAGCCCGGCGGCTGTGCTAACACGGCGCTGGGAGTTCGTCTCGGACTCGGGCCCGGAGGCGGCGACGTCGGAAGATGGGGCTGCGGACTCACCTTGCTCAGGCTCAACACCGGTATTGGCTCACTCGACGCCTGCGGATGCAGGGCCGTCAACCGCCTGGGGTTCCCGGCTCTCCACGTCCTTGTTACGACGACTTTTCTTGGTGCCCTTCCGGCGCGGGGGCTTGGGAGAATTGGCAGCTTGGATGTCCTCACTGCGGCTGGCTGTGGCCCAGCCCTCGGCATTGGTGTTAGAAGTTGCAGACATTGTGGAAGAACTGGTTAATGAGTTTGTATTTAAGGATTGCCGTGGGTTGAAAGATATTGAATTAGAGGGGAATGTAGGATAAATTTACACATATATGTAGTAGAATACTTCTATATAAGTCTTTGTTGATGTATGTGAACGAACCTATTATTTCCTGTAAATTAATATGAACAGTATAGAACGTTATAATCATGTCACAAAGCGAGGCTCAACAAAATTGTTCAGTCGAACAGTCGCATTGAAGACCCGAAGAGGGGCCAGGAGTCTCCAGCACTGAACATGAAATAAATTTACAGTATGATTTATGTAGCTCTTGAATTTTCGCGATTTACGTACTGTCAAGCGTGATGATAACTTTATAGTGACTCTATCAAAGAGGCTGTTTGGATTTCTACATCTGCTGAGTAAGAATCTGCCAAGCCACAGAACTACCATGTATCTTCATGTACTTTGACCTCTCTGCTGTGTCACTTCTGAATGATCCATATTTCCTCACCCTGGCTATATTTATATCCCTATTATTTTGTCTTATTGAATTCTGCTCGGAGTTTCTAGCCTTCGGCAGGAGCTATCTAGTGACGCCTCTGTTCCTTGCATCCAGGCCCCTCCGGACTCCCCCAATGTAATATCTTGCAGTCCACGAGGGTGCGGGCGAAGGGAAGACGGGAAGCAGGGTATATGAGTAAGGGAGGCCATGTACATATCAGCCTCAGTTAGATCAAACGGTAAGCACGTGGAACCTCATAAAATCATCGGGTTTATTCTACAGATTCCAATCATCTTCATTCGCCATCGTCTGTTTCGACAAGACCCTAGGGCCTTTCTCTCCCTGTTCCAATCCATTCCTCACCGGCGCTTCACTGCTCCTCCACCGCCACATCTTACCATACACCGTCTCGCTCCCCTTGCCCTCGAGGATCTTGACCACCTCCCGGCCAAGGATGGGGAGAAACTTGAACCCGTGGCCGCTCCCGCCGGAACAGACGGCGACGCCCGGACGACCGGGTACAAAGTCCACCACGAAGGAGTTGTCGATGCTGTCGGTGTACCAGCAGAGCTTCGTGGACGCTAACCCTAGAGGCGCTAGTTCGGGGAAGTTCACCGATATGTATTCTGGACTCAACTCTTAGTAAGCCAGGTTGATGCAGTAAGCCAACGGTCGACCTAAGTATTACGCACCCTTGATCCCATTGAGGGCGTCAATTGGAATCCTTGTCTCTTTCTTCTCGGTGACATGTGCCGTCTTTGGAACAGATATGCGCCGGCCGCCAACGTCATCGTAGTTTGTCCATCTGCAGTGGGATGTCAATCGGTACATATATCCATAATCACATAATAAGGGGATGTACTTAGTCTTCCGCCATCCAATTTTGATGACGCCGTTTTCGTTTCGGGGGAAGCTGTACACTTCCTTCGATTGTCTCATGCCCCACGTTATTACCGGCATATTCTCAGGGGCAAATTTCTCCCATAAGTCAGGCCGGTCTTTGGGAAGCTGAATCGTGACCACGGATCCAGCTGTAGTTTCCAAGAGGTCCTGTACCTCAGGGACTAACGATGGCGTCCATCCGCCACCTACAAACAGTCAACACTAGTCACTAGGGATTATGGATAATATACTGGGCTTCTCCGAACGTACCGGCTACAACGACGAGATCCGCGTCATGTTCTAGACCATCGGCGGTAAGGACGACTGGATGATTGTCCTTAGACCGGATATCCACGACCTTCCCACGGACGGGGTCGAGTATCATCTTGACGCCCGCCTTCTTCGCAAGATGCTGCGCCAAGGCGCATGCCTTATACGCATAGGAGAAGCCACCGCTGGAGTCGAGGACCGCCTTATGCGTCCCGAACCTCTCCTGCCGTCGGCAGGGGTCGATCTTGTGAGCTAGTCCTTGAGCCTTGGCTCGATCAAGATCTTCGTATTCTTAGGTTAGCGCCAATACAATTAGATAAAAAATAAAAGTAAGAATTAATAAATAGAACTTTAGATCTTTCCCCTTACCGCTCTCGTCATCACTTCTGAACTGAAACTCCCGCATCCCTTCCTTCTCCATGTTCTCCAGACTCCTGGTCTCGAAAACGCTTAGCTCATCCTCACAGCTCATCCGCAGCAGCCCGGCCCTCCACCAGACCCTCCTCTCCCCCACCCTCAGGGCCTCGGGCAGATCGCCGCCGCCGTCTTCGGCGGCCGCGGCCGCGGCCAGCTCGGCGTTCCACCCGTCCCACAGGCGCCGGGCCTCGTTGGCCAGGCGCTGGTACTCGACCTCGGCGCCGTAGCTGAGGCGGATAATCTTGTTGAGGTCGGCCGAGGCCGAGTCGACCCCGGCGCGCGGGTCGTACGCCGCCGCCGCCGTGTCCTGCATGTCCAGCACGCGCACGTCCCCGTACCCCGCGCGCGCCAGCCACAGCGCCGTCGAGATGCCGAAGACGCCGGAGCCGACGACGAGGATCTTGGAGGAGGCGGGCTGGATCGCGGGCATTGCTGCTGCTGCTGCTGCTGCTGCGGCTTATTTACGAGATGGGTAGGTAGGTATTGGAAGGCGATGGGTGATGGTTTGCGATCATGTTCCGTCGTGTTTTCTTTTGCTTTGCGATCTAGTATACCTGGGCAGATGCCGAGGTCGGGCCCTGCCCGGCCGTAGCCCCGCTTCGGCTGGCTTGTTCCCCCAGGCAGCCCCGCCTCGTTCGGCCACATCGTTATCTAGGTAGGTCATAGACGAGCCATAGCGTAAGGAGCAATCCAGTGCTGATAGGTGTTAATCCCATCTCACCTTATGTATCGAACCCCTTCTGGCTTCACATAGCTACGTGTGGGAGTCGACACATAGGGTGAGATGGGATCAACACCTATCAGCGCTAGACGGTTCTTCATCCTATGGCTCATCTCACATGACACGCGATCTCTTGGTCTCCTACATGGATACATCCGTAGCTGTCATAAGATTAAATATGATATTAGAGTATACAGCAGACAAGTCAAAGGGTAAACAAGCGTCTAGTGCTGATAGGTGTCATTCTATCCTTTCTTATGTGTGCCCCCCTAATACATGATGTAACTGACATGCTATCCTGTCGCCTCGCACATTAGCATATGTAGATTTCCTCATAAAGCAACCATAACTTCCCAAAATTCTGGCTTCTAAGTATCTTCGTAATGGATGAGACTCAAACTCTAGTTGACGGTAAGTTATGATAGTAAATTTGACCTATCATTTCGAGATCTCTCCTGCTCCCTACTTTGAAGAACAGCTTTTTGTATTCTCTACATATTTTTGAGTTTTAGATACTCTTCTAATGCCAAGGGTTGAACCTAACCCTCTAGAGTTTCTTCACTTTCAACGTGCTGGCAGTTCTCCTCGTTAGTCGATACACCAACGTGCTAAGAACAAACTTTCGAGACCAGCCCCCTCCCCCCCCCCAAAAAAAAAGCAAATATTTGAGATTCTAACACCTTCTAAGAATATAGCTATGATGTGATCAAGGCAGTGCATCATGGTAGCTCCAAATATCAATATTAATAGGCACGACAAACTGAGATACGAGGAGTTCAAATGAAATCGAACTTTATTGAGACTCCAGACGTGATAAGACGTCAGATATGCGCCGGGTTAGGCTTTCACAAACTTCTATTTGCTGACATATAGCATTAAATCAAGTTATGATGCCCCTTTCTCTTCCGAGCGACGAGTAGCTGGCGACGGCTTACCGTGCGAGGGGTCAGCTAGCGGCCGGCTTCAACTATATAATACTCTCGAGTATGCCCCGAAAAAATAGACGAAAGCACCACACGTCCTAGGGAACCTGCCTTGAGAAATCCACCCTTAATACCATGACGACTAAGCAGCGACTTTCGATTATAAAAGCGTGAAGTCTAAGCCGCTCTCTCCATCATTTCTTTCTACTTGCGCCGTCAGTATTGAACATACCAGAGTCATGAATCCCTTTACGTCCGACGCTACTCTCCGCGAGGCCTTCTTGTCCGAATTGCGGAACCTACCTCCCGACGATTCGACGAACCGTCTCATCGCCGCGGTCAGCGACGGTAATCTATGGGCACAGCTAGGCCTGTCGCCCAGGTATCCGCGGGCCATGGAACCAAGGCTCCTTCCCCCCGAGTCGATGGAAAGGCTACTCGACGTCCTGGAGAGAGAACGCGAGGCGAGAGACCAGGAATATCTCGCTTTCATCAGGAACATGAACTCCCGCTTGCACCTGTGGCGCAGGAAGAAGCGAAGGGGTGAGCTGTTGCCGATGTCGGAAGACATACCCAGAATATGGGCACAGGAACTGCTGGACAGAATCGATTCTGAACGGTCCCTGAATCCGGTTGGCCCTTTCGATACAACAACGAGAGCCGACAGGGAGCCCGGAACAACTACAAGAAGCGTCTTCCTCCAGTTTGAGACGCTACTTCGTGTATACTTCCGTGATCCCCTATCTAGACGTAGTAAGTGGAAGATAATGCCTGTTTCTTTAGAATAAACAGCTGACAGATAAAAGTCCTCCGACAAATTCAGGATGAAATCAGGAGGACCGTACCTAGCTGAGCTTTTGTCTGTATTTCGGGGTAGGGGAGTGGGTGTTTCTCTCTTTTTTTTTTTCTCTCTTTTCTTTTCTTCGTTTCGTTTTCCTCATGGTTTTCTTCGTTTATGGCGGTCGACGTTTGTTTTCTCAAACGGGACATAAACGTATGGTTGGTGGGCATTCCAGTATGGAAACAGCGCGACTTACTCTAACAAAGGGCTATCGTGATTTTTATCAGGGGACCTCAACACCCCGTTGGCCGGCTACAGAACCACAACCACCCGAAATAAGGGAACGTACAAAGGAACGTACGGCGGCGTCAGAAAGTGAGAGGGGCTATTGGTACGTGATCGTTTAAGTCGCCAGTGAACCGGCAATGGGAGGAGCTAACGATACGACCCAATCCGATAGGGGATAAGCGTGGAGATGGTGAACTGCGATGATGCTGGAGTAAAGGATCTTACAGGGGAACGAAAGTTTGGTGGAAACTGTTTTGAATTGGCCACAGGAAGGATACCTGAAACGACGATGGCGAAGGTGTCTTGTACAGTAGTTCCTATGGCATCAAATACTGCAATAATAGCAACAAAAACAACACCCCGTTCGGGGGTGGGAAAGGATGCTTGGTCCCTTCATTCTCTAAAAAATTATGCATAATCAAATATCGATATCATTATCCATACTATAGGTGCCACTCAGTTCTGCTGGCTTCTTTAGGAAGTAATAGACATTTGGATTCAACTAGCCAGTTGGATAGGCAAACGGAGGAACGAGCCTCCAGTACATCTTCATACCTACAGCGCAAGAACGAATATCTCCCATATTCAACACGACTAAACATCTTGATGACCTTCCAGGAACTCGGAGATTGTTATCTACAGAGGCGATATTTCTATACATATGTACACCCGACGCCTTCTATGTGTTTTCCACCTCTCCCATACATCCCTTCATAACCTCCTAGCCTCCCCATCCGCGAAATTGACTTGCCCTAGAGACTTCAGCATAGAGCGTAGAGTGCATTATTCACTCAACCATCCCATCCATCACAGGAAATTAATCCCCATCCCGACCTGCAACCCCTTCCTCGCCTCCTCGCCCCTCCTCGTAACCAGCGGCAGGCTAAAGTTAAGCTCGAACCGCGCGACCGGGTGCGCGTACACGAGTCCCACGCCCGCCGCGATGCTCGGCAGGCCCGTCGCCGCGTCCCTCGTCGCGGCAACCATACCGTCCCAGACCGTGCCCGCGCTCATCCTTGAGTCGTGCCGCCCTCCCCCCGCCGAGTTGTCCTTCTTAGAGCGCGAGGAGGACCTGTGGTGGCCTCCCCGCATCGCCACGAGCCGCCCGCCGTTGGCGAACAGCTGCAGGCGGAACGGCGACTCGGGGCCGGTCCGGGGCAGCGGGATCAGCATATTGACGCTGCCGGCGGCGAAGACGTCGCCGCCGAGGGCGTCGGCGCCGTCGCGGGGGCCGAGCCCGCCGATCGAGAACCCGCGGACGTCGGTGGGCCCCCCCAGGGCGAAGCGGTCGTTGACGCGGCTCGGCGCCGCGCCGCCCAGGCCGTACGAGGCCAGCGGCAGCGGGTAGAGCAGGCCCGCGCGGAAGCCGGCGCCGACCGAGACGCCCGAGCGCCCGCGCACGAAGGGCAGCGGCACGGGCGCGGCGCCCGCGACCTCGACCTCGCTGCGCGAGAAGCCGACGTCGCCGCGCAGGGGGCCCCAGCCCGCGAGCTCGGTGGCGGCCTTGACGAGGTAGCCGCGCTGCGGCAGCATGGGGCTGTCGCGGCGGTCGCGCTGGAACAGATACGAGAGGGCGCTCTTGACCGAGTCGCCGGCGTCGGCGCGCACGGCGGGGCCGGCGGTCTCGGCGAGGCCCGTGACCTGGCGCCAGGTGGCGGCGTAGGCGAGCTGGTGGCGGTCGCCGCCGTCCGCGCCGAGCCAGTTGAGCTTGACGTCGCCGCCCTTGAGGACCTCCTCGTGCGCGGCCCAGGGCTTGGCCGTGCTGCTGGCGAGCCCGCCGACGCTGAGGCGCAGGCTGGGGTTGCTGCGCACGGGGGCGCCGAGCTCGGCGCTGTACGAGGATCGCGTGCGCGTGCCGGCCGACGCGTTGAGCGAGAGCGACTCGGCGCCGCCGAACATGTTGCGCCAGAGCATGGACCCGTAGGCGGAGCCCTCGGTGTTGCCGAGCTCGGTGCCGGTCTTGAGGAGGAGGCGGGACTTCTCGCGCACGCGGAGCGCGACGTCGAGGTCGGTCGGCGTCGACGACGGGTCGACCTGGGACGGCCGCGATAGGTGGAAGAGGATGTTGGGGTGGAATATGTCTTTTTTCGGTGCGTGCGTGCGTGCGTCATATCAGCTTCAGCTTCAAAGAGTACCTCCCGGTTGTGGGTAGAGCGGTGCTGTCGTACCGAATCTCTGCAGCTTCTCGACGACCCCGCCCACCTGCTCGAGCATCTCGGCCATCGTGTAGTTTTCATCCCGGCTGTCCTCTACCAGGGGCTGCAATAACGGATCGAGGAAGGACTTGCGCGTGTTCTTGGCGCCGTGGATCTGGATGGAAGAGAGGGTGACGGGGAGGGTTTGGTTATGGGATAGCTAGGCAGAGACGTCGATCAGCAAGCTTTGCAACCCGAGGTCAATTGAACGTAGGCGTTCCTTACCAATTCCCGCATTCGCTGTTCGGAAGCTGCCTCATGCGCATGGGCGCGCTCCGCGGCGGCCTTCTGCTCTATCGACGCCGTCTCGGACTTCAGCAAGCCCTCGAAAGCCTGCGAAACGGACGTTAATCACGGTATAGTCATTGGAGGGGCAAAGTTGGGTTGGGGACATACGTCATCACGTCCAGGAGAAGAAGCCATTGCACCTGGCACAAAAACAGGACTCCCGTTCCTAACGTGCTCGTTGTCGTATGCGGTGCTTCATGTGAAGCTGGGAAAACAGCTCAAGCTCGGGCACGAAGCTGAGAATCGGCATGGCCCGAGACCATGAGGTGCCATCAGTTTAGCCCTAGGCCGGCTGGGGTCCGGTAAAGCTATCGTTATCGATAAGTGGGGTATCCGTATCTTTGGCTCATCGATGTTGGCGCATCCCAACGTCCTCACTTAAGCACTTCATACTCACCCACAAGACTTAGCTAAGTAGTTGATACGTATTTAGTGACGCAAAGGCTGGCTATCGATACCTCTCTCTCTACGTGAGTTGAAATCGGATCTATATAAGTAGCATATGACAAGCAAGTACACACCCGGGATGGCTCTTAGCGTTAGTTAGGTACCATTCCGGGACTCACAAGTTTGCCGCAGCGTTCTCGTCAAACCAAACAACTGTTTGATTTGATTTGACAAGAATGCTGGCTAGCCGCGAGTATCCGTCCATTGAACAACCTTCTGAATCCGTGACTCAATAGACCTCCGGTGAGTATCTTGAGCTTTTGCGCCAGCTCATTATGGGCAGGAGTTGCCAGTGTGCTTGGGTCTCCCAAATTCCCCCGGGTCACTCCTCATCAACACCAGATTGACACTACACCTTCTCCGAACCGTATCGTCGTTAACATCCCGCGTCATCATGCGAACCCCCACAGCACCACCAACAAATCTGCTAACGGCTTCGAAGCCTTCGATGCCACATCGGCGGGTTGTACATACGCATCAGCGCACCGCGATCACGTGTGACATACCCAACCTCCGCATCCGAAGCCGGGAAATTCACCTTAAGAGACCGGGGCCACACCCAGTGGGTTACAGGCATATTGAGAATCCAGCAACCCTCTCGGGTCTCAAACCGAACAAAACATCCATACAAAGAATATCGCTTTCGATTGGTCATTAAAGGCAATCCTCATCTGCTGTTTGCCGTTGCTCGACATACCTTTCATGCTAACTAGTCTTGAGCTTGGTCACTTTCACACGTCGTGGGGTAGCGGACCAATTGCGGTAGAGTTACCGTATGTTGTGATGCAGCATGAGGAAGCCAAGTCCCTCGACGTTCTAATAAGAAATACCTCTGAATAACTCTCCTAGAAAATGTCACATGATCCTCAATACCACCGGANGTGGTTGTGGGGTAAATCCAAAAAAAGCGTGACTTTTTGCGAGTGACTGTAGGTACATGTGCCACCAGCCAGCGCAGGCAGTTAGGGGCGGTGCGCTGCAGTACCCCTCCGGACCTTGATGGCTAATCCCAAGATCGCCGCAACCAGCTTCAATTGGAACGAACATCCATCTATCCAGGTACAACTGCATTCATCATCATCAGCCCGCGCAACTTCTAACTTCTCACCAGGCACCTCTCTCTCTCCACCCGACAGCAAATACGCCATACACTCTCACTTCTATTGATTAGGCCTGCATACAGACATGACCAATATTTATTTTTTTCCCATGCGAGACGCCGCATGAATCCTTTCCTTCCGTTCCTCCCGCCACACCCCGCGCCCATCATTGTGTCCGGCCATCGGCGACGACATCGCATGACCTCGAGATGGCTTCCTCGACACTCCTCCCCAACCACCCGTTGACTGTTAAGCAGATCGCTGAGCAGGCCTCGACTTTCGAATGGAACGTCAATATTCCCTTGAAGGCTTGGATACGCACTGCCAACACGCTGTTCCATGAGGTGAGTACAAAGTATCGCACCCCGAGTCGCAAGCGAGCGCCGGCTGACCGAATGACCCCGCGACAAAGGGCGAAATCTACCTGCGAGAAGCCAATTATGGCCAAGCCTACCTGCTCTACTTGCGATACACTGTCTTAGTGCTCGACCACCTGCAAAAGCACCCCGATGCGAAAACCCCGGACGGCAGCAAGGCCTTGAAGTCCATAAACAAGACGCTCACGGTCAGTGTTAAGAACCTTGAGAAGCTCAAGCCCATTATCGACGATGAATACAAGGAATGGGAGGCTTCTGAAGCAAGGAGAAAAGAGCGCCATAAGAAACAACAGGCTGAACGTCCTAAGTCGAAGGCCTCGCCCACGTACGAGGACCACGCATCCAGGGATCCCGCTCTGTCTTCGGCGGCTCGGGTGCTCGACGCTGGCGAACATCAGGAACTGGCGGTGGACCTAGCACAGCAAGAAATAAGGAGGAGAGATGCCGATAGAAAGGCTACTAGACAAGCCGGCGTGTCGCAGGAAGAGGAGCAGCATCGGCGCTCTGCTGGGCTCTGGGAAGACTGGACGAATCAATTGGCCAAGGGACAGGCCGATGATGAGAAGATGTTCCAGGAACACATGTCATTGACGAGGAGGAGACTGGACAGTCAACAGCAAGATGGACAGATAGATGGTCAACGATCAAATGGATCACAGAATGCGCCGACATCGAGCACACGAAGTTCAACTTACCATTACCCGTCGATCTCGAAGTCGGCGCCTATCAAATACGACCCACACCAAGCACCGCCGTCGAAAAGGGAGCAATCGTCCCAACCCCCACGACCACCAAAGGAATCAATCGCCGCTCCCAGATCGTATGAAAATATACCCAGTCGACCTTTGGTCCCTCTTGTGCCGGAACGTCCTGCGAAGGAACAGATACCCCCTGAAAAGACACTTCCGATCCCCGACCAATCGCAAGAACTCCCTACACCCCCTCCCAAGGTCCAAGAGGACTCACTAAGACCTGCAGCCAAGCAACAACGTCTTACCTTCCGCCCAGCCTCCTATCTCGAGAATGGCGAGCCGATCCGGCCGATTTTCCTGCCGAGTAATCTACGGCATCAGTTCCTGTCGATCGCATCCCCGAATACCCGGCGCGGCCTGGAGATGTGTGGCATTCTGTGCGGGACTACCGTTAACAACGCGTTGTTCGTGAGGTGCTTGCTGATCCCCGAGCAAAAGTGCACCTCGGACACGTGCGAGACGGAGAACGAGAACTCGATGTTCGATTACTGCGCCAGCGAGGAGCTGATGGTGCTCGGGTGGATCCACACGCACCCCACGCAGACCTGCTTCATGAGCTCGCGGGACCTGCACACACAGTCCGGGTATCAGGTCATGTTGCCCGAAAGCATCGCCATCGTCTGTGCCCCGAGATCTGAGCCTTCGTGAGTTTTCCTCCCGACCCCTCCCCTCCCTTCTACTTAACAAGCTTGTGTATTGCGAACTTAAGAATCATATATATTGACCTTGTTCCTCCCAGTTACGGCATCTTCCGCCTGACCCATCCGCCCGGCCTCGGGCACATCCTCAACTGCAACCAGTCGGCCACCTTCCACCAGCACTCGGTGAGCAACCTGTACACGGAGGCCGGCCACCCTCCGGGTCACGTGTACGAGACGGAGAAGCTCGACTTCTACATCCACGACCTCCGGCCCGGCGCGAAAAACAACACCAATCCCAACACTAATGGCAATGGCAGCAGTGGTGGCGGCAGCAACACCCTGAAGCACAAGGACTTCTAGGACACGCTGTCTGAGTGGATTTGCTGCGGCGCTCGGTTTCCCTGCACGGCCCTGGCCGCATGTGCCCTGCTTCGCAACACACCGCCGCATCATCAACGACGGCGGTTGCAGCGGCGACGGCAGCCGCAGCTGAAGCAGCTGAAGAGGCGGAGAGGCGGAGAGGGACGGGGTGGGGCGCTGGATTGGTTGGCATGTGGTCCATCTACTACGATACCTGAGAACGTCGGCGTTAACGGGATAAAGGAGGATTAGTTACTCATGTTTTGTTGGTATGCGGTGAGAGCCAGGCCTCAACTCAACAAGTCAGTAAGCAAGCAAGCAAGCAAGCAAGCATTTTGACCTTTTTTTTTTTCTCTCTCTCTTCATCCATTCTTCTGTCTGTCTGTCCGTCCGCCTAATATTCACCCGGAGTTCCGGTTATTTGCGTTTCATGCTGGGCTGGAACTTCGAATGCTTGGTTGAGTGGTTGATTAACGACAGTTGTCGCTTCATCCATCAACCCCCCCGGTTTGCATTACTTAGATAATTAGACACACACACACACACACGCACACTTCCGAAACAGACACACATACGCATACGCATACGCATACACCATACCTCACACACTGCATAGCGGGTGGCGCTGCGGATCTGAAGGGTGGCTTGTTGGGATGGCGGAATGGATCGGGATGGGCGGACGGACGGACGGATGGACGGATGGACGGGACTTGTTTATTGGCCATGTTGCTGTGGCGGCTCAGGTATTACGGAGGGACCTGAGATGTAATAAGCACCCGCTACGCAGGCAGGGAGGTAGGGAGGTATTGGCTGCCCAGATCCAGATGGATGGATTGATGGATGGATGGATGTCGTAAGACATGGGCCTAGCTACTTAGTTAGGTCAGAGGGGGGCCTGACTTACGTCGACTCTTCTCGATGTGCTTGCTCCGTACGCATCCGTCTTTCTATCTTTTTGCTTAAGCAGCGTTCTCACTAAATTAATNATTTGATATAGCTTCAATACAAGCCATCCACCCTTTTTGACAGGAAAGCCATTCTGCTATTTTCCAGAGCTATGTATAAGCTCGAAGACAGGTCCTAGGAGTCGCGGTACCTATCGGGAGTGATATTGACGGACTAGATCCACACCTTGTTTCGCACCTTTAAACAATTGAGTATATATCAATCACATAAACCTTTGGTTAGCTTGATTTAAACACACCCCTGAACGTCTTAGAGCAACTACCTATAAACCCTGCTTCACGCTTCAATGCTATCTTATTGAGGAGGCAGGCTTTGTGTCTAGCAGTTTGTACATCTACTTGTCTAATAATGACTGTCGTTGCTTATCACTCAGCGTTCACACCAATTTAACTAACAACTTGATTTAATTGGTATTAAGTTAATTTAAGTCAAATCAAATCGTGAATAACGTTAAGTTGTTTAAATTAAATATTTTTTTTAATTGACTTAAAATTGATATAATTATTTTATAGCTTTTAATATATATATTAATTAATTTTTGTAACTTTTAATTATTTTATAATAACTTATAATAATTATTTTAACTTAATTATTAAATAATATTTTTATTAAAAACTAATTATTAATTATAGCAAATTTGGCTTAATAATTAAATTAAGTTGTGAATTTTGTTAATCAACTCAAAAAACGCGTTATTTGAATTAATTGAATTGATGGGAACGCTGTTATCACTTCTTATAAATAGATGGCAATTGTTTGTGAATGGGACCACACAGACTGGAAGAACTCTTCTCGTTATTCCATACCTGGGCGACCTTGTGCTTAGTTGTAGCCCACTAGCCAGGTTCGTTATTGTATTCACTTTGAGTTGATTGGGTGAAGTAATTAATTATATCAGTGCTAACCCGCGCGGTCTTTTGACTACAGTAGCGCCAAGCAAGAACCTCTACCAAAAGCCCTACCCTACCAGCCTACGCACCAATCCCTGAAAAGACTAGGGTAGGTGTCCACACCCTGGATAGGTAGGGCCCTTGATAGCTCCCACGGCCAACATGACGGCGGCTTATACAAGAGTAGCGGATACCACAAGAAAAAAAAAAGAAAAATTTCTCTTAGAATAATAGTTCAGATATGTAATGCTGCGGTGAGTGCGGATCGAACGCACGACCTTCAGATAGACTTGATGAAGTTGGACTTCAGTCTGACGCTCTCCCAACTGAGCTATCCCCGCATGTTATGGCCGACGTAGGCCGGGTCATCGATAAAAATTATGTGGTTTGATGAGATATATATATGCATGGATTTCCGTCTCTGTGGAAAATGTCTCTAGGTAGGTGTCCAGTAGGTAACCTCCAGTCTATGACACCGTGGAAGATAGGTGTTCTTCTATTAGGTAGTTCATACCTACATCACGTGTGCTTCGTACTGACCTTCACGTACCGGATCACCTCGTCCCCGTCGCCCTGAGCAACCCTATGCGCCACGATCTTGTACCCGCCGATGGCCGGCCAGATCTTGGACCAGCACGTCCAGTAGACGCCGCCGAGGATCAGGACGCCGACGCCCACCACGGGAAACGCGAAGTAGGGGTAGCCCTCGGCGTTCCAGTCGCCCGTCGGCGGCACGAAGGGCACCACGGCGAGGTACACGTTGGCCAGCAGGTAGAGCACGCTGACCGGCAGGAACGTGTGCCAGGGCGACGACCAGTTCTCCGACTTCTTGAAGTGCAGGTAGATGAGCCCCGCCGCCACGAACCCGTTGATCCACGCCCCCGGGTACGTGTACAGGTCCACGAGGAAGTTGTACGCGGGGCCCGGCGGCGGCGCCACCAGGATGATCACCGTCACGATCCAGTGGAGGAAGAGCTAATTATTGGTATGTCAGTCATGAAAAAAAAAAAAAAAAAAAAAAAAAAAAAAATCCTTGCCGTCAAGGACTTGTGTGTGTGTGTGTGTGTGTTCAGGGCGAAATGAGATGAAGGTTGGGGGGTAATTCGAGGCTCGATTTCTCTCAGCTGGGATATCAGCACTTTTTAACCCCCGATCTTTAAGTTGGACATGTTCCACGGCGCCTCAGAACCATAGGTAGAGTTTTTAGCTGGAACGTTGGTTGCGCGTTGGGGTTCCCCTTGTGTATATAGTATAAGACGTGTCCAGCAGCTGAGTTCGGTGGATGCTTGGCAGCGGCACGCCATCGCAATGCAACCTGACGCGAACGAAACCTTGACACGCACATGCTTTCGCCGGGAGGTGGTCTTCGACCGCCCAAACTTTACGCTTAACAGCCCCTCGGTAAACTTTAAAATGCCATACATAAACATTCTCACGATAGCATCTAAACCACTCCTGTCGCGGAACGTCCTTATTCCAGGGGAAATCATGAGCAGAAAGGAGGTTTCACGAGGCACGTCTAAGTTCACGTCCACGAAACGAGGCAGAACCTAAATCGCGATAATGCCATGCCAATCACACCACCGTGACCAAGATGAAGATGGAAGGTGCTCAAATCCTTGCGCAGACGCCAAGGTGAGGCGTCTCTATTGCGGATCAACGGTCCATTTGACGCCATTCGGCCTGCCCGTTGAAGAAAAGAAAAATCCTGCTTTCGCCTCCAACAGCTCTTGCGGCTCATAAATCATGTATCAAAAATTCACAATATCCTATTCGAGACCCTGCTCTCCGTTTGTCTCAAATAGACCCACGGCCAAGGTGGTAGTCGGTCACACAAATGCCAACGAACCGCTCATCATCGGCCCTCAGCCGCTACCTACCTTGCAGCCAGACCAGCGGGCCCAGATTCAAATCTTACGGCTCGGGGCACGACACTGCATAACGGTTGCAGCCGAGATGCCCACTCCCGCCCCGCCCAGCTTAGATAACGTTGCAACCATCCCATGCTTACGGTCTGTAGACACGCTGTTGATCCCGGGTAGGAGGATCGCGGATAGTGTATAGGTATGTTACACCATATACCGTCTTTGAATCAGGATAGAGCAGTTTGGAGACCATGGCTTGGCTATTTGGAACTATGTAGTTCACTGTCGAAGCAGCTAATACACCACCCTTACTTGAATAGTATCTAGTATAGCTGCTGTAAGATAACTGCATTTCATTTTCGACTTAAACATTATGGCATTATCACCTAGCACATGGCGCGCATCGTACCACAGCGCGAGATGTTCAGCTCGTCGCTAGTTACTGTCAAGACAGCAATTCGTGCTAGGGCGAAATTCAGATATTAGGACTCAACAGTGTTCTCAGCTGTAATATGAACCCGAACGACGTAAATAATACGGCCTGTAGGGATTTTGAGGGCGGGGCAACCGATATTTACAACTCTTTCTTTGCTGTAGCATAGGAGTGTATGGAAATGCTCTTTTCTGGACACTTGGAGTGCGCATATGGGACTAGGGCCAGTTGACGTCGCTTGAAATAAGGTGATATAGCCATGAGCAGCCACCACGGAACCTATTCAAGGAGGGGAAGCTAACTATGTCGAGGCCTAGACCTAGGTACATTCCCTTGACAGTCAACGTAGGTATCACACTGAGGTCCAGACTTTGATGAAGTAGTCGCACCCTAATCCACGGTGTCCACGTTCCAAAATCGCCTCTTAAAGAGAAACTAAAAAGATTTCAGAGCGGCCTCTTATTACAGCACGAATAGCCACAAAGTCTCTTCTGTGCGCTAACATCGCCAAGACATTCCTCCTGCACATCACAGCTGATGTTGGCCCGCCCCAGATGCCAAGATGATCGACGACGCCCTGGGGTCAGGGGGCTGAATTGCGATGTGAGGACAACAAGTAAGCTACCTACTCTGCACAGAGGAGGGTTCAGCTCCAGTCTCAACTTTTTGATGTCCCAATCAGATTAACAAGGATCCTTCTAGAAGGAAGCTATAATTCCAAAGCCCCGGGACATCTCAGAGCCTACTGAAAAAGGGGAAAGAAAAGGCAGAGGGAAAAGGGGCCACATAGATGCGCGGCAGGGGATAGCACAATGTTACTGCTCACGCCGGGGAATTTTTATTAAACCAGGCGGCACATTAACTCTACTACACCGAGAAAGAAATAAAAGATAAAAGAAATAAAAGCGAGAACAGAAAAAAGGAAAAAAAAAAAAAAAAGATGGTGTGGGGTTGCATATCCCAGTGGACTGGGAAGCATCAGGAATTGAGCCCGATGCGGGGGTCGAACCTTTGAGGCGACGTTAGTATGATATTGAGAGAACCCAGGCGGGTGACAGTAAACTCACCCGCAACCTTGAGATTAAGAGTCTCACGCTCTACCGATTGAGCTAACCAGGCATCGTAAGCTGTGTGCTTGTTGAAAAGCAGGGGTCATATTTTCTCACAATAAAGCAGAATTTTCCAAGTTGTGGGGAATTCACACCGGTTAGGGGGCCGGGCAAACCGCCGGTGTGGTATCGATATACTACGAGATCTGGGTGCGACCTAGTCGGAGACCGAACGACGGAAGCTAGCAGGGATAAAAGGTGATTGGTTCGACTAAACTCGTTCTGGACTGCGGCTATACCCAGCAGTTGGTATTAGCATGTTGTCATTTAGATAATAAATGTTCAAAGCCTGTACGGAGCCGTAAATACTTTACTATCTACCACATGTCACAATACCTAATACTATGTAATCGTTCTCATCCAGCTCCTTTCTCGGGCAGTTTGCCCCCTTTCTGAGTAGCATGGCACATCAGCCGAACCCATACGTCCATGAGCTCGTATCATGTGCAGAAGAACGATCGAGAACGGGTTATTCTTGGAAATCTTACCTGCTGTTGTCAGATTTAAACGAGCAGGCCGACCTTCCCCTGACTTGAGCAAAAATAAGAATCGTATAGGAGCATTGCATGGTCTTCCAGAGCGGTCTCGCTTCTCCCCGGCCAACCAGAACCGGACTCGGAGAGGGGGCCAAGCTTTGCGAAGAGATCGGCTAAATATCAGCACTTCCCCGTCAGGCAACACACCTGGAGATCTGCAACGTGCCCGCTCGCCCCTGGATGATACCGCGGAGGGCGACCAAGGCTCGTTAATTCCCGTTCATTTGGATTCCCAGGGGTCTCGCGTAGATCCGTCGCCTAATTACCTGGGCCACGCGGCAGGGTGACACGGCTGAGCGATGGATCGGCGTATAAGGACGGGCAGAGCCAGTCCGTGATGGAGACGAATCTTCAGCTCATCCGTTCTCCATACCTGACTCCAGCCGAAGAACCTCAATACCTAATACCTACCCCTTCTACCAATATGTTAAGCCTCGTACGGACGATCGCCACCGTCGGCCTCCTCGCCGCCACGGCCTGGTCCGCGGTGTCGCCGGACGGAAGCTGCGGAAACGAGGGCGGGGGTGCCGGCAATGGCTATACCTGCCCTGAAGAGATCGCCTGCTGCTCCCGCAACGGCTACTGCGGCTTGAGCTCCGAGTTCTGCCTCACCACGGTGGGCTGCCAGGGCGAGTTCTCCAACTCGACCGCCGCGTGCACCGAGCCCGTGGACGGGACCACCATCTCGCCCGACGGCACGTGCGGGACCAAGGGAGTGTGGGTAGCGACTAGGCTGTCTGGGTATTGAAAGTGCTGACACCGGAGATTCATAGTGGCGAATTTGGCTATAAGTGCCCCAAGCCGTCCGAAGGGACCTGCTGCTCAGTCGCGTAAGTGACCATCACCGGCTATCCCCCAATATTCTGTTTCCGTTTCTAAATCTGATGTGACGCAGCGGGTACTGCGGAAGCACCAAAGATCATTGCGACCCGGCAAATGGTTGCCAGACTGCCTACGGAGAGTGCTATGCCTGATTGGTGTTCTGTTTAGCTTGTTTGAGCTGGTCAAGGAGGTCCTCTTCGACGTAAAATTAAGGCAGAAAATTAGTCATTTCGATAATCGGTGAGATAGCCAAGGGAAAAATGCAGTCGCGGCATCAGGTGTGTAGAACTAGGTAGGGAACGTGGGATGGAATACCGGTAGAAATAAAAGTCATGACCCTTAACTCCAAGACGACCTGCATGTAAGACAGAGAGTAACAGGTTGTGAAAAAGGTGTATGATGAAAATTATAAAAATTAGTAGAATCTAATTAATGTGAGTTAATCTCTCGTAGTCGTTGCGTAGGCTTTGCATTACAAGATAACAGAAACTTTTACGTAGCTGCGAATGAGTAAATAGAGAGCAGGACTTTCAAACAAGCTTAATACCTAGTCGTCCAAGGCGATGATGTGTTGGTCCAAATTGGGAGCAGGCCTCACTATACCAGAAGCCGATGCTGGCCGACAGTAGTTCGGGGCTGTGGGCGAGATGGATACCTTGGCTACTGAACAGCCGGGCCGATGACGGCGCGGGTGGGGTCTATTAGAAGGGGATAACGACGTACCACGATAGAGTCGCATCGCCAACCCGTGTACGCACATCCTTCTTCTATCATCGCACATGGTATGTAATAAGACGCTCATTGCGTAGGTACCCCGGCACGACATGGCGACCCTATTCCACAACGGACGATTCTTCCAGTCGGGACTGAGAGGCGAGAACCACACGTTCGCGGAGTCCATGCTCGTGGACGGCGACGGCAAGATCGCCCACGTCGGCAGCGCAGGCGACGTGGCGATCAAGGCGGCCGAAGCCGCCGGCGGTATCGTCGCCAGGCACGACGTCAACGGACACGTAGTGCTGCCGGGGTTCATCGACGGGCACATGCACCTGCTGGCGCTGGGGCAGTCGCTGCAGAAGGCCAAGCTGGACGCGTGCAGGGACCTGGAGGACATCCGGCGGACGATCCGGGAGCACGCGGCGGCGCACCCGTCCGTGCCCCGGATCATGTGCAGCGGGTGGATGCACTCGATGACGGGCGGCGCGGCGCTGGCCAGCGCCATCGACGACCTGGACCCGCGGCCCGTCTTCATCGACTCCAAGGACCTGCACTCGTCGTGGTGCAGCACGGCCGCGCTCGACGAGATGGGCGTGCAGGACATGGCCGACCCGGAGGGCGGCAGGATCCACCGGGACGCGAACGGCAAGGCCTCGGGCCTCCTGTCCGAGTCCGCCGCCATCACCATCGTCTGGCCGCACCTGGCCAGGGTCGCGCCGATGGAGGAGAAGGTGGCCGCGATGCGCGCGGGCATCGCCGCGTACAGCGCCGCCGGCTACACGGGCCTGGTGGAGATGGCGATGGACGAGAACGCGTGGGAGGCGCTGCAGACGCTGCGCCAACAACAGACCACCCCCCTGCCCGTCCGGCTCGCCGTGCACTGGCTGGTCACGCCGCGCAAGACGGAGGCCGAGAACCTGGCCCAAGTAGACCGTGCGATCGAGCTGAGCCGACAGTTCAACGCCGAGACGACCCCCGACTGCCGCGTCGTCGGCATCAAGGTCATCGGCGACGGCATCGTCGACGGGTGCACGGCGGGGCTGTCGGAGCCGTACACCTCGACGGGGCAGTCGTGCGACCCCATCTGGGGCCTCGCGGAGCTCGGCCCCGTCGTCGCGAGGGCCGACGCCGCGGGGCTGCAGTGCGCGCTGCACGCGATCGGGGACCTGACGATCCGGACGGCCATCGACGCGCTCGAGCAGTACGCGACCTCCCCTCCCACCCCAGAGCACAGCCGGCGCCACCGGATCGAGCACCTCGAGCTCGCGTCCGCGGCCGACGCTGCGCGCCTGGGCCGCCTGGGCATCACGGCGTCGGTGCAGCCGGTGCACGCGGACCCGGCGGTCTTGCGGGCGTGGCCTGCCTTGCTGGGGCCCGCGCGGTGCGCGCGCGCCTTCGCGTACGCCGAGTTCGCCGCGGGTCGGGCGGCGCCGTGCTGGCCATGGGCTCGGACGCGCCGACGGCGCCGCACGCGCCCCTGCGCAACGCGTACACGGCGGCGACGCGGCGGTCGGCGCGCGAGCCGGACCTGCCGGACCGCGTGAACCCGCACTTCGCGCTCGACTTGGCGGCCGCTGTCGCTGCGGGGACCGAGGGCGCGGCGTATAGCTGCTTCGCGGACGGGTGGGCGGGCAAGCTCGAGGCCGGGCGCGCGGCGGATCTCGCGGTCGTCGATATGGAGTGGGATGCGGACAGGCTGCTGGAGGCGAGGGTCTTGCAGACGTGGTTCGCGGGGAGGAAGGTGTTCGACGCCGGGTCATAACTCTGGAGCTTGAACTTGACGGGAATAAGGCGTACATATTTGCCCGCAGGGACAAGCCTATGGACCAGAGTTCCCCTTGCCAATAACAGGGCATAGTCGCAGTCACGCATATCAACCCTGATGGCCACACTCTAACCTCGTATTATGGGTGGGCGTTAGCATTACCGGCCTATCTCATGCACTCAGGGGTGGTATTTACAAAAATACGTCTCATACGCTATAACTACGCTGTAAACACAATATTTCTATATCCAAGAGCGGTGACTAATACCTATCATGAATACGTGAACACCAACTTTATTTACCGAAATACCTCAACCATCCCTCCACATCGGCGACGAACCTCTCCCCCAGCGCCTCCTCGACGACGTTATCCTGCCAATCGCAGCCGACGCACAGCTCGCGACCCTTCACCGCGACGGGCGACAGCGTGAACACGGCGCCCGCGACCTCGGGGCTGACGGCGAAGACGGCGCGCTCGACGCCCCAGCAGCCTGTGCCATCATTACCACCACCACCACCACCACCAGCTTTTGCTCCTGCTGGTGCTGCACCGTCCATCACCCCGAGGTTCGTGAGCGCGACGGCCTGGCCCCGCGGCTTGCGCGCCAGGTCGCGCACCGCGGCCCGCACGTCCGGCACGAGCCGGATGATGCCCGTGACGTCGTCGCGGAGGCCGCGGGCCTGCTTGCGGCGGATGTCGGCGCGGGCGCGCCGCGCGGCGGCCCAGATCAGGTCCTCTAAGGGTGGTGCGGACGTGTCCACGTCTGCTTCCCGGCCCTGCTTGGTGGTGGCTGCGGCGCGGATCTCGGCGACGAGGCGCGCGTCCCACTCGTGCTCGATCATGGTCATGAGGTTGGCCATGGTGTTGCCCGGGTCGAAGCCGGGGACCCGCAGGGTCTTCGGACCCATGGCCGGGCGCAGGTCCATGGCCGTGCCTGCCCTGAACGCGGGCGCCTCGGCCGGGGGTATCTGGGTGGCGAGGGAGACAAGGGAGGCCGCGAGTAGCAGGCCGGACAGCGTCGTCTGGTGCTTGCGACAGGCGCCCAGGACGTTCTGCAGCGTGCCGTTGTCGATGCTGAACATGCGCCACCGGGACTTCCACGGCTTGAAGGCCTGGATCGGCGCCCAGTTGGCCTGGAGGTCCGAGTCGCTTGCGAAGACTGGCGGCTTAAGCTCCTTCCACATTGTTGAAACGGCGAACTTGGTGGAGAGTGTGAACTTGCAAAGCTGGTCCGCTGCGGGTGGCAGGTTTCTCGCAGACGAAGGGATGGTGAGGATGTGGTCCCTGAGACATGACGGCGGTATCCCAGCCTGTGTCGTATTGAGGGTTTGCAATAACTTCTCATGGAAAATCTTAATGCTAACTGAGAGAAGTCAGTCAATCCTGAGAAAAAGGAAACACGACAGGGGTCTAGGGGTTCGTCTCTAAAGCGACTAAGCGACATGATCTCTATTACGAGAGCGTGGGAGATAAGACTCGTGAAGTCTTAAAATGGGGGACTCTGGAACCCACTTACTTCCATCCATGGCGCCATGGTGCCATCCAAATATGGCATCGAGAAACTCCCCTCCCTCGAGCCGCAACACCAACAGCCTCCATAAGGGCCGGGTCTCCGCATGGTCGAAGGTGAAATTGCACTGGCGTTCGATTTCCTTCACCAAGTTGCCCTCGTACTTTTCAGACGGCTGGACCGTCTGCCACCTGATATGGTTTCGGAAATCAACGCTTTCCAGCTCGACCCAGGCCGGTTTCTTCGAGTGTTCGCCAGCCATGCCGACGGTGAGGAACGGATGCTCGAGGACGACCTGCGCGACGGCATTCTCGAAAACCTGGATCAACTCCTCGTGGCTGTCAGGGCCCGCGACGGACTTGGGTATGGCGTACCGGCATGCCACTATCGAGTTACGATACAGATCCAACGACGCAAGCGCGGCCTCGTAGTTTTCTCTTGCGGGTACTGTTAGCTTTCTATTGTAATAGCTGACCTTGGGGAAGACTTACAATGGCCCCAGAGGCCTAATGACTTTGGCCTTGGCTTTGTCTCCTAGCGATTTCCTCGCGCGTGCGCTCTTCATGGTGGGGAGCACTTATATAGGTAACAGAACTACTATAGAATGACCAATGCCACAAACAATGACCCTGAAGCAAAGAGGGTCATTGGAATGAAAATTAAAATAATACCTAGATGAAATGCCACTCATTGCAATATGCCACCCCTTGTTTTATGTAGTCGAGGTCCGGAGCTTTCCGTAGGTAAGTGAGGCCATAGCTTTCGGCCCCGTCGGCCCCCGAGATCACCTATGGCGGGTACCCAGGTAGCGGACCACCCCGGCCGGTCGATCGTCAGCTTCACGATTTCGTCGTATTTGCCCCGTTTTATAGAACTCCGCCTTGTAGATAAGAAGTAGATTGGAAGGTTCCAAAATTAGCGATCCAATAGGAACATCGTTGTTCGTAACCGACCAATGCTGACCACAATTAGGCCGTCCTGTTTCAAAGTCCTTCCGGGGTCAGTCGTCTCAATAACGTTTCGCTCCATAGTGTCCATATGTCCAGGTAAGTCACCAATCAACTACTTACTACTAACAGACTCCCCATTTTGATGTAGTGGAATGGTATTTGCAAGTCATGGTGTCGAAGGAGGCAGTGGTAGCGGAAGTCATCGCGGGCTTCCACGCAACAAGTAATTTTCTTTCCAATTGCCATCGCTCGAAGACGGCTGGAAGATATCCTGTTGGTATTGCGTATAGGTATCTCGTACCGCTCTCAGTTTACGCAGTGAAATATCCAGCAGAGTCGTGTAAGAGTGTTACGAATCTGATATGTGATACACTACTCTTTGGCATTGTAGATTGCTTGTCAGCAGTCGCTCCAAGAAGCAAGAACCCTTCCGCGAAAGCGGTCGTAAGGCCGACGACTCTCGGCGAAGTCATACTGCACACAATCCACCTCCTACAATACTTAGCAAGATCGAATGCAAACCCAATGACTGAGCTGGGAGAATTGTAGTGAATGAAATAATTATTCTAGGTTTCTAACTCTATTAGTCTAGGAAAGAGACGATGAAGTGTAGTTGGTGTTATGTGGAATAGAAACCCTGCTTAGCATACCATGGACATATTATACGATCTCCAGTCTTCCAATAGTAGGCTTTAGAATGAAAAATTCCAAGTTCGTAGAGAAGCTCGTAACCAAATTCGGAAGTTGGAAGGTGTATTGATTAGATGAGACCAGGATGTCACAGGCGAAAATACTATAACCCCTTGAGACGATAGTAGGGACTGCTCGCCTCACGCAAGGTAATAGACAAGCGTGACGGCAGCCGGCTCACGGCTACACATCTAACTACAGAAAAGCCCACAACAAAACTCACGAACATTGAAACTCTCTCTGATGGGGGAGGAATATACAGCATATACCAGCTACCTACGTCCTGTGCGCTACCTCCTATGTACGAATACCCACTCGCCCACACACACCCCCAATCCATCCATCCATCCATCCCATCCGCCTCGATCCGAACGAACGAACGATCAGGCGACGACGATGATGATGATGATGATGGTGATGCTGACGATGCCGCCATACCTAACAACCTGTCCAAGCGATACGACGTAAATTTAGAAAACAATCTCTCTCTCTGCTCGGGCATACCAAGTTTCTCATCCGAGCTAGCCAACATAGCATAGCTGGACAAGCAGCAGGTCAGGCGTCCTACCTAACCGACGGCCCCCCCCCCCCAATTATGGCTGGTCCCATGATGCACCCATCCTTCAGGGGCCCGTACAACGCGGTTCCGTCCCTTCCCCCCTTCTCCCAAAGCAAATTAAGACACAAAAAAACGCCCGATGTGATGCAACCTCCAGGCCCCCCGTGCACGTACTTACTTCGCCGCCGCCGCGAAGAGATGAAAAACGTTATGTACAGGAGTTTTGTGTGTCTCTCCGGGCGTCCGCGACTGTGTACATCCTTTTTTCTTCATTCATTTTCCGTTCTTCTCTCTCCAATAGTAGTAGAAGCCAATGATCACCAAGCAGATAGGTAGATGCCAAGTGGACGAACGGAACGGATAGATAGACGGCCAGAACACCTCCCCTTCCCCCCTTTTCCCCGTTTTCCTCCCCGTGTGTCTAGGTCCTCCTCCCGCGCCCGCGCTTAGCAAGGAACCTCTCGCGACCCCCCACGCTATCCCAGTACGCCTGCAGGGCACCCGGCGCGACGTTCCGGAGCTTCTGCTCGGACTCGCGCGAGGTCTCGCCGCGGAGGGCCGGGTGCCCGACCCACTGGACCTCGAGGAGGAAGCCGCCGCCGCCGCGGCGCTCGCGGCGCTCGTGGCCCAGCACGCGGAAGACGTGGTAGGACTCCGGGGGCGCGTCGCGGGGCTTGATGAACAGCGCGTTGGTGCGCCCGCCCGCCGCCTTCCAGTACGCGTACAGCGCCTCGTCCGCCCCCTTCTGGATCTCCTCCTCCGCCTCCCACGTCGCCTCCGCCTCCGTCTCCCCCGCCCAGTGCACGAGCAGGTCCACGCGCCCGCTGCCGTCGGGGGTCATCCGGTGCGCCAGCAGCGCCTGCACCTCGTGCTCCTCGCGGCTGTCCGCATCGGCGTCGTCCGCGTCGGCGTCCGCGTCGGCGTCCGCGTCGGCTTCGCCGTCGGCGTCCTTATCGCTGCCCAAGGCCTGAGCAGCCGCCGGCGCTGGCTTCGCCGTGGCCTTCTCCTTCTCTTTCTCTTTGCCCTTGCCCCTTGTGCTGGGCTTGGCGGGTGCCTTCTTAGTGCCCTTGGTGGTGGTAGTAGTAGTAGCAGTAGCAGCGGCAGCAGCTGGCTCAGATATCTCGGTTTCGCTGTCCGTGGTGTCTTTTGTGTTCACGTTGACGTTTTTGCTGTTATTATTATTGAAGAGTTCTGTTTCCGCTCGTGTCAGTCAATTGGCCAGGGTCGCAGAATAATGGTAGGCAAGCAAGCACTCACCGGCATCACCCATATCGGCGACGGGGGCGAGCGAGTCCTTAGCATCCTCATCCCCCTCCGGCTCGGTCAGCAGTCGAGCAGCTTCCGGTTCCTTCGCACGGGCGAGGTTGGCAGGGGCATCGACGCGAGAGTCCCCCGCGGCGGTCTCGCTCTCGTTCAACTGGGTACTGTTCGAAGGACGGCCACGACGCTCTGTTCTCCGTATCAGCACGCGTATCAACACAACAATATGACAGGGCATCCCGCGACGTACTAATCTTTCCCACCGATGTTCTACTGCTGGTGCTCGAGCCCGGCGCGCCTGATGACAAGCGTGTCCGGGTGCTGCGTTGGGGCGTCTTCTGCTGAATCGTGTCATCTGTTTGCTATAGTTAGTCGACGGTATACTCGGGTCGGTGGTGGTAGAGGTTAAAAGCTTCGTGCTTGACATCCTACCTTCATCCGACACGTCATAGGGATCTGCCTTCGCCTTTCTCTTGAGGCCACGCGCTTCTTGTTCGCCGTTGGTCGCCTTAGGTCCCGGCGACTTCGCCCACTTAGAGACACGGCCGATTAAGCTGGCCATGATGGATGGAGTGATGGATGTGAAGTAAGAAGTGGTTATGGAGAAGAGGGAGAACAATGATGGAGCTGGGCAGGATGGTCGACTGATTGATTACTAGCTGTATATGTCGGTGGAATAAGAGATTAGATGCACGAGGATTCGGGGATGGATGAATGGATGTAAAACGGGGGTAACGCTTTATTCGTCCGACGCCTGCAGGATTCGAGGTCGCGATAGGTGAGGAAGTCGCGACTTTGGTACGGATGACGGTGGTTGACCAGCAGATAATCAGTCAGTCAATCACGGGCTGCAATCAATCAATCAATCAATCAATCAATCGACGAAAGATGCCTGTCTGTTCCAAGCTGTCCCCCCGGGGAAATTCACCTGGCGGCCCTTGTTTAGATATACTTGTCAAGAGGCTGACGTGGACCGTCAGGCAGATGTATTTTCCAACGTCAGGTCGCGCGCCAATGTACCAAGCGAAGGACGGGCAAAGCGGCTCTTGGCAGCGCTGCCTTGACGTGATCCGTGCCCTGGCTGCCAAACCCTTGCAGGTCCATGGTGGCGGGTCCTACATACTACGTACGCATGTAGTAGTGCATCGGCTCCAGGGGCTGCCTGATACCTTCGTTCCCTTGATATTTCGTTTCAACTATGTATATCCATAAAACACCCCTATCTAACTAGGTTCTAGTATATCTAGTCTTCTCAACTACTCAAGTTACGCTTGAAATAGAGTAGGGACCGTAGTCTGAGCTTTTTGGACGCTGGCCTCGCATACCTAATGTGGGAAGAGGTTTTTGATAGATACGCCGTCTAGCTCTACCGGTACAACTCAACTAAGACAAGACGTGAATGATAGCTTCTAGGAACCCGGACAACGGGGCTAAGGCAGTGGTTATCTTTTTCATATTATAGGGCTATTACTTTCATTGCTAACTGTCTACCTAGGTAGGTACAGACCTATCTCTGTGACATTAGGCGCCGACTCGTCGCATTGATAACTGTCTTTACTGCCGCATCACTCGCAATTTAGTCTCTGACATCATTTTCTGCAACAACCCGTCAACCCGTCACGTCTCCAACTCATCTTCCTAAGGTTGCAAAGGTCAGCGGCCAATTCCCGGTGGGGAGGATGAAACCCAACCACCTGTGACAGGTAATGGGGATAGGTACTGGCTAGGTATTCAAAGAATATATGAGAGACTATAATGGACTCTATAACTACTACACGTGGTAATGCCGTCGTTGAAAGTTTGCAAACCGAAAACCAGAATTTTGCCTAGGTGAGGTAGTGCTGTCGTTTAAGATAAGTCGAGTAAAGAACACAGCATCTTATTACGTACTTATTAGGGGCTTCTTGTTTAAGTGCCTAATTTCTGTTCAACATCCAATCCCATCCATTCTGCATCCGTCAAGAATCATTCCCCGGCACTATTCCATGATAAGATCGACAGAAAGCGTGTCAACTACACTATAAGCCACAGGAAACATACCATCGTACCTATACCTCCACAAAGTCCCACACAGTCCCCTGGTCCTTAGTCTCCACCAGGCGCTGCCCGTCCTTCTGAACCACCATCTTCCACAGCTCGTCGCCGTGCCTCATCAGCAGCAGGTATCCGCCGTCCGGGTGGCGCCGCGCGCAGAAGTACTCGTACGTCCGGTGGTGCTTGGCCTCGGCGATGAACCCGCCGCGCCCGTTGTGGCCGATGTACGTCCCCGACACGGGACTGCGGAAGCCGAGCCAGCCGGCCTTCTCGGCGCAGGTCCAGTGCCAGCCCCCCTGCTCGCCCATGTTGTTCTCCATGCGGAGCTCGCCGTCGACCAGCGTGATCAGCTGTCCGGAAGACCGGCTCCGGATCGCGTATCTCCCCCCGGGGTGCGGGCACGTCTCGGCGTAAGGCGGAGCAGGAGCGGGAGTAGCGGGAGTAGCAGCAGCAAGAGCAGCAGCAGCGTGGGAAAAGGTTGACGCGAGGTCTTCCGAAGACATCGTGCGCGTGGGTGTGATGTTGCCGGCTACCGTTGAAGAGGACGCGCTCGTCGTGTCTGGCGAACAATCACGAAAATCGATGGATTGAATGGACATGCCGTGGGACTTGAGGAACTCGGTTCTTCTGAAGGGTCCAATGTTGGGAGTTGGTTGGGCAGAAGCTTTGTTACTTAAGTACCTGGTTGGTGGTCTGTTTGAAACCTTGGGACGCAGTTCACTCCCAGCCGGCATATGCAAGCAACCCCGCGCGGCCTTATTGGCAACCTGAGGCAAGGGTCTCTGCAAACAAACGGGAATGTTCTATCAATGACCTATATCTGTAAAATTTACCTATTGTTACGTGTAGTTATAACGCTGCACATAATCTTACGAGAATGGTTCGTGCAAATAGTCTAATCGATGCGGGGGAAAAGGGGGGGGCTACCTTAAGTTAGGAGAAGTTAGAGCCAGCACCTATTACTCAAGCCTACCTAGGTACTTATGGAACACACACTACCTAGGTAAAGCTGGATCTGACTAAGCCCCTCACCATCTCAAGATACTTAGCAATTGTTTTGAATGTTCCAATATTTTTTGGGAGCTGGTGTATGGGTTGGGAGTAGGTTAACGCATTGGTTGTTACGATAATGGTAAGAATACATTTTCCCTTTAATCGGGAAAAGAAAAGAGCAGGGGGAAGGGGGCTCAACACCATTCATCAAAAGAAAAGAAGGAAGAAAGAGGGAAAAGAAAAAAGAAAAGAAAGAAGAGGCCATGAGGCGATAATGCCGTAAGGCGGAAACTGACCCGGTGGATGGTCAAACTCGTTACTTTGAGTTCAGAACATCTCCTCACCATTGCCCTCACTGCTCATCGATACATTCGCCTCACCTCAAACAAAGCGAGCGAGACAACCACAACTCTTGCCAAGGTAGCTGACGAGCTGGGGCATCATGGCACAATTCACCACACGGGCCTGTTCAATCATCCCAACCCTTCTACAACCAAACGTTGCGTTGACGCTAGCAGTGACAGTGACGAGCGATCCGTCAAAAAGCTCCGCACTAAGGAAGCTGGACAGAGCTTGAAGACGCACGCTCTCCTGAACGACATCTTAAGAGCTTTATCTTCTCAGCAAGATAAGCTTGATAGAAATACTAATACAGCAGTCGACACGGCGATGAATGTGCAGGCGGGCCCCAATCGACAGATGATGAAGCAGCTCCGCCAGACAATCAAGGGGCTGTGTAAGGCCGTCGGCAGCAAGAAGTCCGCATTGAGCGCCGAGGTCAAAGGAAAGATCATCGACTTAGACGAGAAAAACTTCATTGCTATTGGAATCACCGCTCGAGAGGCAAGATGTACATTCGACCATCTCGTCAAATCGGGTCTCATTGAACCCCCCCAGAAGTGAATACAGCGAGGACGATAAGGATACATACCTGGAGGAGGGAAACGAGGAGCGGAACGGCACCGAGGATTACACACTTCTGGATCAGGAATGAGGTTCCAGGCTGTTTTCGACCGGCTATCCGATGTCATCACACGTCTGTGCCCAGTCAACCAAGGATAGTCAGCCATGATTAGTCAATCGAGACTGTTAAGGTTGGGTCGCAGGGCACAGCCAGAGACTAGGAGGTCAATGGGCACATGATCGGAACTAAAAAGTATTATTGACTTCCATTCTCAACGTTCTCAAAATGGTGATTGAGGAAGAGATTATCTTGACATGGCTGTAGGTTGTAACGCTTGTAACTGTAGTAGAAGTAGAAGTAGAAGTTGAGGTTGAGGTTGAGGTTGAAGTTGGAGGTCAAGTTACCTGAAGTTCCAGCGCTCGTGGAGTTGAGCCAGGCGCTTTGGTCCCTGCGCTGATTGGCCAGCGTGCTGCGGGTAGGGGCAGGCGCAGGGGCTTGGCGCAGGGTCCAGGGGCAGAAAAAAGATCCGTTTGCGATGCGGGAGGGGCAGAGGGGCCCGAAGGGAGGGTTACCCAACAGGAACCTAACCAAAATTCTCCAACGTGAGTCAGAAATGGAGGACAGCTTCGAAGAAAAATTCATAACCGCTCCCAACCCTTCGTCTACATGCCACCCGGCCGCATAGCACGCCCCCGACTCCTCGCGCGCACGACCTGGTCGCCTCGATACTGCCCATTGACCCAGCCCACACGCACACGGCCTTTCTCCGTCATTGCCCCTCTTCGCAAGTACCGTACCCCTCCTCCCTTCCCCCTCTCCCCACGGCGCGCTATTAGGACCATGGCGGCAGCTTCCGACAGCCTCAACCAGCTGTTGTCCAAGCTGGACGGCCTCTCCCTCGAGTCTATCGCCGAGAACTTTCCCAACACCCACCCCGACGTCAACCCTCTGGACCTGTACCGCGTGCACGCCAGCAAGGTCCTCGCCCCCATCACCGGCGTCGCGGCCGAAAAGATACACCCCGTCCTCCAATGGACCAACGCGCTCGACAAGGGCGACTTCGTCCTGCCTATACCCGCTCTCCGGATCAAGGGCGCGAAGCCCGAAGCTCTGGGAGCCGAATGGGCAGCTAAGGCAAGAATAACAACCCGTCGATACTGCCCACAACGTGTATCCGACACTGAGCGCTAACCATGTGCCGCGACAGTTCCCAGAAGATGATCCTCTATTCGAAAAGCCCGTCGCGACTGGCGCGTGGCTGGCCTTCTTCGCCAAGGCCACCCCTTTGAATGACTTGGTCATACCCATGGTGCGCGGGCTGGGGGCCGAGTACGGCCGCAACCGGTTCATAGGATTGAAGGACCCTAAGGATCCGAGCAAGGGAAAGAAGCGCATCATCGTCGAGTTTAGCTCCCCCAATATCGCAAAGCCCTTCCATGCCGGGCATCTTCGTTCGACCATCATCGGAAGTTTCTTGGCAAACCTGTACGAGGGCGCCGGCTGGGATGTTCTCAGGATCAACTACCTCGGTGACTGGGGAAAGCAGTATGGTCTCCTGGCTCTTTCGTACGTGAAGTACGGCAACGAGGAAGAATTGCAGAAGGACCCCATCAACCACCTCTTCCACCTCTATGTCCGTATCAGCTCCGAGTCGCAAACCGAGAAGGAGGCGATCGAGGAAAAGAAAAAGGAGGGGCAGGACGTGACCGAGCTCGAGGCCAACAGCTTGGATGAGCAGGCCCGCCAGTACTTCAAGAAGATGACAGACCGAGACGAGTCCGCCCTCGCGCTGTGGAAACGATTCAGGGACCTCAGCATTGTTCGGTATAAGGATACGTATGCCAGGCTGAACATCCACTTCGACCACTACAGCGGTGAAAGCCAAGTCTCGGAAGAAGCTATGGCCAAGGTTGCCAAGGATATGGCGGAGAAGAAGATTACCCGAGACGATAATGGCGCCGTACTGATCGACTTTACGGAGCTCCTGCCGGGCAAGGAAGGCAAGCGACTCGGAAAGGCGGTTCTCCGGAAGAGGGACGGCACGGCTCTGTATCTCACCAGAGATATCGCCGAATTACTGGACCGGTACGAGAAATACAAGTTCGACCACATGATCTACGTCGTGGCCAGCCAACAGGATCTCCACCTGCAGCAGCTCTTCAAGATCATCGAGCTCCTGGGCTACAAGGATCTCGCGAAGCGCGTCCAGCACATCAACTTCGGCATGGTGCTCGGCATGAGTACCAGGAAGGGCACCGTCAAATTGTATGCGCACCCCCTATTCTCCCGTGTGTATATAGAACTGAGCTAACCCTGGGAAACCTAACAGCTTGGACGACATCTTGAGGGACTGCGCCGATCACATGCACGAGGTCATGAGGAAGAACGAGGCCAAGTACGCGCAGGTGGAGAACCCGGAGCACACGGCCGACACACTCGGCATAAGCAGCGTGATGACGCAGGACATGAGCGGGAAGAGGTTCGTTTTTCTGTCAACCAAGCCCCGAAGGTGTATTCACAAATTCTAACACCATAACTTGCTCACAGGGGCAACAACTACACCTTCGACCTAGCAGCCATGACCTCGTTCGAGGGCGACACGGGGCCGTACCTGCAGTACGCGCACACGCGGCTGTCGTCCATCAAGCGCCGCGCGGGGCTGTCCGACGACGAGCTCGCGCGGGCGGACCTGTCGCTGCTGGCGGAGCCGTACGCGGCCAACATCGCGCGCATGCTGGCGCAGTGGCCCGACGTGGCGCAGAACACGCTGCAGCGCACGCTCGAGCCCACGACCGTGCTGACCTACCTCTTCCGCCTCACCCACGTCGTCTCCACCAGCTACGACCACCTGCAGGTCGTCGGCTCCGCGCCGGAGCTGATGAGGGCCCGCATGGCGCTGTACGACGCCTCGCGCATCGTCGTCGCGAACGGCATGCGGCTGCTCGGGCTGAGCCCGCTGGAGAGGTATGTGCCATTTTTTTTTCTTCTTTCCGGCTTTTGCATAACGACAAGTTATGGTGAAAAATGAATGCTGACCGGGGTCTATTAGGATGTGAGAGGCGGAGCTTTCCATACCCAAATGATGTACCTGCGCGCCTGGTGGTGGCCTGGCCACGGAGAAAGATATGGGAAGGGGGCTGCTGGCTGGGTGCGCATGGTGGGTGGACGAGCGGCCTAAACTATGCGAACACGACGGATACCTACCCAATATCAATCCCACCTACGCCCTCAGATTCCTAGTTTGTTACGATACCTCCGCATGGCATGACTTGGACGAGAACAGCATGCCCTACTCGCCAATCCGGCTGATCGACTTGTTCTCGGAGGCAGCATATAGAGTATGCAGGCGGAGTACCTAGATATCCCCGATGTGAGGACAACCTAGTTACATCTTACGGGACGGCCGGCTGCGTGGTGTGATCCGTTTCCCTTCCTCTCTGCTTCCTGATGCATTGCGATTCCCGCCCGCTTAGATAGAAACGTCTGGCATATCCGCGGTCCCGTCCCGAAACGGCTATTCTGACTGTGTAGATGGATAATCTGACTGTGTCCCATAACAGTATAAATGACTAGTAATTAGAAGTATTTTATCTAATAATCTAACTTTATTTTAGCGACATCCTTTTCGTAATAAACCTTCGCAGCGCTGGCAGCGAATATAAGGAAATTAGCGAAGTCATAAGATCGATAACGAGGTTGCAATCGGCTGCGAGACTTCTTACGTTATTTTCAGATAAACCTGATACTTTTTGGTATATATAAATCGTACTATCACAAAGGTAGCTTCACTATTGGCCAATGAATCACTTAACTTTAGTGGGACACAGTCAGATTATCCATCTACACAGTCAGAATAGCCGTTTCGGTCCCGTCCGGGTGTGGACGGACGGGGAGATAGAGAAGGAGTACCTAGTTACTCGCGGCGTGTCCTCGGTCGGAAAAATATGGATGGAAAGAAAGAAAGAAAAAAAAAAAAAGAAGTTATGTCGCGACTATTTTTTTTTTCTTCTGTTTGTGAACCATGCCAGTCTGCCTGCTACGCCTTGTACTGCGTAGAGAAGTGCGTCTTAGCTCCTGAGATACGTGTACGTACGCCGGGATTACGTGTTCTAGTTCAAGTGCCAAGGTTACTCGACGCGATGACAGTTATGGGGAGACGGCCCGACCCGATGGCGGCGTCTTATGCCAACCCCAACCCCAACCCCAACCCTAATGTGTACACAAGACTAGGGGTGTTTGGGATTATGTATATGCATAGGCAGGTAGTCTGTAACTCCATCGCATACATTTGCCGTACTCTGGGCCTCTGTCTGTCGTCCATAGGTCCGTAGTGACGTGAGCGGACGCTGGATGCTGCCGCGGTCCCCGGGGTAGGGTTAGGGGTAGGGTTTGGGGATAACGGACTGATGTTAGGGTTGTTGCTGGGAAATAGGTATGGTATCTACCTCCCTTGTCGGCCAAAATATCAAATCAAACCAAATTACATTTAAATCCGGTGTAGGAGGCGTCAGATGCGAGCTAGATGTCAACCGTGTCTACCTCCTAGCGAGACGAATAGGTATCAGGTAAGGTTGCTTATGTGCCTTGGACCTATAGACACCTCAGCCCTATCCCGGCTAATCAAAATCCCTGTATCTTCTTCGTCCCTGGGATGCGGAGAGGTGCGAAACACTGTTCTGCACCGTGCGGATGCACGGATTCCGGACCGGATTCCTGGGAATAGGTAGAGATTCACGTATCGTTCAAGGCCAACTTGCACCTTACGCATGAGTCGCATTATCGGCAAGGTGAACTCGATTGCCTCCCAAACGACTATTACGGCCTGCATGGGAGGCTGCACGGAATAGCATTGTTCGAAACTGTCGGACCTAACTAATGAACACGGGATAAGGAGATCGAAACTGCATCGCCAAGTTACAAGTAGGTACACCTGAGATAGGTCTTCGTCGTCCCTTCGCGACTAGACACTATTACTTTGGCATCGCACATCCTCGCAACACACTACAGGAATCTACTTTAACAGGTAGACCGCGATAGCTGCATCGCTTGAAGGATCCGCCGCCTAGATGATGGCACAGCCGACCGCAGTGTATGTGCGAAACGGCGCGTTGTCCGCGATACTAGAACGGTCAAGTTCTGGACCAGAGATTATATTGTACGCTACAACCTGGCGGTTTTCATTGATCTTGATAGGTCAAGTCGTCTGTTAGAAAAGTATGAGCGAGCTTGAACTAGCACCCCCCTAGTCTCTAGCAGTCCCTACCCATTCAAATCTCCCTGAACCGTGATACAGTTGGATGATTGAGAGTTATATTTTCCCGGTCTTTTGCCGTATGTCACCTACTGGCTCTTTTACAAGAGATGAAGTTTCCTACAACTACCTACGCTAGACAGTTAGGAACCTGCCCTGCAGCATTTGAGCATGGGGTGATATAGGTATAGGCATACGAGCTGAGTCCATGGAGCCGATCAGTTACTGGAGGGCCTCTTCGTAAAGCTTCGTTACGTTCACATATTTCAAGCTTAAATGAAACATTGGATGGCAATGAATCATAACTTAGTCTTCTACCTAACTGTTGACGAGCTATTCCAATACCCTATCCAACGAAGACTCAATGGGGGCAGCCATATGCTTACTCTCCATCTTCGGAATGTGTTGTTGAAATAAGAACGACCGGGAGAGATATTACCGAGCCAATTTCAAATCGCGCAGGAACTCGAGGAGGCATCCAAGTGCATACATGTAGGCCTTAATATATCCCCGGGCGATGTCGGACATATATATGGGCCCGCGGCAGTGGGTCACTTCGACTACACTCGACTACACTTCTGAGGTCTCTACTACGCAAAAGCATAATAGTCCTATCTTTCTACCATCACGCTCTCTATAACTGGCCAAGTGGATAAACCTAGCCAGGCTCAATAACTAGGTTCTGCTCATGGTGGCATTTCATTGTGGTGGAATGTGCCAACATGAGTGTTATTAAGACCGTCGGTATGCGTGGCACAGGTATAAATGTCAGTCAGGCCTAGGGTAGCGTACTTTTATTCCATTAGCTTAACTTATCGGCTGTCTTGCTCGTTCAGCCAACGACAGGGCTGATTGAAAGCCGCGATACCGGCTACCTAGGAGGTGATCGGCTATTGACGCCAATAAGCCTCAGAAACAGTAACAGGTCTCGGAGAGATGGTGGTGGGTATTGCCTAAATACTCGTATTACTAGGAACGGTATGGGCGGACGGAAGAGGGTCGAACTTCCAAATCACGTTGGGCTAACGGCACAGTGGAGAATAAACCCGTAAAAACTGGAATATATGTAGGTAGGTAACGTTGCTCTATTCAGTAACTCATAAACCATGCCGAAATACCTAGGCGTTTCAACCCAGGTAGTTACTCCGTCTGTCCGTTCATCACATAACACGGGACACGCCAATGAAAAAAAGGAGCCTCTGTATACATAGTATAAAAAAAATGCTGCCTATCAAGTAGTTTATCTAGGTAATATCGCACATGTAGGTAGGTAAGGCACCTACCTACATCACCACACGTTGCCCTTGGTCTGCTTCCCGCGCGTCTCCTCCCAGGCCTTGACGTTGACGTTGCGCCACATGAGGATGCAGGCGACGCAGAGGGGGATGAAGCAGGCGCCGGCGATGACCATCTTGCGCTGGACGTCGCCGTAGGCGGCGACGATGGCGTCGCGGACGGGGCTGCCCATGGGGAACGACCGCTGCACCGTGAGGTCGCCGTAGATCTCGTCGGCGAGGTGCTTGCTGTCGGCGGGCAGGAGCTCGCGCAGCTTCCCCGGGAGCACGTTGGTCCAGATGGCGCCGGCGACGGCCTCGCCGACGGCCGAGCCCACGGACCCGAACAGCCCGAACAGCGCCAGGCCCACGGCGATCTCCTGGTGCGTCACCGACGTCATGATCGCGAGCTGCCCCGCCAGCGTCCACACCTCGCTCGCCACCCCGTTGAGGATCTGGCACATCACCAGGTACCCCACGTACGCGTTCGGCTGCCGGAAGTGGATCAGCAGCACCGTGCCCAGCACGCAGAACGGGATCCCGCCCGCGGCCGGCCACTTGAAGTTCCCGGTGTACCGGATGAGACTGGTGTCTAGTCGTTAGCAGAGGAGTTGCGGGGTTTCTATAGGTACGCGGCAGAAAACTTACAGCCCAACAAAGGGGGCCAGGAAGGCCGACGTGAGCGAGAACGCATTCAACACGTAGCCAGAGATGGTGATACTCTGGTCGTGCACGACTTGGAGGTAAGACTGGTAATACGTATCCCAGCAGCTGTAGTTTACTAGCATTAGAACACACACACACACAAAGCCCCTCCCTAATATCAAGTGACGGGCACTTACTAGATGGAACAGAACAGGGCGCCGTAGAGAACGCAGGCCCCGAGGATGGTGCGGTCTTTCAGGAACCTGAAGGGGAAGAAGGCGACGGGGGCGAAGAACCGCTCCCAGATGGCGAAGACGGTCAACAGGAAGACGCCGAGGACGATCATGGCGATCACGTAGCCCGTCTTCCAGCCGTTAGGCGCGTAGTCGGCCAGGCTGAACGGCAGGAGCAGCAGGGCGAACCCGAAGGTGATCAGGAACATTCCGACCACTGGAGTAGTTATCAAGCAAAGTGTCAGCGCTCCCTCCTACAGAAGACCATGATTTTATAGGTGGCCTTTTCGGCGGCTTCCTTACCGTCGAACTCGGTAAAGTAATGCGTGAAGGACCCCCACGCCGAGCGGGTGTGCACCCTCGGGGGGAAGACGCCGGTGCGGACGGCCTTGCGCTTGCTGAGGATGAAGACGATGGCGATGGGGACGGAAAAGACGACCAGGATGATCGTGAACGTGCCGAAGGCCCAGCGGAAGTTGACGTTGGTGTAGAACAGGTCGGCGATGCGGGGGCCGGCGAACACGGTGGCGATGGTCGGCGTGGAGTTGATGCCGAACATGACGATGCGGTTCTGCAGCGAGGTCATGTCGGCGAGCATGACGTCGATGATGTAGGTGAGGCCCAGGTGGCCGACCCAGTACAGCGTGTGCGCGGCCGCGTACATGGACACGTTGGTGCAGGTGGCCTTCATGATCATGCCGATGACGATGAGCACCAGCATCACCACGTAGCCCTCGCACCGCCCCCAGATGTCGATGATCTTGGCGATGGTCGGCCGGCACACGCCGCCGATGATGGTCGCCACGATGCTCGTCGTCGCCAGCAGCCCGTGCTCGTTGAACGACGACGTGATGTACGCCACCAGGTTGCTCTGGACCGACTGCAGCAGCCCGTCGACGAAGGTTACGAGGTAGAGCCTGCGGTTGTGCGCGCGCCAGCCCGCGCCGCCGGTCAGTTGTTGCAACGATGGCGATGAAGGTGCGGGAAATAAAAACAAAAATCCCGCCCACTTCTTCCGAGGTTAGCAAGCGAGGACTCACATGATGAACATGACGATGAGCAGCTCCTTGGACCACACCGTCGTGATGGCCTCGACCTGCCTGACACCCTCCTGCTTGTGCTCCGAGCCGGCGTCGGGCTCGGGCTTGACGCCGTCCTCCATGGCGTGGACGTCGTGGTCCGCCGGGAGCGGCTTTTCGGCGGCGGCGGCGGCGGCGGCCTCGTCACGGCCGTTGGGGGCCGGCTGGGGAGAAATTGCGGCCATTGTGGTGATGGCACACGCACAGACAAACGAACGAACGGGTTGTCGTCAGAGAAGGGACTCGGGGAGACGAAATGGGCTGTCGATGCAACGACACATGCAAGAAAAGCAAGCCAAGCCAAGCAACGGCCAGCACGAAGCAAGGGCAGGCAGATATTTGTACCTGCGGCGATCCGGGGGCGGCCTCTCTTTTCTGGAGGCCGCGTTGTCCCTGCACTCTCTCTCTCTCTCTGCACGCGTCCCAACGTTGCAGTTCGGAAGACCACCCTGTTTTCCTGCCTAGGCCCCGAAAAGGCAGATCAGCCAGTGGGCTGGGCTGATGGGGGGGAAGGAGGAGGGGCAGTCGAGTCGTATTCCCCGAATCAGGGATGGTTTGACGAAAAAACGCTGCTTCCCAGGTCCGCTGTTTATCAGATCCTGCGCCCGACTACACCCCCCTTGCCTTGTATCGCGATCCCGGTCCCCTGTGGCCTGTGGGGGAGCGAAGCCCGAGCTCTACCCGTGAAAATTTTATCTGATCCGTCCTCCGAATCTTATCAGATCCGCAATGCCAAGGAAGCGAATCCTCGTGTGACCTTACTTACCTATGACAGGCCTGCCCTGATGCTATGTATGCAAGGGCCCGCTAAGTTTTATTTCAAGGTTGTCGCAGCCGCACAGCAGGTTTGCTGCGTCCTAAATATGCCTCACGGAGGTTCAGGTGAAACACACACAACGGAAAGAAGCCAGCTTAGGAGATGGCGATAGTGGACCAGATAGCGACCGAGACGGTGAATACGTCCTTATTTGGTGTTCAGCCGCGACCGCAACAGGGAAACGGTGACAGAATCGGTCGTATTACAGCGGAGAATGGGCTGAATGCGGCCCTATGTCAGTTAATAAATGGGCCAGGCTGAACAAATCTGTCTCGTGTTCTCAATAGGTATTATTCGATTATACGGATGGTGTTGCCAAAGGAATGAATGACTGATGATTATCCTGTTTCTTTGCTTTTTATAGGCCTGTGAAGATGAACTTCCTGCTGTGCTTACTTGCCTAGTGGGTGATGAATCGCGATTTTTCTGCAGGCTGCCTACGTTGTATGTGATGTGTTCGGTAACACAGTATATGTGCGTGTTGAAGAAAGTATAGTCAACGTTCCTCATCTGGTACTGGTAAATGATACTCTCTCTCATCGAGATCATCCTGACCACCTTCAAGATATATGAGACCATGCATGCATGATCTGCCAGGCTGAAGCCTCAGATTTATGGCGAAGATTGTTATGTCTTTTAGCAGCATTGTGAGGGTTTAGGGGAATAGCTGAACTATCTATCAGCTTCTTCCTTCGTGTCTCCCGACTGAAGCGCCGTCCACATAAGTCGACATGGCGTTGAATATATTCAGTGTCTCAAAGGTAGGTGGGTATTTATTCTCAGGACGCACACAGTCGAGATAGATAGATAGAGTGGATGGACTACATACCAGCGAGGTATCATCGTTATACTCAATGCGCAGATTCGAGAATAGTCGCGCGAAAAGAAAGCGATGAATTACCTAGTGTTGAGTTGTGATCCAAAAAGGAAGAGGCATCCGATATCGGATACGGATTGTGTATATGTACAACGTATGTACAGCGCAAAAGTTAAACGCAACTGCCCCCGCACCGGATTGAACGATGGACCTCGGCATGCCCCGACGGGAAAGTACGGTGAGTACCTAGATACGAGTGCCGCGCTCTACCACTGAGCTACAAGGGCGCTGATAGGCTGCGTTTGTATAAGTCATGCTATATAGTCTAGTGCGTGCGCCACAGCGCTGTGCTGTACCGACGAAGACATCGTGAGCCACCAGATTGAACATATCCGGGCTGCAATTCGGAAGAGGGTCACTACAATTTATCTACTTTGACATTACAGCGCCTGAGACGTCGCTTTCACGACCCGATCTCGCTTTCCCCTGCCTCCCAGATCGAGACCTAATACCTATTATTGGTCCTCGCAACGGGCGCTTCTGAGAAGAGCCCTGGAGTTTACCTTCGGAAAACCACATCGTGCGGGTTGAGCGATTCTCTCTACAACTAGAAGGGAGCCAGCCGACGCACACATCTAAACATGTCTGTCTTATTAGGTCTGATACCATCTAGTGTTTAAAACGAGCCCTAGAGGGTGTCCGTCCTAACGCCGTGGTTGACGGGATCGGTGGGACCCCGCGGGGGACGGCACTCCTCTTTTTTTTTTACCACAATTTGCATATCAATTCCGCTAGCCGCTAATAATATATATTCTACCCATAGTGAATCAGATCTCGAGAAGATCTAGATCCCCATAAGCTTCTCTGGAGCACTGGTCTGTAATAAGAAGTGGAAGATTTACATCTCACTTTCCTCATTCTAGCCCACCTTACGATATGATCAAGCAACGCCACCCACGTAGAGGAGGCCAGCTGGAAATCTGCTTTTCCAATTTTCCCAATTTAGTGGCATCGTCGTTCTGGTTTATGTTACGGCATGGAAATATGAAGGTCTGGTCCGATGTGTTGTGCTATCAATAGCGTCAACAAGACTGACATCTGTTGAGAAGCCGGAGTATGTTCTCCCTCCTACGATGACCCTTTGGCACTCAGTTTGTTGTCATCGTGAGCTTAATCCTTCTAACTTCGGGTTCTAATCGTAACAGGTCCCGTCCGGCCGATAGCCTTGGAAGATAAGAAACTCGGCAGTACCTACGGAGAATGTTGTTATACTCGGTGCCAAGTGCGCGTGAGTACAAATTACGTAGTACCGGTAGCGTTTTCTAGCTGGAGAACGTTGGTCGCATGCATTTCGGACTGAAGCCTAACTATGATGAAAAGGTGAGGATATTAAACGTTGTTAGTAGTGAGTTGGGACTGGCTCCGTCCCATAATTGACGCCATCTTAACGATTTTGAGTACTATGTATAAATATGTTTCTCCGTCAACAAAACAAGACGTTACCCAAAATAGATAGCAATATATGCTGTATGGTTGATTGATCGCTCTCTGGTTAAGTGTGAACAGAAACCGTTGATATTGAAGAACCCAGAAGAAGAGAGCGGTGCCATCGCGGATATTTCTGAGGGGTATTGTGCCATACAACAAGATTACCCAGCTTCATATAATCGGAAAAAAGATCCAAGGCCTTCAGCAACGGGATTTCTCAACGGGTTCCGAGGCGTTAGGTGCACGAACATAAACTCCGCGTGTCCATGAATTGACTAAAGGGCATGCAGTTATCGAGTTTGAAAGATGAAATCAACCGGATATGTGAGGGAGCACTACGGAAGACACGACGCTAGAGGACAGAACCACCATAGTCCAGGCCGATGCGAACCAGGAATCGTAAACGGTTCTCGGAAATGTGGATGGTATTGCCCGACTCAGGTTTTGATATAGGCCCTTTCTACCTGTTACACCTATGATCGTGGTATATATATATATCAATATTTATTCTGCGTACGTCGGTTGTTTTCAACATCGACAGCCAGTTCGTTAACGACAGTGGGGTAGTCATGCTACCACGCTTAGGTTCTTTGCTAGTTATATGATAGATGGTAATAAGTGAATGATTCTTTCTTCCCCGTACGTACCCACCACCTAGCAACACCCCCTTTCTCCTAAGCATGATACGTTCTCGAATATGCATAGACCTCGTATATCTCCGCCTTGGATGCAGGAGAGAGCTCTTCTATGAAATGAAGGCAATAGATAGAGGCTACCCTCAGCCTGACATCCAGACCCCTTCCTTTCCACTCAAGCCCAGCCACCTTTTCTTTTCCCCTTTCGCCTCTTTCCCGTACCAGCCTGAAAAAAAGCAAGCACACGTGGGAAGCCCAACGGAGCTTTCCCTTTCCCGCCTCAATGCTTTTCACACAATTCAAGGCACCCAGGTAGGTGTACCTACACCTCGCTCGTCAACCCACCAGCCCTACCACCGCTACCTCCGCCGGCGTCGTAGCCGCAGCCGAACCGGCGCTTGCCGGCCTTCCACGCCTCGACGAGGGCGACGTAGACGACGACGGCGGCGGCGACGAGGGCCCACTCGGCGGCGATGGCGGCGTGCTTGAACACGACGCGGCCGACGACGGGCAGGTAGATGACGGGGAAGGTGATGGCGAAGCCCGCGGCCACGGCGCCGAACAGGAACCGGTTGCGCCAGACGGTGCGGAACACCGAGAGCGGGCCCGCCCCCTTCTTCTTCTCTTCTTCTTCTCCCTCAGGATACATGGCGAACAGCGAGCGCGTGAAGTGCTTGACCTCCCACGCCGTGACCAGGAGCAGGAAGCTCAGCGTCGCGAAGGTGGTGGCGCGGGCGCGGAACACGCCGGCGCACGAGGCGTTGTACTCGGCGTTGCAGTCGTGTCCCAACAGGTCAGCCCGGCCGCCGCTCCCAACCCCAACGCCACCACCACCACCGCCGCCGGCGCCGAGGCCCGCGAGGGGCATCCCGTAGGCGGCGGAGGCGAAGGCGGCGATGCACAGGGCGCCCATGAAGAGGCCGTAGGCCATCTTGTCGGCGACGATCTCGGGGGTGAAGACGCCGACGCGCAGGTCGCGCGGCGGCCGCCGCATGATGTCGGGCTGCGCCTCCTCGAGCCCGAGCCCCAGCGCCAGGAACGACGACGTGATCAGGTTCGCCCACAGGATCTCGAGCGGCGACAGCGGGAACACCGACTTCCCTTCCGCGTCCTTGAAGGCGAGGCCGACGAGCAGCAGGAGCACCTGCGCGATGTTGGATACTAGGAGGTGCAGGAGGAACTAGAAGAAGAACGCATTAGTTCACTTAAACCAAAAAACAAAGGGGGGGCGGGGGATATAATGCCAGTCGCAAAACGGAACCTACCTTCTGAATATTATCAAACAGCCGCCTCCCCTCCTCGACCGCCGTGACGATCGAGGCGAAATTGTCATCCGTCAGCACCATATCGGCGGCCTCCTTGGCGACGTCGCTGCCGTTGAGGCCCATGGCGATGCCGACGTCGGCCTTCTTGAGCGCGGGCGAGTCGTTGACGCCGTCGCCCGTCATGACGCAGAAGGCGCCGCGCCGGTGCATCGCCTCGACCACGCGCGCCTTGGTCGCCGGGCTGCAGCGCGCCAGCACCAGCGGCAGCGCCGCGAGCGCGTCCACCTCGCCGTCGGCCAGCGCGTCGAAGGCCGCCGCCGGCATGACGGTAGCGCCGTCGCCCGGGGGGGAGTCGTGGCCGCCGAGGATGCCCACCTCGCGCGCGATCGCCGTCGCCGTCTTGATGTGGTCGCCCGTGAGCATGTGCACGGCGATGCCGGCGGCGCGGCACCGGCGCACGGCCTCGGCCGTCTCGAGGCGCGGCGGGTCGTACAGGCCCGCGAGGCCGAGCGGGGTCAGGCCGCTCTCGGCGGCCTCGCGGACACCGACGAGGTCCCTCGCCCGCGCGCTCGTCTCCTTGTGCGCGATGCACAGGACGCGGAGCCCTTCGGCTGCGAGCGCCTCCGCCGTCGCCGTGAGCTCGGCCCTCGCGCCGTCCGGCACGCTGAGCAGCGGCAGCACCGTCTCGAGCGCGCCCTTGGTGTAGACCTCGGCGGTGTCGGAGCCGGGGCCGGGGCGCGCGTACACGACCGACATGCGCTTGCACGTCGAGTCGAACGGGTGCTCGGCCAGCAGCCGCGCGTCGCCGGCCTGCGTGACGGTGGCCTTGCTCACGCCGAAGCGCATGGCGAACACGTTGAGCGCGATCTCCGTCGGCTCCCCGACGGCGGTCCAGCTGCTGCTGCTGCTGCTGTTGCTGCTGCTGCCGGCCGCCGACGTCGACGTGGTCGAGGTCTCGGCCATGTCGTCGGCCGATGCTGAGGTAGACTTGCCGTCCGTCACCGTGGCGTTGTTGCACAGCGAGAGGCACTCGACGAACTTCCTCGCGTGCGGGGGCAGCCGCGAGATCGACTTCAGGGCATCATCATCATCCGGCGAGTCGGACTTGTCCTTCTGGTTGCTCCAGGCGACCGACCCGCTGCACGGGTCGAAGGGGTGCGTGCAGCCCTCCACGACGGCCGTCGAGCCGCCGGGGAGCCAGACCTTGCGCGCGATCATCTTGCCCTGGGTCAGGGTGCCGGTCTTGTCGGAGCAGATGTTGGTGACGCCGCCGACGGCCTCGAGGGCCGACATCTTGCGCACGACGACGTGGCCCCGGGCCATGGCCTTGGTGCCGACGGCCATGCTGATGGTCAGCACGGCGATGAGCGACTCGGGGATGACGGCGACGCCGACGCAGATGCCGTAGATGAGCACCTCGTCGTCGACCTGCCAGCGGCTGGCCGAGAAGACGATGACGGCGAGCAGGATCGCGAAGGCGAAGAGGAGCAGCGCGAACTTGCTCAGCTTGACCTGCAGGGGCGTGCCCTCCAGGCCCAGGACGCTGCGGGCGCCGGCCTTCACGCGCTGCCAGTAGGCCGCCAGCGGGGACAGGTCCGCCCCCGAGCTGGGGTTCGCGCGGAGCAGCTCGGCGATCTTGCCGACCTCGGTGGCCATCCCCGTCGCAGTAACGATGCCGGTGCCCCGGCCTCGCGTAATCGTGCTAGCGGAGTAGACCATGTTCACGCGGTCGCCGAGAGGAACCTCGGCGTCGCGCAGGACGGCTTCGGGGTGCTTGCTGATCGGCAGCGACTCCCCGGTCAGAAGCGCCTCGTCGGTGGACATGTTCAGGCCGTCGACCAGGCGGAGGTCCGCGGGGATGATGTCGCCGACGTTCAGTAGGACAACGTCGCCCTTGACCAGCGACTCGGCCTTGATGGTGGTGATCTGCTCCGAACGGATGACCTTGCATGTCGGGGCCGAGAGCGCGTAAAGAGACTGGATGGTCTGTTCAGCACGGTAGTCTTGGACAAGTCTATTTTTTTTATACGATCAGCTCCCACGCGATAGACACGGATTTTTGTTTGGGATAAAGCGGCAGCGATGGCCACTGTTTAGCTTAGTTGAACAACCCACCCGACAACGATATTGAGTAGTATGACCGCAGCGATGACGCCGCCCTCGATGAAGTCTTGGATGGCGAAGGAGAGCGCCATGACAAGAATGAGGACCATCGTCAAGCTGTTCGACACCTGCCTCAGGAAAATCTTCCACACGGATAGCCCCTTAGCTCCCTCAACCTTATTTGGCCCATCGTGCTCCAGGCGACGAGCCGCCTCACCGCTGGCGAGGCCATGCTTGATGTCGGTCTCGAGGAGCTGTTCTAGATGCCCGGCGGGAACCGTGTGAGGCTCGAGGGTCTTTTCACGCGCAGCAGAGGAGGCGATATCCTCGCGCGAAGACGGATTGGGGCCGGGACTCAGTTCTCCAGCAGTGATACCAGAGGCCTTTTCCTGGAAGTCGTGGCCAGGAGGATGTCTTGATGTAGCATTTGTTAGGCCACGTATAGGAGGTTCAGTCGACTCCTCGACAGCAGGCTGGTCTTCAATACCCATTCAGTGTTGGTGAGCAACTATGATACCGACAAGAGAATCCAGAGAGGGTTCTGGGCTTTTTTTTCTCAGGAATCTCGGGATGGAACTCGAGATCGCGGGGAGCCGCAGATATACCTACCTGTACGTACATAGTGTACCATAGTGTACGAGCTCCCCCTCGCGACCCCGCTACGTTGAATTGGATCATGTGCCCTGGGCGCCAACCTGTGCCAAGGTGAATCACCTCACAAGTGAGGCGAGTACGACATCGTAGGCGAGTGCTAGGGCGTTCATTGGATTCTCGGCTTTGTCATAAACGACACCCGCCTGGTCTTGGATCTCACGCCAGTGCGTGGGACAGGGGTTGAGGGCGAGGAACGATGATGAATGGTTGACGGGTGTTCCGCCAAGCCAATGCGACCGCAGCAATGATTCAGGGAGAGGTCCGATAAGATAGGTACGATGTGCTGGACGTGGAAGGTCCATGGAAACATGCTACATGCCTTGGAAGCACCTCCACTACACCCTCACACTGCCTCGTCGCCTCTTCTCGGCAGACTGACCGCATGCTTGGGGGTCTTACCCGTTGTGGACAGCCAAGAAGCCAAGCGGCAGTCCAAGCCGACGCCATGAGAGATCCGTTGTCGCCCGTTGGGGAGCCCCAACGCGGGTTCCCGGAAGGGAGGCGAGGAGGCTCCCTCTTTTCACGGGGATCGACGTGGGAGCCGAGTACCTCAGCTGCCTACCGCGCGTTTGCCCCACTCCTACCGCTTGGCTTGGCCGGAGTTTATCTGTCATCTACCCGTCGAGCTTCGAGCTTCTGTTGTTTGACCTAGCGGCCTGAGGACGAATATACTGTATACTAAGTACATATAAGTTGCCGAGACCGTAGTCGTTTTCGAATATGATATGTCAGATATTCCCCGGCTGCGAATAAATAGATAAAGACGCATTTCACCCTGCCGCCCTTGCCCTTGGACCTGTCCAAGCCTTTAGAGTGAGAGTGCGATCCACCGGTCCAGACCGGTTCGGCTCGGCGTGCCAATACCATCTCCACAAGACCGTGAGCTCTATGTACCGTACATCGTGCGACGGACATGGTTGGTCGAGCTCGAAGTGATACAGTAGGAAGGACGCAGATCAGATGCAGCTCGTCGTCCCAATCGAAGAGATATCTTACCCATATTCCTCCCGTTGCGCCGGATCCAGTCTAGTGTAAATGCAGGGCACAATGGCGAGGAGGGTGCCTCAACGAGTGAATTGCAACGCGTGCTGGGAAATGGCCATGGTTGCGGATTCCGGCTACCCGCCATCGCCGTTGCTTCAGCCCAAGAGCAATACACCGGGACGCGCCGGTACAGCATCCTCCGTAGAGTCAACGTTGCGCCTTATCTTTCAACGCGCTTCGCAGCCGACGTGATGCTGGGTACCACTTACAGACGACGATGCGGCCAAGCCGTTCGCCATACCAAGAAAGTCATCAGAGTACCGGTCGGGCATTACGGCGCCGGCGGTGCGCCCGTGCCCCAGAGGTCCGGGCTACCGGGAGGGAGGGGGGCCGAGAGGGGTGGAGTGGCGGCCTCACGGCGCAAGACGGAGATGGGTGCCCCTTCCAACGAGCCTAGAGCAATAATCACATTAATCATGGCCTGCGCCGAAGGTAAATACCAGCCTCACTCTTCACGACGTACCCGCACCTGGTGAGTTCTTTTACCTAGTTAGAGGTTCTGTCCTTCCCAAACACTTTCTCTACGTCGTTGGGTTCGGTTTGTCGTCCTAGGAAGGTGGCCTCGTAAACATCATAGCTTGCCCTTAATAGGTAAATGGGCGAGGGCTGGAGTCATTGCAGGCAGGTAGAGATGCGAAAACCCCCGAGGATTGGGACTGCGTGAGGCCGTCTCCGTCATTCGTGCATGATATATATGTAGTACCATTTAAGGCCGTCTACCTCCTATTGCTGGACGTCAACGACGGTGCATGTCCAGGATATAGGTATATGCCGTGCGTATCATCCAGGACCCTCCTCACCTGAACCCCCGCTCCGCCCTCCCCTACCAGTCTCGATGAAGGAGCCCAACGGCCAGTCCCGGGCAAGATTTGGTAAAGCTCTAGCTAGTGAGAGCTACAGACCCACCATTTCCCGTCGTGATGGATTCTGAAGCAGAGTCTCGGGAAACCCGTGGCTGGCAGGTCGTCGATACCGGACTTCTTCCGTCGCTGTTCTTACTAATATGCCCCAATGCCTACTTTGTCGTATAAATTCAAGTGGTGTGAGTATTGCATATAAACACCCGGCAGCCAAGTCCACCCCAAAAAAAATTCACCCCTCCACCTTCTTCTGCACGACCTCCCAGCGATGCCCGGCCGGGTCGGTAAACGCGATGGCCTTCGCGCCGTCCGGCAGGACCCGCAGCCCGGGCTCCAGCAGCCGGACGCCCTTGAGGGCCAGCGCCTCGCAGACGGGTCTCAGGTCGGGGACCCAGATGCTCAGCTGGAACCCTGGCCCTGGCCCTGGCCCTTTCCCATTACCACTTCCACTTCCACTTCCACTTCCATCCCCGTTCCCCCTCTCCGCAGCCACCTTCTCACCCCCAGCCCCACCACCAGCCCCAGTACCAGCCTCGCCCTCAACAACCGTCCGCACGAGCCGCACGACCAGGTTGCCGAACCGCAGCGCGCCGGCCGCCTCGTCCTCGTCGAGCACGGGTACCTCGAAGACGCGCCCGTAGAAGGCCGTGGCGGCGCGCACGTCGGCGACGGGCAGGCTGACGGCCGAGACCGCGCCCAGGGGGTTCAGCGGCGCCGCGTTGGTGGCCGAGTCGGCGGTCGGGAAGGGGTCCGTCGACATTGGGTGGGTGGATGGATGGATGGATTAGGTAGGTACCTAGTGGTGAAGAATAAGAACCTTAAGTTTAGGTAGGTACCTAGGTAGGCTCAGGGTGTTCAAGATGGATGATACAGTTCGTGGGGTAATGAGATAGTACTGGAATTAGAGTTATCAATTGATGATTTACTTAGGTTGGCTTGAAGGTCGATGTGAGGTACGACTGCTACGTAGGTAGTATAGAAGAGTTTACATGTCCCAGCGTGTCGGGAGCGCATAGAAATCGATGACGCCAGCTACCGGCCAGTACCGGCAGGGGTGTTTCAGCCCCTGGCATGATTACGTAGTGCTTCACCAAAGTCCACTGGATTAACCTAGCCGATCCCCCCCCCCTTCTACAACAGGAAGAATCACAGCATGTGTTTATCGGCAAAATCATTCATTGCTGTCAACAGACGTGGGAGCTATGCAGTGGATCTGCCGAGAACTAGGTATGCACCTACACTGCACATCAACTTGATGCTTCCGAGAGAGGCTCCACCAGGGCGTCTACATCTGCATCTGCACATGTCCTCCTGCGCTGGCCTTCACGATATCGTACAACATCCTAGACCCCATTAGTCCGCGCACAGGTCTCTTCTCATGTACTTCTTCGCGTGTTTTCTCGTCATATTGCCGATGCTCACCCATCGCTCCCTTCCTGATCTTGCATGTTGTTACCCGTACGCCAAGACATCGTGTGCATCAATCAGTTAGTCAGCCAAACAGACCCTGTGCCCTCCGCCTCCTTGGAGTTCAGGTTGCTTCCACCTTCCTCAGATCCTCCGGCATACCCCTAGACATCCGAGACATCCACGGAATCCGAGACGTGCATGGCATCACCTTTCTTCTCGTCATCGCTGTTGTCGCTCTTATCTGCGGGAGTCTCAGTCTCGGCGACGACAGACCTCGCCAACTCCTCTGGGGAGGGCGATCTCTTCTTCGGAGGGGTGCTTCGTCGGTACTCGACGAGCTCCTCGGTAATGTTCACACCAGAGATCTTGGCCTGCTGGAAAAGATGCTCCATGTATTCGTCTCCCACAGCGACAGGCATCTCCTTCAGGCATTGCTGCACTCTTTGGGGAAATCTCAGGGTGCAGTTGACGTGGGACTTGTGAGGCGCGTAGTCGGGACCGCGGTAAAAAATCGTCTTGATCCCCTCAAGCTTAGCCTGGAGCTCCGAGATGCTGCCGTGGTAATCGGCAGCTTTGGGAACAGGGAACAGTCCCACCGCTACCATAGCAGGAATAGTAGAACCCAGGATCATGCTTTCGCATTCCCGGACGTTGCTACCAAGTCGACAGAAGGAATCTTTGGTATGGTCTCTATCAGCAGCCGAAAGCTGTGTCAGAGGAGTACAGACTGCGTCAAGAATGTTTGAGACGGTCGAGGCGCGGATGTTGCAGACGATATCTAGGAAGACAGAGTCAGTGGTAGATCTAGGTGGGTTGAAGGTGGCCACTTGCCGTAGAAACGATGGGGAAGGATCATCTCCTTCAGTGGCTGCCCGACAGCATTGACAAGCTTTCCATGTGCATCGGTCTTGCAGCTGAAGACCATAATGTCGGTCATCTTGCGGAAAAGATTGACGTCACCCAAGGTCCAAGCACACCAGATCAACTTGTGACAGACATCAGTGTTGTTCTCACGACCGATATATAATTCAGACAGGAGCCGCGCCCACTTGTCCGCCCAGGGGTATAGAAGATGGGTACACTCGTATCGGGAAGTGAGTAAAGTGATCTGGTACAGCTGATCAAGGTCAGGCGGGTTGAGAACCTTGCTGAACTCGTAGTGGACGATGTGCAAAAGGGTCTTCAGAGCGTCCGAGTCTCCCTCGAGGTTCAGGACCAATTCGCTCTGAGAAGGGCGACTCTCGGCATCCTTTCCATACAGCTGGGCTCGCCAAACAGGAGACGCGGCTGCGACACAGCATGACGCGACGCGATACTCGACCTCCTCGCCCGAGCGGGTCTTGGTGGGAATGATTGTGTCATTGTCTACATGGAAGTAAATGACAGCACGGTAGATCGTCTTGGGAGATGCTTTCGGGGAAGCAAACTCGCCGGACTCGGTTCCATTCTCGGTTCCATTCTCGACGGGATCGATTGTGTGGGTGGGTGTGATCGAGCCATCAGACGCCTCGGTGGAGGGAAGGACCTCTGTGGAGGGAAGAACATCGGTGAGGGCAGCCTCTGGAATAGGCTCCGAAATGTCAACGGTGGAAGTGGCAGCCATTGCGGAAGACAGGATCAAAGGCAACGGCGTGTTGAGTGTAGATCGACAAGGAACAAGAAGACGAATGCTCGGCGTTATGGATAGGTGACGAGGTCGGATCCGATCACGGTGAAGAATGGACAAAGTTGAACCCTGGCACAGTTCCGAGCGGAAGGTGCGAAGGCGTGCAGACGACAACAATGGAAGCTGAACCGAATCGGCCAGAGGAAAGATGTGTGGAGTGAATCTATCTAGGCCTTCCAGCTCTGGATGTTGGGAGTGAAGGAAGATGTCCCACAGACAAAAGTCGCCTTAGAAGTGCGCGACGACGCAGTGGAAAGAAGGTCAAGATCGGGGGCCTGTCCCAAAGATTTGCGTATGGGCAAATAAACCGGCCTGGAGTGCAGTGGACAATGTGTGAGAAGAGGAAAACAACAAGGGAAGTTTTCAATAGCGGATCAAGTCAAGATGCTAGAGAAAACAGCGCAGTGCTTGTGGTGCCAACCCAGTGGAAAGTAAGAAGTAGGCAGTTGTTGTTGTTGTTGTGTGATAAAGGAAGAATCGTGTTAGAAGAAAGACGTGGGTGAGGAGGTATTTTGTACTTGATGGCGGGTGTAAAATCAGCACCTAGTAGGTATCAAGTGGAAGGAAACGGCGAGGGAGTGGTTGAAGATGAAGAAGATGAAGAAGGAGCGTTGAGATAGGATCTAGATACTCAGAACCCTTGTTGTCTCGGCACTGTAGGCCGTGGTTGCCAGTTTGGTGATGGTACAAGGGACAACAGCGTAAACCCAGCTGGGTTGGGAGTACCTAGGAGGTAGATAGTGTTGTCAATACGGTACCTAGATATCGACCTGACTGCGGTCTTAACGCTCGAATGAAGGGGCGTTGCTGAGAAACATCACTAACCGTACTGTGAGCCAACTATATATCTACCCTACCTAGGGTAGATATCCCGCCAGTTGACACTGATAACTCGCAGCACGATTCACTCGGGTATATACATCAGGAGAAGCAACGCGATGAATACACAGGTAGGTAGCTAGTCATCCGCATGAGAACTTGGCAGTGTATAAGGGTCCAGGAGCGTTCAAGGTTAGTTCTTGCATGTACCTAAATGTCCTATATAAAGCATTTATACCCAGGCTGCCAAGGAGTAGGTATGCCGAGGGTACCTAAGGCACGAGGGACTGGGACCCGACATTTGCATGGATGGACACGACTCCAGACTCTCAAGGCCTTCAACCTACCTCCTAAGGTACCTACATCCACCTAGGAAGATAATACAATATCATCTACATGCCTCCGAATCTTGGAAAGGGGTTAATTAGCCCGGGGTTTATCGGGTTCCTTCCTCTTCAGGGACCTGAGGGTCTGAAGGTCCTGCTGGTTGTTCGTGGCATAGATGGGTACCCGAGTTCCTTCACAAATGCTAGATAAACACGGGGGCCCAATATGTTCCGAGGCTACGAAAGATTAACTACTTGAGCTGGGACACGTTGGGACAAGCCAGGCTTCCCAGCTTGGCGTATTGAGAATTAGAGTGAAGGTAGCTTGTCTTCTGGATTACGCGAAGGGATACATACTTTTCGAACACCGCCGGTGATGGTAGGTCTCCCACTTCATTCTTGTTGTAACCTCAGGCACTCTGATTTGGACTATAAATATTGGATGAATGCCTTCTTTACCCTAGCTACATTAGTCACGTCACCCCTTAGGTAGCCTTCTATTCCAACAATAACTGCAGAGAACACCCCACCAGTGAAAGACACGATATAAGAGAAGACGTACATAGCATAACAGGACGGACGAACTTTCTAGTCGTCGCTCATCGTTTGTAATTATAATAACCCAGTGGACCTAAACCTACATTTTGCCAGACTTCATAGGCAGTGTGACACAGGACAAAGCAGCCAGCCTCCAATATCATACAGGGAATAATAAAAAAGACATCTAGAAGTGCTCATGCAAAGCAACACCCAGAGAAACAGACACACACATCTTTTCTTGTGGCCCCCTCCCCTTCCCTTCCAGATGTTCTTGTCCGTCCTCTCTCAATTGTGCTGCAAAGATAAACCCCTCCCCACCCTCCCCCCCCTCCCTTTCCCCCTTACACACATGCATGCAATGACCTGGAAAACAAAAGAAAAAGAAAAAGCAAAAAAAACACAAAACCTTTTCTCTCCCAAAGAAATCAGTCTATGCCGCATTATAGTAGGTAGGTAAGTTTGCCATCATCCTGATACATTCCCGTCTTGGCGGAAACGAAGCTCCGGTACCAGACGTAGCTAAGAGGGTTGGTTGATGGTACCAATGGCGCTATCTAGATTAAGCGTCAACGCCTAGGTAGCTAGGTAGGTAGGTGGGCGATAAATGGGGGGGTGGTCGGCGGAAAGTGATGAGTGGTGGAAAGAGGGACTCGCTCGCATGTACTCCTCGCTTGCTTGCTTGCTTGCAGCAGCCAGCCTACCCAGTACCGTCCTCCCCCACGCCGAGCAGACGCGCTATCAGCACGTAGATGAACACGAGCCCCCCGAACACCAGCAGCTTATTCTGGCCCAGCAGGCCCCTGCCGGCATCCCTACGCTGGACGATGGCGTCGACGACGGCGCTACCCCCGCTACCGCTGGCAATGCCCAGCTGCGACCCGCACGACGCGGCGCCGATCCTGGCGCCCGTGTCCGGGTCGACGCCGTTCTCCGTCATCCACCGCCAGTTCTCCGCGTGCAGCTCGGGCCACTCGGCGCGGAACTTGGCGCCCCCGTCGCCGGCCTTGACGTTGCCCCTCTGGCCGCTGCCGCTGCCGCCGCCGCCGCCGCCGGCGTTCCGGTTGTGGGAGCCGCCGCCGGTGGCGTTCCACCAGCGGGAGCGGCGGGCGAAGGCCTCGCGCTCGCGGGCGGAGGCGGAGACGGACCCCGTCGTCATCTCCTCCGACGTCATGAAGGAGAGCAGGCCGATGAGGATGGTGGACACCTCCCAGGCCGGGTTGAAGGAGCGCGGGTGGAAGTCCGAGATGGACAGGCACAGGCGCGTCGATGGCTGGAACCGCCCCGACGGCGTGTGCATGCGGATCGCCGGCGGCGCGAACGGGTAGTTGGCCGGGAACACCAGCGTGCCCCAGTACTGGCCCCCGTGGTACGGCGTCTCCTCGGGGCCCGTGATGATGTAGTGCCACCTGCGTTGTATTTTTTTGTCAGTAAATGACCCCGCAACTGCTTGCTTTGCTAGACAGCTAGACGTGGTTGTGGAAGAGGCCGGGTGGTTCGACGTACTCGAGGATGTTGGAGTCGGACGGGTGCGCGCTTATGTATGGGGGCGGGTTCTCTGATATGGTCTTGTATTCGCGCGCCAACTAGAAGCCCGACAGGAATTAGCTATGCCAATTGAACAAAGGACGACAGACAATAGAGGCGACACGTACCCGCTTGCTTGCCTGCTTGCTAGCCATCGTGGTTGGCGTTCTCGAAATTTGGGGAACGAAAGGTGGCACGATCGATAAGTTGGTCGGCTGGATAAAAACGGACGTTGCGCGTGGCTCTGATCCGTGGTGGCGTAAATATATAAATGATTCGAGCGACTAACAATGATAAGGCCTCGGGACTATATGCCTGAGCTGGGAGTGAATGAAGAGTAAAGAAAGGCTTGAAGCGGTAAGAAATGTCGGGCAGAGACTGGGGGTGGTGGGCGTGGCGCTGAGGACGAGGGGAAGATGGGAGGATGTCGGGTCATTAAACAAGACAAGGGGAAAAGAAGGTTGAAACAAGGCTGATGATGACACAGCAGACGCTTTTACTATTACGAAAGTAGGGGCCCTGGTCCGAACCTAGGTTCTAGGTCGTTGGGAATCCAATGCCAAGATGTCCGGGCAGGACTCGTCTGCGTTGATGGGGCCTTGCGAACCTTGGATTTCTTCCATGCATCAAGTCGCCCTAGCCACAACCTCTAGGGATCCGTGCCATGCCACTAGCGCCTTTAGCCACAGGTGCAGAGGCGTAAGGCCGCTCATCATGCAACCCCCCGCCCTCTCATGTGCCCTGTGCTTTAATTAGTATTTGAGCGGTCAAGTGTCCAGTTGTAGTAGGTAAGGTACCTAAGTAAAGAGTGCAGGCAGAGATGGCCTGGGTTCGACATCCTGTCAGTAGGTAGCGATGTGGCTTCAACCGATGCGGAATACGCGGCAGACAAATAGATGCATAACGATTGTCTATCCATTTCTTCTAGGTACTAGCAGGTTGGACATTACCTACCTGCCTACAAGTTGTACATACTCCAAGATCGTGAGAGGCATCCAATCGGCTGCTTGCCCAACTGGAGCGCAAACCACTTAAAGACGGACATGGTCAGGCTTAGTTAGCTAACGCTTTCCCCGTGCAGGCTAGATTTCCCGCGCGGTTCCCACTCAGTTGCCGCGTCTCTGATCCTGGTCCCGGCTATCACCGACTCAAACATGGCATGGCATATGGAGATATCCGTCGAGCCTGCACGGAGTATGCGTAATTAACCTGTGTGGATGGGAGGTAATCACATTCTAACATACTATTAAAAGAGAATCCAACATTCAAAAGGGAAGCCGGGTGAGAGATGCAAGTATGTTAACAGTGCAGTATGCCTGCATCTTTTACCTATCTTTGTTAATTGCTACTTGTAGTCTATGTTTTCAAAAAAAAAAAAAAAAAAAAAAAAATTTTTTTTTTTTAAAAAAAAAAAAAAAAAACGATCATATGTCCTCGTGACTGCTTTCCATAGCGGCACGGTCTTTTGGCTCTGTCCATATCAAGAACCAAGATACCATGTCCTTGTATAGAATATGGTTTTCCTTCTTGTGTATGCTTCGCGTTCACTGATACGTATGTCACAAGCCTGTCTGTAGTCTAGTTTGGATAGCACATAGATTCAGTTAGTCAAGCACAGTAGATAAGAAGCGCGTATGGCTATTCACTATGTGAACTCTTTCATTGCGAACTATATATATATACATGATATGTTTAGTGGGATGAGATGGCGGAGGGCTCACACTAATGATTATGAACTAGGTAGATATATTTAAATTACCTATTATCACTCTTACTCTAAACAGTCAAGATTCGTACGTAATATTAGGCTCTTCCTTGAAGTTCTGCTCAGATGTCTTAGACAGTCAAAACCAAGGCTATGAACACGTAGCTATTGTGCCAATACCGGTTCAAGTATAAGAGGCTGCTCCTGGGATGTAGCAATGAAGCCTAGGGTTTTAAGAGGTAAAGCTTATTTCTTATAAAGCTCTAAGGTAGGGCTGTTTCTTAGTGTGGAGGCTTCTTGTTTAAACGTTTATGGCATCTTTAGATTCTGAGGCATCTTTAACGCGGTACCCAGTCCCAGTAATATAGCAGGGTACTAACCTTGCCGTTAAAAACGAGTTCTGAACAACCATTATGTACGAAATGGATGTGACTTGCATAGCATGTTGTATGAATCTTGGATAGCTGGCTGCTGTTAGAAGGGCTCGGGTATCAAGCTCACTGTCTTTACACATATCGTACATGTACTTCTATGCCTCATAACTGCTAAATGTTAAGCTTAATACTACCTGTCCCATCCATGTCCCAGAGAGAATTAAACCAGGGAAAGCAAAACAAAGGACTCAAGTTGGTTTAGCACTCGACTGTCGCTAAATGTGTAGTCTGTATCAAATTGAATATCCACCCTAGGCGGTGAATTGTTGTGAGATAATGTTAGTAAGCAAGAACATAGTTATACTCATCACCCGGCAGGCCATAAGTCAAAGGCGAAGACATAGGTAGGCCATTACAGGCTGTGGACTGGTTCGTCTTATTGATGCAGTCAAACTAAGGTTGTATAAATCTGGAAACTGGAGGGTGCCCAGGTGCCTAATGCGGATTATTGCATGTGTGTGTAGCATCCTACCTTACCTACATGTCAGCATTGGTCGGATGACCCGCCACCTACATATACCAACACATTCATGCATGATTAGGCCAGGCCGTGTTTCAAATGGCCGTTGGCCGTATATTCTGTGAAGGGCCATCCAGTGGACCACACACAGCATTGTATCCATACATCTAGGTATAGTGCGGTGGACGGAATGCCTGGAGGTGGTCGAAGGAACTCGTGGATGCGCATTGCAGATAACACGGGGCATCAATGGACACTCAGCCTATGTTGACTCCATGTATGTGTATCCCGCTGTCCAATGTATGTAGCCCGTATGTACATTGATCAATATATCCATGTATGCTGCGCACGCAGTGAAGGGACTGCCTATCTAAGTACTTCAATAGACCTACCTAACCTTAAGTATGGAGGTAAGCTACATGTACCTACATCACCTAGGAATAAGGTACCCTTCATGGTTGGTAATACGGCAATTCATCGCACGCCTACCTCGGTACGTCCATATCACCACCTGTTCAATTAATTCAATGTTCCTCCCTGTTCTATTCCATCTCGCAACGCACGGCGCATGGCACCTGCAGCTTACAATTTGAGTGACGCCGAATCAAAAAAAAAAAAAAAACCTTTTTGCTTCTTTTTTTTCTGCTAACGTCGCTCTCTGCCAAACTCAACCCCCATCCAAGCATCGACATCCAGCTTCCCTCCCCTCCCCTCACCTCAATTGCTCAATTGAAGGGTCCTGCGTGGGCGATCCCTGCAGCATCTTCCTCCAATCCTTCACATGACCCAACGAAGACACCAATTGCGTTATCATCAAAGGGTGGCAGGGCGCGGCGCGGTACAGCACAGCGCTCTTGGGTGATCTGATGTGCGGAGAAGCTGCATATCCTCACCTTGCCTATCACTACTTAGGTATCAGAGCTACCCTCGTTTGAACAAACAGCAAACTCCAATTGTCGCAATCTCCTTCATACTCGAACTGAGCCTTGTAACCTCAAAGTGGACGGAGAGTGGGTACTGATTACTTGGACAAACATGCCGTCCCGACTGTACTGCGTACATTGTTAAACATTGTTACCAGAAACACCGGGAACACCCATGCGCGGCCAAGTATCGATCCAACATGGTCGATGAACCGGCGCCCCTTGGACATGGCAGCCCTGATGGCAAACTTAATACGGCGCTTTCAGACTTTGCCACTTCCTATGTTAAAAATGAGCTTCAGCAGCTGGTCCGCGAACGCGATGACTCTCTCGCTCGCGGTCACGTTCCCAAGCTGCGCGCGTTTCTGAAGGAAATCGACAAGGATCGCCACGCCTTTGAGCAGGATAAGGAGAGGCTGATCCACGGTCTGCGCAAAAAGCTCAACTTGCTTGAAGTTGATTCTGCTACTATCGAAGCTGCCGTGGCCGAGCTGAGTCCTATAGCCCCCAAGTATCTAGGCGTGATTCCGCTCGCTTCTACACTGAGCATTCGGCCCTCGACTCCTTTGAAGTCTCCAGTCCGCGATAACTACTTCAACACCGTTCTTATGACTGACATTGCCTTACACACCTCATCTTCCATCTCGCAACCTGACCAAGACATTCCTTCTACTCCCGCCGGAAGAAATCGCTCGTCACAGACGGCCACCAACATTTCTCCCAAGGGGATTGCTAGCATCGATCGTCAGGTCCAGGATCAGGTCATGGCAGAAAGTTCCATGGTAAGCCGGACCCCGAAGCGGCCTAACAACAGTGGCGGTAGCGAGGGTTCGATCGGAAGCAAGCGCCAAAGGACTGAAGGGGGAAAGGTAGCCTACATCCCAACCTGTTGTCCCACATATTGACACTGCCTGCAACTAACGATGTCCTAGGGCACTATCCGCGTGGCCCGGACTGATATTACTCGCAAGATCGCATTCCCAAACTTGGAAACTGGGGAATGTATATTTCGCCACTCAGAACGCCCGGGATACTTTGTCATCCGGTGCAACCGGCCCACCTGCAAGGCTCAATTCTTCACTGAACCACCGCTCGCTTATAACAGGGCGTTGAAGCACTTTCTGAGACATGGAGAAGCGGACCCGGACGCGGAAGACCTCACAAACGAATACATATTCAAGCAGTTTGCCTGCCAAAGTAACTCCTCCTATTTCCCTCGCTATGTGTCCCGTAGAGCTGATGCCCAGTTTAAAGTTGAAGGGTGTAATATGGTCAGTAAATACTGGATTAAGGAGCATCTGGGCGTTTCGCCGCATACCTGTAAGTGAACCGACAGTCCGGCTTAAGAAAGATGACTTGACTGATACCTACCGTCAGTCGCCCCTGGGAGGTCGAGGTCGAGAGTCAGCCAGGCTGATTCTCTGACCGTTGTGCATAAACAAGAGGAGAAAGATGACGACTACATGCCACCTGCTAGAACCCAAGACTCCGTGTCAGAAAACGAAGTGGAGCCTGAAGCGGAGGTAGTTGTTGGGGTGGCTGAGAAACCGCGTCGTACTCCTCGCGCCGTAAACCGCCCAGATTACGCGGAGCTAGTTGCGAATAAGGACCCCTGGAATGCCGTAGATCTGGATGGCGACGTGCGCAACGCCCCTCTGCTTTCCACTGCTGTTCCGCTTACAGTTGTTACAGAGACCCACCTCCCGTTCGAACAAGGATGCCGGAACACTTGCTAACGGCGACCGCAAGCCGTCGAGGGCTGTTAGTAGCAAGTCATCTAGTACTTCGAAGACCTCGACCCCTGTGCCGGCGTCAGCGGCGAAGGCAAAGACATCGGAGCCGAGTAAGTATGTTGACTCCCATTCCGCTCCCATGAACGTCACCCACCAACAGTATTACTAGACCGTTCGGATACACGTCAGAACAGTGGCCTCGACGCTCAGCCCCGCGGTGAGAGTAGACGCTGCCGTCTGGACGCATCGAATACGACCACGTTCACCCGCAGTCAATTTGTGGAGATCACGACGCCGACCCTAAGCACAATCGAATGTATCCTCGAGGGTAATTTATAGAGGAAAAGGAGGAAAGGGATAACTGCAGCGACTAGCAACTAGCTGCTGAAGTCCATGATATAATGAGCTATACGTAGGATGGATTTACCACGACATGTTTACTTCCCCTGGGTGGGTTTAATGAACCGAAAGCACATGGGAAAATCGGATATTACGAATCAGTTAAGTTTCCTGATCACAATGAATCGGAGACATGTCATCTGCACATAAATCGGGTACCCCCTCGGCATCGGAAGGCGGGGGTCAGGGGGTTATGCATGGAGTTGAAGGCAACACGAGTATTGAAACGGCATCCATTTTGGTAAAACATAATGTAAATGTTACATACTTAGGAGCTCACAAGGCAACAAATGCCATTAGAAACTATATGCTGTTCGGTGTGCTTATGTGGCCCAATATTCTAATCCCCAGTTTCTATCAGTCAAGGGGCGATACAAGTAGGTAGAAGGTAATAATAACGAGAAATGGTCAATACTTTTCTTCATGTGTGAAGCAGCATTTAGAAAAACGACTTAGTCGTATATCTCTCAAGCAAGGGATAGTAGAAAGTTGTACTAGTGTTGAAAAGCTTAAGTTGATAAAGTCTTGGAGACCTAAACTACCCGAACCTATGTAACTAGGGGAAAGATTGTCAGCTTATAGTAGACGAGGGAAGGGATGGAATCAGTCTCAAGTTTAATACCGCGTTATGAATATACTCTGAAGCCCCTTTTCAAAGCACCACGCGATAGCAAAGTCAGAACGACTAGAGCAAGTAACTAGAGCCCGCCCCTTAACATACTAGTACTATACCACTGTGCACTTTATGGTTCTTGACTAAAAACCCATGGGCCTCGAGACGCAAGTCACTCCCATTTAGCCTTCAAGCGATCACTAGCCTCCCTAACACGATATCTTGCCAGCCACAGATCCAATACGGACGTCCAGTCACCCATTCCAATGTCGTGTTTTCCTTCAGGCTATCAAAACGGGCCGTTCGTACCGAATTAATCACTATTGCCAAAAGCAGCGAGTCTTCTACCGAGACGGCTTCGTTTTGTACCTATGGTGTGAAGAATGAAGGCAGGTGGAGTCGCGTCCGCCACCTACTCGAGTATCTGCAGACATACGTTGAATTATAGGTATCAGAGGAGGGTACTTTTTTTTTTTTTTTTTTAAAAAAAACAAAAAGTTCTTTCGCGATGGAGTATTAGCGACGCCGTCTTTCATGGAGAGGACGGGATATGATAAGACGATGAAATCTAGTTTGGGCTCACGTGCCGTAGCAGTGATGACAGCAAGGTGGCTACCAGCAGACCAGCCCGAAGTTGAAGTAATACCGAGCTTATTTACACAATCCATCTTTCAGATATTTTTGACAGCTTCCTGAGCTTCGTTCATTGGCATTGGATAGGTAAATAGGACTCTGATTGCTGGCGTAGGTATATCGATATAGCTGCACTAACGTCCCATTTCTAGATAAATAACTCCGGTCATCTGTTCGCAGGTACATGCAATCATGAGATTGGTCCCGTACAGCCGCGGTAGGTACCAGTAAACGGATGATTTTGTTTATTTGCTTGTTTCGCGAATACCAATTCCACAGTAATCGCCTTTAGCCTCCATCATTCTGCTTCCTCCCCTTCCTTGGCCGTAGATGGTACGGCGCCTCCGTAACCAAAGACTTGAGCCTAGACAATGCATTGTCGTGCTCCTTTTCCGCTTTTGCTCTTCTTTTCGCTTCTCGTCCTTCTTTCAGCTCTCTCTTTTTCTGCTCTTCCCTATCTCTCTTTGGCCTGTTCTTGGCATCTGCCCCTTTCTGTTCTTTCAATGCCTCGTCGAAAAATTCCGTCATGGTTGCCGAATCTATCACCGTCTTCACATCGTCCAGATCGTCAATCCCGTCCAGATTCTCTAACTTTATAGCCTGGGCAGGGACGAAGTCTCTCAGGCTTAGGCTTAGTTTCATGCGCCGGTTCGGCTCTCCGTCCTCGCCACAGAATCTATATTCCTTCTTCGTTATTTTGGGCTGGCCCTCGTCGAAGACCTGCTTACCACTTTCATCGAAGACGGCACGCCAGACGAAAACTTCTGCGGGTCCCCGCCTTCGTCCCGTCTGGCTATCCCACTCGGCCTTCAGCGTGTCCCATATACGATACGTGCCCTTGAAGTCTAAGCCTATGACGGTCCGGACTTCACCGTTAGACTCCTCGATAAGCTCTTTTGCCTTACCCTTCAAGTCGACGTTTAAGTTGCCCCAAGCCACCTCAACGACCACCGCTGGCCATCTAAATTCATCTTCCTTGAATTTGAAGGAGCAGTCCCCCCGCAGGACCTTTTCGTCAGTCTGTATGGGTGCGGTGCGTTTTGATTTAATTCTCGCGGCAATTTTTTCGGCGTCACGGCTGTAGGTTTTAAGCAAGTTGTCTACTATGCGGCCGGTCCAACGATTGATGTAAGCCTCCATCGATCCTTCCATGCTATTGTGGAAGTCCCCAGGCATATGAATGATGAACTGCCCCTTTCCAGTGCGGGATTCTCTATATTCGTATCTAGGAACATATCAGCCCCTATACCCCATGATAAAATTGCTAGGAAACCTTACCGGAGCTGTTGGTGAAAGTAATTATGAAACTCTTCACCGAGTTGATCAACCCTGTCGAGGAGTTTTACATATTCGGTCGGCAACAATGTTATCTCGGTCACTTCCTTTCCCAGGGGATCGTTACCATCTTGAAGTTCACCTATCGTTCTGATGAGGCGTTCAACTCGGGAGATTCTCCGAGCCTCCCGCTCCTTGCTAGACTTTGGGCCTGCCAGTATGCCCATGTATCGAGCTATTCTCGTACGGGGTTTGGTGCTCCTTTCCAAGCTCGAAGAATCAGAAGTATGGGCCTCCTCCTCACCCTCACCCTCCTCCTCTTCCTCTTCCTCTTCCTCTTCAGATTCTATATGATTGCTGGAGGGGGTTGCTTCACGAGAAGAAGCAGATATCCTATGGCCCAATGATCTGAATATCTTGGCAGGGGAGCTCGGGATTTGGAAAGTATCCCAGCGAGCACGAGGAGTGGGGGGGTCGGTTTGGGAGGCGTTCTGGCCTGGTCTAAGAGGCGAGGCTTGGTTCGACGGCCCAGCTTCTATCAGAGATCGACGTGGCCTTTCTGGAGTCTCCGGCGGCGGTGTCAGGTAGGACATGGATGGCACTTGAGAGACGGTAACCCCAAGGAGGCTACGCGAGAACAATTTGCGGGAGGGCGCGATCTTTAGACATTTATCAGTTGACTCGCTTCTTTCCCCATACAGCCAGCGGCAGAGAGAGAACGGCATCCCGGGTAGCCCGGTAGGCCAAATCCGCAATGCCAGGGATGCGGCGCTTTCCGTGATATTGATTGGGTTGCACGGCAGTTTTCCAGCGCCGACAGCGAGCGTTATTGGTGTGCTGGGCGTCTGCTGACACGAACCAGATAGGAAGTTGTGCAATGTAGCTACTTGCTAAAGTATTATAAATGATAAGAATGACAGCAATGCAACCAAACGCCGATGTCTCGGCCGACAACGTCCCGGCAACCGTCCGAACCTGAACGCGACCATGGCCCCCAATTAGATGCGACGACGGCGAAGTGTCTGTACCCATACGAATTTAATGGCGGCGTGGCCGAAGCTGCGAAGTGTCTGTAACCGCTCGACTCATCAACGACCCCGATCCGAACCCCCGACGCAAGGGCGAAGCCTCTGTAACCATGGCGTGGAGGGCACGGTGCCTAACAAACGACGGCGACGACAAAGGAGGAGTGACGGATAATGTGGAGGACCAAGGTGGCTGCAGACAAACGACGCCGACACCCAACGAGGGCGTTGGTCCCCGTGCCCTTTCAAAGCCCTGGCACTTTGATACGTGAAGCTGGGGACGGGCAGGACTGGCAAGGCTAGATAAGGGTATATACTATAGCAGCTAGATTAGGTACCATCTCATTCACTAACCCCCAGACCTCACGTCTCAGCTATTGCTGCTATTTAGTCCATGTTTACAAATAAGACTCGATAAACAAACACTTCTCCTAATACAATACGCGTTACAACACACTACCTCTACTTTGATTACACGTATTGAACAAATTCAGACATAGGTAGGGAACAGAGTTATGGCCAAAAGCTGCAATCAGTTAATGATGCCCTCCCCCCCTTTAGCCTTTAGGCCAGCCACACTTGTTAAACTGTAATGCTCGAACGTACCGTTTTTTCCCTCGAAGTCCGTTTTCTTTGCATAACTGTTGCATGGCTGTTGCATAAATACAACTGCCAGGGCTGCTCCGGGCACGTGACTGAGGACCGACTGAGCCGAGGCTGAGCAAAAGCAGCGAAGGCGCTAGTCCCAATCTGTCAAGAAACAGGGTCAATGTGCAACTAAAAGTCCTACAACCAACCGTTTCATTACGGTGGCGCATTTCTTGCCATCTCGTACCGCTTCAACCATTTACAATCCAAACCTCCAGCCGCGCCGCACGTGCAGTACCCTTCACCCGAGAGCGAGGATAATTGTATCAATCGAGCATCCTTCACCGTAGCGACAGACATAATCGATCGCCAACCTGCGGCAAACCATACTCTCAGCAGCAGCGTTACCTCAGACAGTCAGCCCCCTCTTGCCAGCCCAGCCAACTCAGCCAGCCAGCAGCCAGCCAGCCAGCCTTCTAGGGATACCTACCTACCTACCTACGTACAAACCTACCCTCAGACCGAACCGAACCGAACCGAAACAAATCGAACCAGACCGGGCCGAGGAAGGATCATGGGCAACGACGGCGGCTCGATCCCGAAGCGGCGCGAGCTGGTCAAGGAGGCGGCGCGGGCGCCGAGCGCGTCGGAGCTCAAGGCGGCGGCGCTCGAGTCGCTCGCGCACGCCTGGGCCACGTGCCCGGTCTCGTCGCGCCCGCTGGACCCGGAGAACACGGTGTCGGACTGGCGCGGGCGCCTGTACAACTACGAGGCCGTCCTGCAGGGCCTCGTGCCTTCTGCCGCCACCGCCGCCGACGATAACGACACCGCCACAGCAGCTGACGCCGACGCCGGGAATGACGGTAACGGCGGCAGCGGCAGCGGCAGCGGCAACGGCAACAACAACACCCCCGAGACGCCGGCCGAGACGCAGGACGCCGCGTTCCGGCGCACGGGCATCCGGTCCCTCAGGGACGTCGTGAAGCTGCGGTTCGCGCTGTCGCGGCGGGGCGGGTCGGAGGCGGCGGCGGGCACGGGGGCGACGGTGGCGCGCGAGGCGGTCGTGCGGTCGTGCCCCGTCAGCCAGAAGGAGCTGGGCGCCGGCAAGGGCGCGCGCGCCGTCTACGTGGTGCCGTGCGGGCACGTGTTCGCCGAGGCGGCGATGCGCGAGATGGGGGTCCCGCTGCCGTCGGCGACGTCGGAGCCGGGATCGGAGGACAAGGCCGGGACAGGGAAGGGCGAGGGCGAGGGCGAAGGCGGGGGCGGGGGCGAGGGCGAGGGGAAAAAGAAGGTGCAGAAACAGGACCGGGAGCTCGGGGAGGAGAAGGAACAGCAGCTGTGCCCGGAGTGCAGCGCGCCCTTCGCGGCCCCGCGCGACGTCGTGCCCATCCTGCCGGCGGAGGACGGGCCGGAGATGCGGCGGCTGGCGCGGCGCGTCGAGGCGCTGCGGGCGCGGGGGCTCAGCCACAGCCTGAAGAGGGACAAGGGCGCGGGGGCCAGGGGGAAGAAGCGGAAGGCCGAGAGGGCCGAGAAGGCCGAGAAGGGCGGGGGGGACGAGACGACGAGGGAAAGGAGAAGGGAGGATAATAGGGACAGCAGGGGCATCTCGAGCCGCATCAACAACGCCATGACCGCGTCCCTCACCGCCAAGGTGCTGGCCGAGCAGGAGGAGCGGAGCAAGCGCCGGAAGGTGGCGGACGGGTACAAGCGGAGCGAGGCGGTCCGGTGATGGGGGCGATGCCACGATTATAAACATATACGTACATACGGCTTCGAGATTGCCGGCGTGAGCAACATCTCCAGTAATAGTCTTGCCTAACCTAGAGGCTTGTGTAAAATGTACGACTTCAAGACCAGCGATACCGGGATCTACCTGCTCTGCAGATTCACAACGCCATGAGCATCGGTGTCTTCCTGTATCGTGTTGTCTCGTGTGTAGACTCGAGTAGTTTGCTATCCATCCATCCATCCATCCATCCATCCATTAGAAAAACCAGGAATGTACACAGCGTTCGTTCTAGTCTCTTTCAATCTCGACGTCTTCATTAATAGTTGCCAACATGGGTACCTAGGTAGTTTTGTAGGTAGCTACACCCCTTCGTTCCAAACCACGTACGTACGTACATACTACATGCATACAAACAATGTACCCATCTATCCATCTATCCATCCATCCATCGGCTCACGCCCCTCCAATGCCACTCACAACCTACTCCTCACATCCTCTCACAGCTCGTCCTTAGCCTGCCCCTGCCCCTGCCCCTCTCCCGGCGCGGCGGCGGCGGCGGCGGCGGCCTCCTCGCAGACGGCCGGGGTGCCGACCTCCATCTTGTAGACGCACTTCTCGAGCTCGCTGACGCGCCAGAGCTCCTCGGCCTCGGCGCACGCGAGCCAGACCTCGGTGCGGCGGTTGGGGCCGTTCCAGCAGCCCTGGCCGTTCTCGTAGCGCAGCACGGTCCTCCGGCCCCTGCCGAGCCCGCGCCCGTCGTGCCGCTCCTCCTCGTCCGCCTCGCCGTGCTCCGCGCGCTCGTACCGGCCCATCCCCGTCGACCCCCCGCCCTTCTTGCTCTTCTGGCTCGCCCGGTCCAGCCAGCACAGCTCGTACTCGTACTCGCCCGCCTCCGTCGACACGCACCTGCCCTGCAGCGCGCGGAAGATGTCGTCGGCGCCGTAGTCCTTCTCGAGGTCGCGGCGCTGCTCGTCGAGCGCGCGCCGCTTGCCGTTGGCGTCGTTCGAGGCCGCCTCGTGCGCCTCGCGCGCCGCCTTGACCAGCCGCGACTCGCCCCGCCCGCTGTTGGCGTCCGCCAGGATCCCGTTCTCGATCAGCCAGATGCGCAGGAGGTTGATCTTGCCGTGCACGAAGTTGCGCACGGGCCCGGGGAGGTACGCCTCGAAGCTGTACAGGATATCGGTATCGGCGGCGCCGCCTTCGTCGTCCTCCTCGAACTCCTTCCAGTTGACGCCCGAGGTCTCGCTGTCCTCCTTGGCGACCTCGAGGAGGTCCGCCTCGTTAATCTGCTCCTGGGCACCCGCCTCGCCCGCCTTCTTGGCGGCGTAGTCCTCCCACGACCGGACGGCCTTCTTGACGCCTTCGTCGTTGAAGTTGGGGTTGTACTCCTCCTTGAAGGCGGCGAGGATGCCCTCGAGCTCGGCCACACGGTCTCGCAGCACATGGCGCTCGCCCATCACCTTACTCAGGGCGTCGCGCAGCTCGTTGACGCGCGCCTTGGCCAGGCCCGCCAGCACGCCGACGCGGCCGCCGGGGCCCCCCTCGCTCTTGACGACCTTGAAGCGCTCCTGGTGCTCGACCTCGTCCAGCTTGGTCTTGAGCTCGTCGCGCTTGGCCTCGAGCTCCTTCAGCTCGTCCGCGAGCGTAACGATCTTGGCCTCGACGCGGCGGCGCAGCTCCCGCGACTCCTTGGCCATGGTCCGGCGCCGCTTGTTCGCGCGCTCGAGGTTCTCCCGCCGCTCCTTCTCGACCCGGCGCCACTCCTTGCCGATCTCGGCACACTTGTTCGGGCACTTGATCCCGCCCACGTTGCCGTACTCCTCGCTGCCGTCACAGCACAGGTCGTAGTCGCACACGCCATCGTTCACGTACATGAAGGGGATGTACGCCCCTATGTGGCCCTTGTTCTGGCACCAGAAGCCGGGCAGGGCATTGGTGGTGTTCGTCGTGCCGGACAGGGACGCCGGGAGGGGCTGTACGGGCGAGAGATGGTCGATTAAGGCACATGCGGCAGTGCCTGGCTCGTCAGTGCCGTCGGGACAATCGCACGAGTTGTCGTTGACTTGAGAGGCGGAGATGGTGATGGAGGGGTGGCCGATGCAGGTAAACTTGTCCTTGAGTTCGTAGAACTTGACAACTGCGAGGGGGTCAATTGGTTAGCAATACGATCTACCATAACATAGAACCGATGGAATTCCGGGTGCCACAATCCCATTGAAGCTGCCGTCCATCTCGGCATCGAGTAGCGGGGTCTCTTCAACGGTCGAGGGTACAGAAGGGAAAGCAGCTTACATTCAGGGCCGACACCACGGGGTGTCGAAGCAGCGGTGACAATGCCGTTCTGGGCTATGATGCCCACTAGCATCAAAGCCTGAGACTGCCGCATTTTCATAGGTGTGCGAGGGGATACGATTTATTCATGAAGCCGTTTGCAATGTCGAAGAGGGAGAAGGGAAATGGACACGAAACATCTCCAAGCTCGGGTACCTTGGCAATATACAGCTGTACCTAGTAGTGTCAATGGCAAGCTGGCACTAGCTTCGGCTCACCGCCCGCGGGGCCCCCCTGGGTCCCCTGCAAGCCTTAGGTTCCCCTGTTCAATTCCAGCCACAGAGGCTGCCACAGCGGGTGGACCGCGCTGTAATGGAGGTGAGGTGCCTAACACGGCAAAAGGGGCATCCATCTCATCGTGTTCCGAGAAGCACTCTTGGATACCTTTCGCACCACAATTCAATGGATCGATAGCTATCTCATAAAATTCAACATATCGTATACCTAGGTTTCTTTTATAGACGCGTCATCTGTCTTTCCATTCAGCCTCTCTGACTCAAACATGAGCGTTATTACGCGCGGGAAACTAATCGAGATGTTAGGTCTAGGTAGTCTCTTGTGCCTTCATGCCATCATGTCCGGCAACTACTGTGTGTGTACTCAATATTTTCACCGAGGCATGCGGATAACGGCGACAATTTCGTAGGTCTCTCATTCAATTGAGATACTTGAGTCGGAAGACTAGCATATTGGCTAAGAACATGACGAGCTAGCTTGTGTCGGCTGTACCTCCGGACAGTTCACAACAAGCGCACTACACACATGATGCTGGTAAACACCACAAGATGTAAAATGAAGTATTACATCATCGCACAATGTATGAGAAGACCCAAAGATACATATCTCAGGTCTCAGCCTTCTTCTTCGCCTCGCTCTTGGGCTGGGGATCCCCCTTCTTCGGTTCGTTCTTGGATCCGGGCGAGTTCTCGTAGTCGCCTCCCTGCTTCTCGTACTCCTTGGCAAGTTTCGATGCCTTGAGAATCGTCCTGTCAGTTCAACTGACATCGTACATGCTCTGAGAGCGTGGTTGTAGTGGCATACCTTCCACGCAGACCATTGTCCCTGGCCTCCGCCAGACTTGTTGGGTTCCTGCTTGATGTCTACAAACAGAGATCCATGGTTAGAGCTCGAGTGGACGAGAGATAACTCGTTGTACTTGGGGTCGAATATGGTTGAGCATGGGTGAGTACACACCTTCTTTGATCTGCTCGCGCAGCTCCGGGTCTGTCGGCTTTCCCTTGGAAGAAGTCATCTTGCGGATTATGTGGATGTTTCCCGGGATGCGGCGAGGTCTAAGATACATGCGAGGGAGAAATCAGATTCGAAATTCTCAGATGGACTATAGGCAAACAACGATGAAGCCGTTCGCTGAATGTGTTACCTATATACCTAATGCATAAACATATATGTACGCTTTCAATAAAAGCAAAGGGAAACCCGATCTATGACGACCTGCACTCTCATTGAGCATCACATCATGCATGTCTACAAATATGCATGTACCTAACCGGCCTACGTAAGGTACTGCCTCAGCAATTAAGCTTAAACAATGGCAGTAAGACTAGTGGCGGAAGCAACCGCAGCCATTACATCACCACTTGATGGATACGCTCTTTTACGACCCCCGAAACGGAATCCAACATGTATAGTACTACGCTTTAGAAAGGCTGCTGAATGGAAATGGGATATAGTAGATGACCTGTGTTGTTAGCTACCTACCTCTGTCATTTTCACGGTTTGGGTAGTCCCCAACAGAAAGGTCTGCCCCGTCTCCATACTCTGTGAAGTTCAGAGAGATAGATGATGGGGCACATTGGTAGCTCCAGATGTTGACCAGGTGAGCTTCGGACGACATCAGATACTATTCCGACTTGAAATTGTAATCCTTATATTCTCCGTACTTTATACGAGTGCGTATCCTTGTTTAAAATATAATTAAATATCATGCAGCGAATTCAGGGGCGGATGGCTTCAGAACCCGGGAAGTTGGTATGAAATTGTACGTTTTACTTTGTTAACGACGTATTTCTCTCTGAACATCTTGAAAGATGTAAGGTTGATGTTAAGAATACGATTCTCGGCAAGTCCATCAAACATAGCCTTGATGAACTCGCCGTTGGGGCTCTCAAGACTGGTCATACCTACTAGAACTGAGCGCTGAACAGTTATCTCCTCTCAGGCTTTTCCGCTTTCCAATACTGGATCAAGAGGGCCCCTGGATATTAACCTTGAGTTGAGGCCCTTGAGCGTAGTCCACCTGGGTGGGTAGGCAGTTTATAGAATGCGAGGCTATAGGCATGTGATGACATAGTCGAACATCACCCTCCCGTCTCTTTTGCCCCTTTCCTCTGCTCCTACAATATATATATATATATATATATGCCCAGCTCCAAGCAACCTACTAGACTCATGTAGAGCTGTCCCCTGATCTCCTGACACTCCACCAAAGATAACCAAGCATCGAACAGTCGCAAGGTCATCTAACCGGTTCAACGTTTTCCCAGCACTGTAGAGGAGCTGGGCAGGCACTCTTAATTCAAAGCCTAGCGAAAGCCTGTGCCTCAAAATGGATATATTCCCTTCTTTCGTACTCGTGTATCCCCAAGAAGCGAAGCCGTTTCCTACCCATCACCAGGTGGGTTCATATGCAACTAACTCACTTATAAGATGCTGTTCAAACCGAAACTTAACTCGATATATGGCTCCCGAGTTCACCTATCCATGGACCGGTGGGGGAAGAGATGGGGGGACCCATGCAGGACCTTGGCGGCGGCAATCCCATCAAGTCAAGCCACCGCGATAATAAAGGAATCCATGGCAACAACAACATCGAACCTGGAAGGAGAAGAAATGGCCTGTGGATCAGATCGGGATCGCGTTGAATCAGACCGGACTGGACCGGACTGGATGAATTTCGTATTAGATGAGATCCCGGGCATTCGCGTCCAATGCCTACGAGATATCTACATGGGTCCAATGTCTTATTCACATGCATGTAGTAGTATAAAACACATGGGAATCATTGAAAAAATACTTTGATTTTTGGTGTTAACCCACGTCCGGTTTGTTCTCTTCCTCCCTCACTTGATCGCTTCCTCACTCTTTCTTGCTAGCAAGGTCTTTCCTTTCCTTTCTTTCTCTTTCTGTCTTTCCCGGGCTCCAAAGGCCTCTCTGACCGAACCGAACCGACCAAAATTAATTGAAGCTACTAACTAGATTTTTTGAATTCGCGTCCTCGCGCCTCCTCCCCCTTGCCTGGCCCTTTGCCTTATAACTCGTTGCTTCCAACTCCGGAACCAGTCCGATGATCAATCAATCCGATGGGGGGGCGGTGATGATGGATGACCCGGGTGTGTGTGTGTGTGTGTGTCCACTACTAATACTAGAAACATAAAAAAACATCGAAGACGGAAAACGAAAATGAGAAATGTGTGTTCTCCGCGTCATACCGAGCGCGAAAATAAAAAGCTGTAAATTTACACACAGAATATACAAATAACGACAGACTCCATCAATAGTAACCTTATACACGAGGATTAAAAAGGGGTGAGGGTATGAAGTAGTAGGTATCTCGTCAAATCTCGTCATTGCTGGAAACAAATGCTCAAGGCCTGGCCGCTTTCGGCCTAGACATCAAAAAGTGGTGTGCGAAAATTCAAGGTGCATGACATGGATGCTGCCCGTCGAGGAGGCCAGGGTTGATCAGATCATCCCGCCTGGGTATCCGGAGCCAGAGCGCTTCGGGATGATCCTTGGCGGGGGAGGACCGGAGTTGGGTGGAGGATTGTTCCCGCGAATCTTGGAATGAATATTCGCAATCTCAGGTGCTACCTTGCGTAACCGTCGGCGGCCGGGCTTCGCATCGTCTTCGTCGTCGCTGGCCGAGAAGGCGCTCTGTGGCTCCTCGCCACGTCCCGAGCCATTAGTCGAAGTATCAACCGTCAAGTTAGGCATGCTGGCACTAGCTTCATCCTCTAGACTGGCTTTGCGTCGACCCATTGCTTCGAAGACCGTCCGAGTCCTCGACTCTGTTCGTCTTTTCGGATTGATCGGCGGTATCGGCGGCGTTGATCGACTATTGCTTCGAGACCGATTCTGAGCCGCCTGGGGAGGCAGAGCGACAGTTGGCACGCGGGAAGTCGACATCACGAACGTCGGCTCCGAGATATCGCTGGTCTTGACCCTACGTCTCGCGGGGTCATTCGAACCCGCGCCGGTTCCGTTGTCGTAGATAGGGTTCGGAGAGCCACCCGGACGAGGCGAGGCAGGTAGACCCGACGGACTCAATGGCGAGACAGGCGAGGGTTGGGGCCCCTCACGGCTTCCCGGCGGTTGAACGCGCAGGTTTCCGTTGGGTCCAACATTTGGCCTGTTCATCTTGGCGCCTGGGTACGGTTTTGGAGGCATGATGGGCGAGCGCTTGATATCCGTCCCGGGAAGGCCAGGGGATCGCATCATCGGTCGTTGTGCCGGGCTATTTGATCCGAGTTGTCGGTCTCCGGGGTGTGGTGGTCGACTGCCCGATCGGCCATTACTAGAATCTGAGCCACTCCTATCGCGGTCGGCCCTCGACGGTCCTCGCGGCTGCCTGGGTTCTTCGCCTGGCCCGCGTTGTTGGGAGTGGAACACTGGAGGCGGCTTTCGATCTCTGCTGGGCGATCGTTGTGTCGATGGCCGCTCTTGTGAGGGCGTTGATCGCACCGAAGGGGGATCAGGGGCGGGGCCCTCCGGCTGCGGCGGCACTTGATGCTTAGCTTGTGACTCCAGTTCCTTCACCCGTTGCAGTTCACGTCTCGCTTGTCTGAATGCACGCAGACCCGCGTTAGGTTCCTGGCCACCAGTCGTCTTGTCCTCCAACTCCCCTTGCTCAGGCGATCTCCGATCCTTTACGCTCTCAATCTTCCTCAACTGCTCCCGGACGGGGCTGACCGTCGGCGAGTTGTTCGAAGCGCCCGTTCCGAGTATTTTCATGGTCCCTGGCCGGTTCGGTGCCCGACCTCGGTCAACGAACGGCCCTTTGCTCTCCTTCGATCGTATACTACCGATGGTCTTTGGCCTTTGAGGTGTGGGCATCTCCGTGGCATCCGTCTGGTCGCGAGGCGAGGTGGGACGGCTATCTGATTCGACGAACGTTGTGAGCCTTTCACGTACTCGGCGAGCCCTATCGGCAAGCTGATTGTTGAACTCACTATCTTCGTGATCGCCTGGCGTGGTGGCTGACGTAGCGGCCGAGGTATCGAATTCAGTTGCGCTCATCGGAGGAGAGCGAGCATCCGGAACAGGCTCGTTGACATCCAAGTCCAAGTCCCATGGATTTGTCAGGCTCCCAAAGTCGGGAAGACCGGTGTCTCCTACGAAGCGAGAGTCGCGATAGGAGCTTGTCGGAAGATTACTGTAGATCGACGAGGCGTTGCTGTTGGCACGGAGATGTTGCCGAACCATACCGCTGAGGCCGGCGCCAGGGACCGGGCCGAGGGTAGGGGAATCTGCGGGGAGGTTACTCTTCGTGTTCAGAGATGCAGCAGCAGTCTCCTTGACCGGCGGCAGCTCACTACCCGATTGGAGCGTGTCCGCTGGGGAAGTCGACATGGGCGCGCTACGTAAGGCTGGGTGTTCTTGATCCGACGGACGTCGCAGCACGACTTGTGGAGAAACACCGGGATTAGATGGCGCGGCTGGAGGATCTTCGTCATCTTCGTCGGCGTCGGCTAGGAAAGTGGCGGCAGGGGCTTCTTGTTCCGTCGCCGGCGCTTGGGTTATCGCGTCATTGGCACCGATTTTGACAGGAGATGCTGCTCTGTCGGCCAATGATGGCGATGTTGATCTGTTAGTAGCGGAAGACGCGCTCCGCTCATCTCGATGCTTTTGTGTCGGCGTTTCTCGTCCCTGCTGCAGTTGCAGTTGTCGCTGGGCGTACCTTGATTCGTCGTACGGCTGGGAGGGCTTCTGGAACACTCCGAGGGCGGTAGCCTTGCCTCGATCGTTCGGCTGAATGGCGAGCATCGAATTCTCTTCTGCCTCGCTGACTGGAGGGCTCAGAGGCGGCGTCCCGCCAAAATTGGTTTGTTTCTCCGCAGCGCTTGAAGCGCGGCCACCCATATCTGCAGTTCCGGTGGACGGAGCTGTGGCCGTAGGGCTGATTGATCGCAGGTTCGGGGCACTAGCCTTAGCCAAGATCCTTCGCTCGCCACCAAACCGTTCGGCAAATCCTGTAGCAGTGGGCGACGGTGTATTCGGTGTCAGTTCGGGCGTCCTGCTACCGAAGTTGCGCTGTCGTGCCAAGGTATCGACACGGGATAACACCGTCGACTGCTTGTCAGTGAAGTCTTGGTTGAATCCGCTCTCATACAATCGCCTTGCCCGGCTCACATTGCGTTCTACTGCAGGTGCCGAGGTCGTTGATGGCTGCCAATCCTTTAGGGATGGGGTGTGCTGCGAAGATGCCACTGAGGTTGCGGCAGTGGAGTTTCTTGCCATGGACGGCACGGACGACATTGTGGACGACGTCTCTCGCTTTCGGTCATAGTCGCTGGGGAAAGGCGACCCTGAACGAGACGCATCGGTCTCCCCATCGCCTGAATTTCTCTGGACGTCGTCTGCCTTGTCCTCCTCAGACGGGGCCTGGTCCTTCTCCGTCAATCTCCATTTCTGAAAAGCCGATAACGCTACGTCGTCCTCGTACAACGTCCGCCCACCCATGCCGCCATTAACACCTTTCGAGGAGTTGGCGCCGGCAGGAATCTTGTAGATCTTCTGGCGCCCTCCAAATAGGTTATTACCCTCCGTCGGTTTGGCGCGTCCCATCATGCTACTGCCGTTCGTCATTGAATCGGCATCTTCCGAAGAAATGTAAGAACCCGAGCGAGCGAACGGAGCGCCGGTCCTGATGGAGTCCACCTCGGCGATGTCGCCCAGGTCCCGAAAGGCATTGTAGTCCATCTTCGACTGTCTCTTGGGAAGGACACTGTCGTCACTAGCCTTACCGATCTTGGTACTCGGATCATCCTGCTCCCTCAACATCGAAAATCGTGCGGAAAGGCCATTCATCAGCAAACTCGTCCGGAAGTCATCGTTGGACGGAAGCGCCGACGACAAATCGATGTCCACCTTCTCGGGCTCCGGGGCCTTCTTTCCCTTCCTGAATGGTCGAAAATGCAGCGATGACTCGGAATCCTGTGAAGGTCGAGGGGCATCGCTGTCAACGTTGGCCTTCGCCTTCTTCTTCGTCCTAAAGCGGTTCATGGTGGATTGTGCCTGTGGTTACGTCTCGAAAATGAATGATATCCTTCCCAGTGATCCGATTGCGCTGACACGCGGTGAATGAGTGTGCCCGTAGTGGGGTTAAGTTGTCAACTCGTCTAGGTCCTAGATGCCATTAAGGAAAGTACGGGAAGCTGGCGCGAGGGATCAACTGTGGCAGGACCCAAGCCTGCGTGTGTGCGTGTGTGCGTGCGTGTCGAGCCTCCCTAGCAACTTGTGGTAGGGATCGTGCAGGATGAAACGAATGATTCTGGATGGAAAGGCGCAAAAGCTGCAAAATCACCTAAGGAATGAATGTCTACAGCGAGGGATGTATATGGTCAGTGGAGATGCTCTTTCCAGTTCGGCTGGTCCTGGACATGAGGGATCGATCATGTGGGGAGCACGCTAGATAAGGGGTTCGTTCGTCCGCACCAGCTGGGCGGGCTCAGGCCGGCAGGGGGGTGGAAGGATAGGAATATCAGGCATGTGACATGCAAGTTGATTGGGAGAGATGCATGTCGCTAGCAATTCACAAACACGACCAGTTTTTTTGGCAAAGGTAGAAACGAATCCAGGAATAGGGCAAAGGGCAAGAGGCGATCTAGAAAACGATTGGGTGGAACATACCTGACGTTCGGGTTTGCCTGTGTCGGGAGCGTTTCACAGGCAGATGGGGGACCCGGTCTGTCCAGAAAGAAGCATGAAATTTGAATGGGCCGGTCGACGATCACACAACCAAATTGAGATGGACCCCCTTCTCCGTCTTCTCGGATGAGGGCCGAACACGGGAAACGAAAATCAAGCCTCGAAAAGAGGCAAGCAGAGCTTTGCGGTGTCTCGAACCGCAATTCGCAACAAAAGAGAGTGGGTGTCGGAACGGGAGACAGAAGAGAGCGAGAGTTGCTGTCGTCGACGTTGCACAGACAGACCAATGGTTCCTGCAGGACAGGCTGGTGACAGACGAATGCCGCGAGCCGATGCGGTGACTGCTTGGAGGGTCTGTAAGATCCGAGGCCGGTATGGGCTGGGAAATGATTGAATTGTGCCGTGTAATTGTCGAATGCCAGACACGATCACGACCTTTTTTTTTTCAGTAAGGTTTTCCCTTGTTCCCTCTTCCACAACCTGCTCTTGTTCTTGCTCTTGCTCTTGCTTCTTGACAAGGTCTTCCTTCGATACCCCGGATTGGCCCGCACTGTCGATTGTCAATTGAGGCGAATCGTTCGTCTGTCGATTCGCCGGGTTCCGGTATTCGTCGGGGGACAATGGTCACGAAAGAATGACTGTGGTGAGAAGTTGATCGCAGCGCAGCAGGCCTGGTGACACACACAGAGAGACAGGAACAGAGACGGAGATGGACAATAGACAGAAGGAGGGATCGAGTGCCGAAGCCGAAGCAGAAGAGATAGACTACTGTATGAAAAGAATAGACAGCCCAATTCCAATTCCAATTCCAATTCAAAAAAAGAGAAGAACAAGCTTGGCTGCTTGGGGTTGCAGGGTCAAAGTCCTGTGCTGTGCTGCTATGGTCAAAACGCGCCGTCGAGCGAAGGTCGAGAACAGAAATGGGAAAACCGAGCAGGTGGAAATGAGGACGTGGGCTGGGGTCATGGACTAGGGTCGTAGATGTGAAAGGAGCCCCCTGCATAGGGTGTGAGCGCAGCGACCCACGAGGGCAGCCAGTGTGTCTTTGCGAAGCGGATACACTGTATTTCGCTCTGTATTTTGCTGGTTGGCTGGTTGGCTGGGGCCTCTCCTTCCCCCTAGAACTACCTAACTAGGTACCTGTAAAATTCTGCCAGCTGACCCAGCACCCCTACCCGCTGAATCATCCACCTATACCCTAGGTACAGGTAGTTACTGTAGTAAAATTCACCACCTCACCACCAATATCCGTGAGAAAAGAAGCATTGCCCAGCGCACCTAGCCCGATTGCTATCCTTGTCAACTTGCGCACTAAGGGCGAATTTACATATATAGTAAGAGAAAAACAATATTTACATGTGACCCAGCACCGGCTCAACAGCTGAGTCTTCATACAAGGATCGAGCAAGCCTGTTAAGAAGTACATGGATGCTGCTCTGTCTTGGACACAGTCGACCAGAGAAAACTTTAAGCTCTGTGACTGGACGTTGTAGCGAGACTACCTATCCAGGTTTACAATGCCTACTGCGAGTCGTGAGTCTTGACCTCCCTACCTAACCCCCTCATTCGCTACTAATACGGTATGTCCCTGCAGATGGAGGAGATGAGGCGAACGTACGGGTATAGTACGCAGTCAATCGGTACGAGCTACGACTAAAAAAATTCGAAAATAGTTGAACGTCAGGGGTGGGAGGAGGGGGGTTCGAATAGACCAGGAAAAAAAACTCGCCAAGCCAAGGAGAGACATAACATGGCCTCTTTCGGCATGGCAGGGCCCTGGGCGATTTCTGGCTAGCAAGCTAGCGATGCCCGACCATCTGACAGACGGGAAATAACACATGATGAAATAGCAGTTGATGCCGGACCGGAGTCGTGTCAGTGCTCTTGCCCGTCTCCATAGTCGCGTGCACCTGCGGTCGACGGGACCGGTATGGTAATGAGGTAATGTGGTAATATCGCATGGAATATCTGACAGGAGCAGGTCAATCTTATTAAGTGGATAGGAACATGAAGTAGATAAGGCGCTGTTCGTTTTCATAAGCCTGCTTATGCTTATGGTCCGTATCACCCCTGTATATTAGCGACATTCGGCATACATATTTTTGGGCTATTTTGCTATCTTAATTAGCGTTTAGCTAATGTAACCCAATGTAAATAAAATAGTTATATATTTGTAAATTATATTTATTAAATTTGCTAATTTAAAATGCAAGTTATAATAATAAGTAGTTATTATAACGTTTTTTTAATGTTTTTTTTGTTTTAATTAAATTTTTTTTTTAATAATATTTATAATTATTTATTAATAGTTTTAAATTTTTATTAACGTTTAAATAATTATTATAAACTTTTTAATAATTTTAGCTAATAATATTT
>JWIU01000015.1:10243-101361 GCA_000966885.1 Xylaria sp. JS573 | reverse complement strand
TTTTTTTAAATATTATTAGCTAAAATTATTAAAAAGTTTATAATAATTATTTAAACGTTAATAAAAATTTAAAACTATTAATAAATAATTATAAATATTATTAAAAAAAAAAATTTAATTAAAACAAAAAAAACATTAAAAAAACGTTATAATAACTACTTATTATTATAACTTGCATTTTAAATTAGCAAATTTAATAAATATAATTTACAAATATATAACTATTTTATTTACATTGGGTTACATTAGCTAAACGCTAATTAAGATAGCAAAATAGCCCAAAAATATGTATGCCGAATGTCGCTAATATACAGGGGTGATACGGACCATAAGCATAAGCAGGCTTATGAAAACGAACAGCGCCTGAACAGCGCCTAAGGTAGAGAATAGGACTAGTTCCGAGGTGCTCAACTGTCAGGTAGGTCCTCTCCTCTCCTGTCACGAGTGCGAGAGCGCCACCACGGGCCGCCACGTACGAGCTGAGGATGATGATAATAATAATAACAACAAATCTGTCATCCTGTCATCCCTTTCGGACAATTTCTTCGAAAGCTGGTAGGATGAAAAGCTGGTACGTGTGCCTACATACGCAGGAGGGATGTGGAAGCGTGAGATCTACAATATGAAGAACGGAAACTATGGAGTTTAGAACGATGGGTGGGGAGGTCAATGCCTATCCGGCTCGGCCGTCCGAACAATTCGTGGGCCGGCATGGGTAATCCCTCTTCCTTGACAGAGATTATATAATTCGGTGATCAACTCCCATTATAACCTCGCCCGGAACATTCTCCGTGACTTTGTTCGCCATGATATTTCGGGAGTCGGAACCCCATCTAGAAGTGCCAAATATCTTTCCCATTGATCTCCACACCCGCCGCCCATATCTTATCTTGGTAGGTAGGCCTGCTCACACGAGGCAGCGAAGCCAGGGCGCAACGGTGGCGCAACCAGACTCACCACATACATGCGTACATGAACCTCCAGGATCGTCAGCTTCCAGATGAATTCTTCATTGGATGATGGCGATGGCTCGCGCTGCGTTTGAGGTTTGTCGCACAGCACTGGGATGGCGTACGCGCTTTGCCATAAACTTACATATTGAGTCTACGCCAGACGCTGGGCAATATGCAAACGGTCAGCAGCCATTGATTTCACTGCGCATTGGGGTGGAAGTCTTTCCACCTGCTGTGTGGCCGCCTCCCATCTAATCATGCAAGATCTATCGTCCGACAATACCTGCCTCCCTTACATGCATTCTACGTGAGACAGCAGGAAATACATACCGGGCAGGGGTCCATGGGGCATCGCCTTTACCTCTTCCCCCCTCCTCATTATCTCAGGCTCGGTGAGTCAACACGATCCATCACCTTGCGCCATTCGAGAGCTAGGTAATTGTCTTGCAAACGATGCGTGTTTGCTGCTCCTTCTCCGCCCTTACGAAGGTGAAGAAAAAGTCCGCAGGGAGGTCCTGGATTGGGCTGCCTTAAAAACGGGCCACGAGTCATATATATGCAGGTACGGCACATCTCCCGTCCCATCGGCCAATCTTCCCCACCTCGCTGTTTGGATACGGGTTCCCAGTATATGTAATCTGTACCCTACATACATTACATACACATAGCAGGTATGCATGCATGTCCACGAGCAATGAGTGTCGCAAACACCGACCGGTCGCAACGAACGCGACGATATATCAGATCATCGCCAGTCCTGTGCCTGATAATTTCCCGTCTCTTTGCCAGTCGCACCTCCGGCTACCCGGTCGGGTGAGATGCATCCATCCCATTCCCTTCCGGCGCGGTCTAGGACTGGAGCCGAAATGACCCCTTTTCCTCTCCTTTCAGCTCAGCACATGCTATGTATGTACAGCGCGCCCTGGTAGGCTTGCCGCCATCAGCATCGTCCTTCTCCCGTCCCGTAGCGAGTGAGCGTCTTAGACACACACACACACACACACACACACACACACACACACAAGTGGGCAAGTCAACCCGCAACGATTGGGCAACCGGCCGCCGACACCACCCCAGCGGATCGGGAAACCCATGGGTTCCGCCCTTTTTGCGACGACGGCGTGATGGGGATGATAGGTAGAAGATGATTGATCCCAGATGCGGGGGAATAAGAAGAAGCACAGGTCGCAAATTCAGGGGCTTGGGGGGGGGGGGGATGTCTCACTCATCAGGGTGTCATACGCACACACTCTCACACACCACACACAGTGCGTTTGTTCGCGACTAATAACGCTGAGCAGCTGGGGCCGTAGGCCATTCGCTACTACAGTGGTTATCCTAGTTATTAGATATGATTCGTGCCGGAATTTTTTATCTAATAACTGGTGAATATCTAATAGCTAGCAATTACATAATATGCCTTTTTTACCTTTATTAAACGCAAAATAAGACTTTATTGCATATTTGTATGTATTAAAGAGATATGTATTTAAATATGTATTTAAATACGTATTTTTTACTTTTGTAATGTTTTAATAATGCCTCATTTATTATTTTTAAACCCCCTATTTTAACTCCTGTTAATGAATATTTCTGAAAAAAATTGCAATAATCTAGTTATCTAATAAGCCCCAAAAAAACGCCGTTCCAAAAAAAAATATCTTATATATGGTAAATTATCTAATACTAGGGCTATCTAATAACTAGGATAACTACTGTACAACTAGTGTCGACTCCCTTTTCCCTGGTATTCTGCAGAGTGACCCATGCGCCCGTGTCTTGGCGTTCCCATCATTGCGGACCGGTCAGTGACTTCCGCGAGCCAATCGTGTTCCTGTTCCTGGCGCTTGACCTTCTTCGTTCGCTGGCGGGCCACCCCCCTGTCTTGCCTATCAGGTCTTACCCCCTGAAATGGTGGGTGGTAGTCCGCACCCCGTCTCGCATCGGCAAATTCTGGAAGGGTGTGTGTGTGTGTGTCTGTCTTGTCTTGTCACCCACGCCTTTTGTTCTTCCGTCCAGTCACGACCATCTACAGACGCCATATATGTAGTCTGGACCGTGGGCAGCGCCCGTGTATGGCTGATTCGTGAGACTACGACTGCGTGATCGAACCGTCTGACTGTGAGAGAAGAGACGCGCATGAGCGGCTTGCGATTATTCCGTTGTTCGGAGCGCTCAAGACAGCGGGAGAGTGATGTGATGATAGTGGTGAAGAAGATGAACATGATCTGACGATGCGGACGGAAGAAAGTGGTCCTGCATACCGAAACCACAATGGTCTACGCAGTCCGTCTAATGGCAGCCAGTTAGCTCTTTGACTATCATGTACAACTCACACCTCATCGTCTCATTTCAGCGTGTCCCACTTCCTTATTATGGACATTCTGCTAACTAAGTAGATCCTCCGGCCCGGCTTTTGCCTAGGCTGCGTTTATTTAGAGCACACAAAAACTCCAGGGCGAGTTCAAGCAGGACTTTTCAACATTGAACTCGCTGCCGGGAAGAACTTACGACATCGCTGAACGATGATAACCACGTGCAGTATCCAAAGGGGATACAAGCATTGACTCTGTATGTATTCGTCTGATATGTCGTAGATAGGCCAACGAAGAATACCTAACCCTAACCTGTGTGTGGTCTGTCAAACGCCTGCTAACCAATGATAGACAATTTTGACGATGAATAGAATTATACCTACACTAAGAAAAGAGTCCGCTCCGTCCCTCTCCCGCGACTAATAAAACAGTGCGCCGGAACCGGGCCCAGTCTCTTACTACCTACTTCCTACCAGGCAGACGTCTTGAGTCTTGACCAATTTTTATCTTCCCTTTCCCCGTACGATCCTTTCATTAGGGCCGAACAACCAAGAATGCGAATCTCGATGGGCAGCGGACCCAGCGCGCTGGGTACGTCGAGATCCGGCCGCGTGGGCGTGCGCGCGCCCACGCCCGCCCCTTTAGGTTAGCAGCTTGGGTCAGGTAGGTAGGCGGCAGTCCCGAAAGTGCGATTTACCCACCCCTCAGTCCTCATTTCAGCGCAAGATTGAAAATGGCCTTGGCAACGGCGACGAGCCGTGGGAAGACACCGCACGACGTCATCATGAGGCACATTGGTGGCCTAGTCCGATGAGTCAACGGGTGCTATGGTCATTCGCTCGACAATCCAGCAAGGACAGATAGACGGGCAGGCAGAGACAGATAGACGGTTGGCCGGGTAGGACAAGGCATATCTCGGCCGTTCTTCCCGGACACCTCCCCGGATTATCGTGGGCGCGCTGATCCCTGCCAAAGGTCGACGTCCCCGACTTACATAATATTCTTCCATGCCATGCCGTACCTTGAGGCTCTAGAATATATTGCGTGGCCGTGAGCTTTTGCCTCCATAAGACAGCAAAGACTAGTAGATGTTAGCCCAAAAACTACTAGTCCTCGGCTTCAATGCCTATACCTATTCGTGTACCGTATCTAATCCTTCCGTCCGCCTTACATCCACGTTCTGGCCATGAGCTACCTAGTTAAGGGATATCGGACGCCGGGCTCGCCTCGCCTTGCCTGCCCCGCCCTGTCCTGCACGCCGGGACCGCACACATAATCAGCTGCCAGAACCCAGGCGGCAGGACGTATAATTCGTATACGCTTATTATAGACATACGTTGAATGAGCCCAATGGTAACGGGCGACTGCAGGCGATGCAAGTGAGTATATCTACACATAGTATAAGACTTTTAGACTGGTTGGTATATGTCTTCGTATTTACTTGTCCGCACCTCTTACGTGCGTATGCAACGCTTCCACAGCTTTTCTCCATCATGCATGCGTCTCGGAACTGCGTGTCTGCCCGTGGTTAAACATGCGTATATGTCGGGCTACTCTCCCACATAACGCATATGCACGGCGCGCGCCCTCTTGCCACAAACTGCGAAGATTGGACCACAGACTACGGAGATTGAACATACGACATAGGTAGATGAATCTTCATCCAAGCCGGATCATGCATAGGGACTCGCAACACGTTCTTCCCGTATACTGCCTGCGTGCATCCCCACGTAATTGATCTCGCACAGTGCGGCGCCGGGGATTTCAGCTCCTCTAGACCGGGCAGCCGGGAGGCACTAACAGCCCTAAACCTCGCGTACTTTCATCATCTAGGACTGTCTCAACAACGGGATGTGTACTACGAACAAAAACAAGATGAGCGAGTGTCTAATGATGAAGTGAATTGCCCGAGCCAGATGTCTGACCGCTTGGGTCAGGGAAAAAGAGAACGAGCCGTTCAAAATTCCGACGAGGAGTCCAAGCAAGCCGCTCTTGTGGTACGCAAACAAAACACAACTTGGCTGGAATCCGGAGCTGCAGTCGCAATATTGCAATGACATAATCTAGACACACAGCATATGCACTTTCTGGTAAATGGCAAAAGGAGAAGAAGACCTGGCCGAATGATGCCAGACGGGATGGGATGGGATGGGATGGACGAGATATTAAGATGACGATGTAAGACGACATGCCTCGGCGTGTTGATATTACCTATAACGGCCACGTACTATTGATTAATAACACAAGGGGAATATACCGTAATCTGTAGTTCCGGCAAAGATCGCCAAGGAAAAGGGTACATAAGCTTATTATATTTTCCCACGTGGAGGGAGCTTCCTGGTCGGCTCCATCGAAAATTTCTTTCTGGGGTGCCCAATTCTGATTAATCGCGTTCACGGGGAGTGAGGGGAGGGGGCTGTCTCTGCTCGAACCTTACCTCATGATCGACGAGATGGAAATATGTAACTCGCCGAGGACGTTGAATGAGGGGGAAGCGACCCTATTAAACAGCAGCCTGACAATGCCTCGTATAGGGGCAGAAAGGTAGTAGCTGGATAGATAGACTGACTGACTGACTGATAAGATATATTGCTCACGGACGTCATGGTCGGTCGTGCCATCCAATCTACATCTGCAATTGTGCACGGCATGATGCGATGTGATGCCTCATGTTGCGACGGCGCCACCAGATCACATCTCGATGGGAACCACCCAAGGCAGTGCGACGCTACCTCTCACCAACCTGTCCTCCTCTCTCGTAGTAAGGCCCGCCACCAGCACGGGCGGCTTGGCAACTTGGAGAAAGGAGGCCGGCTCGCGCTCTCAGCAAATGGTGCGCCGTCGAGGGGGGGCGTGATATATCCAGCAGGCCTGGGAATCGGAGGCTACGGTAGTATCCAGAAGACACAGAACGGACAAATGAAGCCACACGCACACACTGGCGTAGCAAGCAATGGTGCTACCTAATTACATGCCTACCACCTATTGCGGCCGAGGAGCCTGTATGTACGTCTTGTCTCGTACGCACATACTACCTGGTAGTAGTACCCTGAGTGCATACGTCCATATGTAGGCGTCTGCGAGGCGCGGGGTAGCGTGCAGAAAAAGACCGGTCGCGCCGTGCCTGTGCAGGACATGGGCAGTGGCCTAACCTGGGCTGATCCCATCTCGGGCGTGGTCAAGTGATCGCGCAATAAAACGACGGCTGCGCAGCTATGTAGGTTAGGGTAGATCTAGAGCTACGAGCGAGAGGCCTGCTCGAGCCGGTGATGAAAGACGATAGCCTTGAATGAATAGAATAGACATGGTAGTCCATCTGATAGTTTATAGTTTCAGTCGCTACAGAGCTGGTAAATAGATGATGGCAAGGTAGGCGAGCATCTTATTAGTTAGTCGCAAGACGAAGTAAGGTGAACAGTCACACTCGCTCGGCTTTTTTGGCATCTTCCCCCTACGACGTTCGTGATGGAAGAAGATGTATGTATGCTGGCGACATCCGATGCCTGCCTCCGCTGCCATGATCGTGTCCATCGTATGTTCTCTACCTGACGACTGACTGGCAGATTGCTCGATTGATTGATCAGTCAGAGCGAGCAATGCCCGCACTAGGCACTGGCAATCGTACGCGGCATTTTTGAACGTACATACATACGTCGCAACGAGACGATCCCGCACCCCGCGGCGCTCATCAGGAAAAAAGAGGGACAGAGAGGGAATTCCTCCCAAGGCGATATTCAGCCGCGCGCGCACACGTCACGCCCCCCGACCCGACTTGACCCGATACCTTTAATGAAATGGAGTGGCGGGCTACGACGGATCGATAGACTGTCTGTCTGTCTGTCTGTCTGTGGATGAACAAGGCAAACATGCGGACAGGCTGACGGACGAAAGAAAAAGACGGGGTCGCGATAATTGTCGCCACCGCGCCAGTCCACCATTCGGTATGTCCCTAGGCAGTTAGATTAGGTTAGGTTAGGTTGTCAGTTGGATCTCTTTTGACGTCCATCGCCCTCGGTCATACGCGCTCACTTGACCTCGATTGTGTGGTCCCCGTAGCGCCGGTTCGGTCGCGGCGCCGGGCCCCACCCTCCACCACCATGGACCCCAGCTCTGCTGACCTCTTTCACGATTCGCGGAGCCTATGCGCTTAGGTGTTGGAATGGTCTAAAAGAAAGAGGCAGCACGGCCGCAGGGGGGGGTACCGGGGATCCAGTCAGAGCCGCCGCGATGACGGAGGGGACGTGGGGTGGGTGTGTCTGGCACGGGCGACCCCTACAACCTACCGACCGATTCATATTTCGATCAAATCGCAATATGTAATCGCAGCTAGTCCGCCAGCGTCAATGGTGGAAAGCTCTCTTTTCCCTACCTAACGTCAGTCAATCCCTTGGCAGATCAATCCGCCAGGAAGTGGCGCCCGCCCGGACTCTTCTGGGCATCCATCCATCCATTCATCCATCCATCCATCCACCCATCCCATGATTTGCTACGTGCTGCGTCTGGCCGTTTTCGTCCCATGTGTTGCGCGCGGGGTAAAAAAAGAGCCTAACCTCACCTTACGCACGTCGAGCGGTGCCATCCCACGCACAGTCAGCGGCCGACCATCCGCAATGGACCTAGCCCAGCGAGCAGGACGGCGCGCGATTCGTTGGGTTGGGCGGCCGTTGAGTTAAGGTTTGCGATATCATTGTGTCGCGTTTTTCTTTTCCGTCTTCCCACCACTGTCAGTGTCTTCTCTAATCTCGAACTAACTAGTAGGCGGCGCCTGGTGCCGTCGCCTTTTCGTGTATATATATCCGTCTGATGGTCCCCTCCCTCGAGGGGGGTAGAGGGAGGGTAGGGAGACTGCTACACTATCAATATCAGTGCGACATTCATAAGAATCTATCTCATCTCTTCTACTCGAGATCGCGCTGTCTCGTTGACTGAACCCACTAAAAAGCCTCAGCCCGTCTATCTATCTACGACATTGTAGCAAGTACATCGACGCTGAAGCATCATCGTCATTCTGACCTATCATCCGTCTATCGGCCCATCCATTCGCATTCTCATCGACGAGACTAAGCCCCGCACCACAAGTCACCATCATCATGTATCCCGCACACTGCTGCAAATGCGGAGGCGTCTTCGTCATCAGCGACGACTGCACCTGGTGCAAGCACCGGGAGTGCCCGCAGTGCCACTAGGCTAAGCTGGTTGTCCATATATAATAGCTACTGTGTTGAGGTAAGAGTCTGTCGGCAGGACCTCATGTATATATATCCCACCCTTACTAAAGCGTTACCATAGATACAGCCTCTTCTTGTTCACCTGTCGGAACCATACATAGGGCCGGATTCCCTTTGCGAAATGTACCATACCTAGGCGGGCCCCCATCTGTCGATCACGAAATCGATGCAAGGGCCGGCGTTCGGGGCAGGGTTGACGGTACTGGGTGGGCTTTAGTCGGACCGTTGGTTCCTAATACTCGTCCGTCTGTCCGTATAACCATATACGGACGGCGATTGGGGTGAATTGTCTTCCGGGAGCCGGCGCTCTGTTTCTTAAGTACGGCGGGCGGGCGGGATCGCGGATGGACGACGGTTACGTGTCGGAAACACCGGCGCTTGGGCTCTCCTTGTCCATGTGTATGCCTACATGTTTTCATACCTATGTCGGGGGGGCAAGGGGGGGTTGTCGCCGCTGGAGCCTATTGTGCAAGGTTCATTTGTCCTACCTACTGTGTAAAATAGGGGGCGTCCAAAAGGGAAAAGGTATGGCGGGTGACGAGTCCTAACGACTATTAGGTATCGGGCAGATTGTCCCTAATGCGGTGGTATTAATAGATACTCCTTAACTTAAGACGAGGCTATTGTTGAGTCAAGGGTACCATGCGTTGACGAAATACGTATCCCGTTTTTCAATCGGTGCCGATTTTCCTTCGCATGGTGTATTGACCGATTCAGTCGAATACGTGGATGGGCAAGTCGGTCATGCGCCATGGCGTCAAACCTCAACGGCCTTACTACTAACTAGTATCCGTGGCGGTCGAGTAACTCCGGAATAAATAGCCTAGTGACTCGGAAGCATATCTTTCTCCTCGTGATGCCTCGCCTCTTTCAATCTAAGAGGGATGAGGTTGTATTCGTATGTGTTTGATTCGACGCTCCTCGCCCAAAGACTGGGTCTCCTGTACCAAATTCGGCACAGCATACGGCACAGCATACGGGGAACCGGAAGGAATCGACGACCTCCTTGGTTGGTCTATTGGTCTACCAATGAGAAGCTAGCATCATGCCCGCTTAGGTAGGTAGCAACGGTAGTTGTATTCTTGGCCTAGCAGACGCTCTTGACTACGGAAGGTATGTGGTAAGTTGTCATAGCATTTATCCCGCCAGTGATATGATACCAAAGCGTATTATTTCCGCCGGACGGCGTCGATGGATTCCTGGTTTAGGTACCATATAATGAGTGGAATGCCTAAAATATAGCTATGTAGACAAGGCGGAAAAGGGGGTAGTTATAGCGAGATGAAACGGAAACGGATTTGTTGTTTTTAGGACTACTAGAGGTCTTCAAACATTAGATTGGTTGGGCTCGTGGAAATGGCAAGGACCACAGACGGCTGGACCAACAAGGCTGAGTCCTCCCAATGCCAAATATCGGCCATTAGCTTCACCATACCTCTACTAAGCCACGTTACATTAGGGGGGCAGCAGAGGAGTAGGAAGAATATGGGAATGCATCGCATGTGATTAACCTACGAGTTATACGGATGTATGCTAATCGAAATGTGAGCAAAAAGACAGTATAATAGGGGGGATGCCACCCCGACTAATAAAACCTTCGCAACATATAAGTCCATGTCAGTTGAGTACCTAGCCCCCCAAAGCAATGCGTCGCCGCTAATTAGTTGTCCTCCACACTAATGATGCCTCCCAAAAGTGCCGCCCCCCCAGCATCGTCGGCACACACTCAGAACCCCTTATATGCAGGCCAATCCATACCCGAAACCTTATATCCCGTTATAGGCAAACGGGGTCCTGGTGCAGCCTCCGCCTCTTCTCCCGCGTCATGTATCCCTCAGGTCGAAGAGGCTCGCCCGGCCGCTTGTGCGCACGACCCTGATTATGGTCATGATGCTGATCGTTGTGGTGGTGATGGTGATGTTGGGGCTGCTCCCGGTCTCGAAGTGGCAACCGGCTCGCCTCGTCCTGGCGGCCGAACCCGGCCTTCGCCGTCACGGCCGCCACCGCCCGCGAGGCGCCCGACGTGATGCAGCCGAGGGCCTGCCACATCTTGTGCACGCGCGGGCGGTACTGCTGCTCGTGGAAGTCGTGCGCCTGCGACCAGTCGACGGCCGCGCGCATGTCCTGCAGGTTCTTGCCCCAGTTGCGCAGCGTGTAGAGGCTGCTGGCGAGGTCGTCGACCCCCTGCTCGTCGAGCAGCTTCTTCTGCGCGCTCTCGTCGTCGTCGTCGTCGTCGTCGGAATCGGACTTGGGCTGGTTCATGTGCTCCTCGAGGATCGTGATCCGCTCCGAGTACGAGCGCTTGCTCTGCTCGAGGCTGGCGAGGCGCCGCTCGTTCTGATCGGCGCGCGTGTTGGTCGCCTTGGCGTGCTCCACGAACTGGCGCTCCTCCTTGATCATCTCGTCGAGGTAGGCGATCATGGCGTCGTTGTACGGCGCGATGCTGTTCTTCTTCAGGAACAGGCCGAACTTGATGGCCGCGTCGCGGATCTCCTTCAGTTCCGCCTCGGCCTTCTTGATCTGTCTCTTGAGCGACCGGATCACCGACTTCTTCAGCTTGATGTCGGAGACGTTCGTGTCGATCTGTTTCTGTATCTCGGGGTCCAGGTCCTGTACCACGCTCTCGGTTTGGGAGAATCGGATATGCATGTGCTGCTGCCAGTGGTGCGTGCATTGCATGCAGTTATCCGACCTCTTTCCGTGTCCTAATTGGAATGCAGCACAACGAATGAGCTCAGGGTGGCCAATTGTATCTTCCTCCACGCCTTCTAACAAACAGTTATGGTGGCAGATGGACTTATATAAGGGCCGTTTTGTACCTCCTATCGTCCTCATTTCGACACAATCATAATGCTTGCAGACTGTCCTCGGGTATTGGAGTCTCTCAACTTGGATCTCAATCCTCTCGAAATGTAGTTTGTGTCGAAGGTCCTCTCCTTTGCACGTTGCACTGCTCATTTCGTCTACTTTATCTTCGTTGAGGGCAATCGTTCTCTGAATGGTATCTGCAATGGACGCCATGGGTTGGGTCAACTGAGAGATAAGCTCTCTTGCTCGGTTCAGGCTGATGGTGCTTCTGACCTGATGCGGTTCGATGGAGAGGAAGTGTTCGAGGAGGCGTCTTGTTTCTTCAACTGATCGTTCCCAACTGCGGCGAAAATCATCCATGTTTTGCATATCGATATTCACCTGCTTCTTTGCAGCCAGGCAACGGAAACTCTCGGAATCGAAGCAGAAGACGGTTTTATGGTTAAGCCTTAGACCTAGCGATTCGTGCTGCTGTAAGAGCCTCTCCAGAGGTTTGTATGCGTCACCAGGCATATAATTCGACTGTCTCGTGCTGGTGAAGCCCCAGACAATGTTTCGTGCGGCATCTCGATGGAGCGAGGATAAGAGTTCTTTGACGCAAAATCGGAACATCAATGTCAGACGGGCCGTGTTTGGCTTGAGCAGGATGATGATGCCGTCGAGCTTTGGGAACTTGTTCAGGGTCCGGAGGATGTTGGATAGGTTTTCCTTGTCGGCCTGTACACCGCGGACGTCCCCTACGCCCGGCGTGTCGATCAATCGCACGAACATGTTACCGAGCCGAATCTTGTAGACGGTAGACTTTTGGGTCGCAGAGTCGCCACTAGACCCGTCGTGCTCGGTGTCGTCGGAGCCAACTTTGACATCACACTGGACAAAGGTGCCATCTGGCGAGCTATGGTCGATATATTGCATTGAGAAGGAGCTTGGTATGAGATACTCCAACTTATCGTGTGACATGGCCTCGTCTAAAGTGTTGTAAAGCACGTAGTTGCAGAACGCGTTGATCCAAGTCGACTTGCCAACTCCCGTCTCGCCGAGCAGCAAGATATTGACTTCCTTATAGGAATGCAGGGTTTCTAGGCTCGCATTTAGCGATGCCGCCGGATACTTAGTGAAGTCTCTGCCATGCTCAGGGCTGTCGCATTGCCAACTGAAAGACTTGACCGGTGCGCGGCCGCACTCACAGTATAAGAATTCGTCGTGGTACTCTAAAGGACCGCGGCATCTGTAGCATGTCCAATCACAAGCCGAGTCGCGGCCACAAGACGTGCCTGGGCAAGGAAGTCTAACCAGCCGTGGGTCGCTGGGTTGGTGGCGCCCGCTGCTATCAAGCTCCTGAGGGTCGTATGCAGCGAAGCATTGATCAGCCGTATCCATCTGCTCAAGCATATCATTGGTGACCACCTCCCCGCGGCGGTAGAACACGACTCTCGGTTTTTTGTAACTTAACTGCTTCGGACGACACTCAGCCACTGCGACGAGGTAGTCCCCTGGGTTCCGTGTCAGTAGGTTCGTGATGATTTGACGATTTGCCCTCCATGGATCCCTTTCCTTCTTCATTTCATCGGTAAAGTACATGATGTAGATGTTGCTTCCCACGGATATGGCTTTCTGTGCACCATCATAGTCCAGGTATTGTCCGCCCTGGCGTATAATGGCGGACTTAAGCTCTAAACTAGCCTTAGCTTGAGCTAACATAGACGATATAGATCTCGGGGAAGTATCACTAGAATAGAACTTCTGAAGTAAGTTGCTGAGTTCGCTAGCAGGCCACATAGATTGCCTGACACGATAGAGAGCTCGGCTATAATCGTTCGTCAAGATCTCAATCTTGCCAATATGAGACCAGAGTTGCTTGTCAAATCCTGTCAATTTCTTGTCGTCGGCACCTATCTCATGAGGCATTGAAGTTTGCATGTCACGGGTATATTCCCTGAAGTTGCCCTTGATTGTGCGCCACTTATCAAAGAGTCGGATGAATTGTAGAAGGACTTCTTCATGGACTTGGTTCATAAGCGGCGCCTTTCCAATTGCGCTAGCGGTCATGTGCCGCAGAGAGTCGACAGGCACAAGGTCGTAGGAGACTGCAACACCTTCACGAGATAGCACTACCGGAATTTCGTCAATGATTTGAAGGACTTCTTCAATTCCCACGTTCTGGAGATCGTGCCACTTCTCGATATCTGAAAAGAGGGCAAAATTGAGATCGTCGAGAGATTCATGCGGCTGATCTGTTCTATTGTGATAGTAATAACTTACTGGCTCACTGTACATGGAAGGGGCGCGAGAATGTCGAGCATGTTGCACTCGGGTAGCCAATCCATCGAGCCTCGATTCGAAATATTGAGTCGACTTGGACCCGTCTGATGGCACTGCCATTCTAGCGCCGATGATAATTCTAGTGCCGATGGTCATGCCCTTCACGACATGAGTAGCACCACGGCTCTGGTATGCGTCCAACGAGATATTGCGTCGCTGTTTCAAGTCGTCAAGGTTCAGTTCCATGTAATCCGTCGTCACCTCTAAAAGCACGGCACCTTCCACCACGTCTTTTCTTGGGCGGGTTGACTCCAAGTATAAGCCGGACCTCGCTACTGGCACCATGCCAGCAAGGAAACTAGCAGCTAGTTCGTTGTTGACCCCTAGAGCATTGAACTTATCCGGAAGCGAATCCTTGTAAGTGACATGAACTCGCCGTGATTCAAATCTGCGCAAGGAGACCATATCCGGAGGAACAGGCTTGGTAACGAGGCTCGTATCTAGGAATGCGTCTTTGGTAGAATCGTAAAATGTTCCGAGGTCAGCAACCTGGCCAAGGGCCGGTCGCGACTGGCCGGAGGTAAATGCCATATCTACCCCGTGTCACGGAAGAGGAAAGGCAAGGAGGAGGCGAGGCGGGGAATTTACGTCTCAGTATTTCTATACAACGATACGGTACGGGATGAGGAATTCATTCAAGAGGAGGCTGGTTCCTTCTCGAGTTGGAAATGTTCGTTTGATAATAGGGTTGAACACAAGGTTGGTATGGTATCGGGAAGTTGAAGTTGTAGTGACTGTCGAAGAGACGGAGAAGACGTGGTAACGGAAACGTCGTCCTGCTAAAAATGTGTACCTGGAGAAGGTGTTCGGGTGGTTCGCAAATGGAGAACTGTCAAAGTATAGAAGTTAGCCTAGTATTAGCGAGATGTGGTAATGGTACCTTGGGCAGTCATTAGGGTCCAAGGAGGCGTGACTAGGGACCTTCAACAGCTTGAAATAGTGGCCAGAATGAATGACCACCGACGGTTGTAAAGCTTACTAAGAGGTGTGCGTTCGGTGAGTGAGTGAGTGTGCGTGTGTGTGAGGATGAGGATATATGAGTGGTGTATAGGGCTGTAGCTCGTCGGTAGGTAGTTGAGGTATGTGAGGCGTGGTGGATCCTTCCCGTAACGACGCTAGCAACGGAAACGAGATGACTTACCTAGGCCCGAGGCTTGAAGTAGGATCTCTGAATCTGTCGTCTTACTGGTGTGGTAGCTCGTCAACTGATCTCACTACAAAGCCAGTCTTGTTGAAGTCAAGGCACGAGGTTCGAATCGTGGAAAATCACACCACGCAATCTCTGGGATTTCGGGATCAGAACATCAACGGAGAACTGTGCGACTTATTGCCAAACGTCGTCAAGGTCGTGGCAGAGAGAGGCAAGTATCACGGGCGTGACGACACACAGCACAGAACCCTCCTGGCTCGTAAAGGCTGCAATGAATACCTATGGGAGGTTATCAAAGACCATAAAAGTCTGTGGGGGCTGTGTGTGTGTGTGTGTGTGTGTGAGGTCTTAGGGGCGGGGGTCTGATAGATGATGAGGTACTTCAGTATGCCTTATGCGTCCCCAGGGAGCTCTTGCCGTGACAGTAAGTGAGAGCCAGACCTCCACGGCTACATGAGGAGACTGCAAATAGGAAGATTAGGCCTATTTTTGGAAGGAAAGCTTTGGGGCATTAACACCTTATTCCTGAGTACAGCTCTGAAGCTAGAGTGGACATACCTAGAGCTCCAAGCAATCATGACTCCAAGATCGGTGGTGGAATTCCGCCCTGGAACTGAGTCTCAGATAGACCAGTGTTCATAATAAGTGAGATGGAGGATAATAAGGGTGAAAGTAATTCATTCACTTGGGCCATGGCAATCTCTACAGGGGGGCGGAAGGCGTATACGAAAGGGGGAATTCCTATAGTACCCGCCGCTTTATGAAGGTTAGCAAACTCCCTAACTGATCAAACAGTACATTTCAGGAGGATCATGGCCAGTAATAGGAAATTGGTTTCTTCGCATTCAAATGACTACGAAAGCATTGGAACTTTTCAATCGAGACTAGTTAGTTATCTCGAGCTCAGTTTGGTCTGTGTGACTAAACTTCGTCTAATTGCCTGTAGTATAACTCGGAGGACCTGAGCTTCCCGCAAAAGCAATTATAATGTGAACCCGATGTGCATTCAAGTAATCCCTTCCTCCCCTCCCTTCCCTGTACTGAAATCCTGCAAGTATGGTGTCCTCAATGGGATTGTGAAGTAAGCGTGACGATGAAACGTTTGGTAGTCGCCGCCAGGGTGAACTACTTGCCGATATGGCCCAGTAGCTCCTGGGCGTACTTGAGGGCATGGATAGCCCGGTTGACGTAGGTCTGCTCACTCACCTCGTCTTCTCCAGCGGCCACGTTAGATGCCTGGTCTCGAAGCTTCTCGGCAACGGAGATCGACTCGTTAGTGAGACCCAACAAGTAGTCGAGGTTCTCCGAAGGGAGGTTCTCATTAAACTCCTCTTCATGAAATTCCTCTTCATGAAACTCCTCCTGCTGGTGGTGGTGCTGGGACTGCTGCTGAGACAGAGACTGCTGCTGAGGCAGAGACTGATGGTACTGCTGCTGAAGCAGGGAGTGTTGTAAATGCAGCTGAGGTCGGTGCTGTTGGTACTGCTGGGGTTGGGGGTCTTGATACTGCTGTCGACTTTGGGTGTGCTGATACTGCTGGCGGGGATGGGAAAGTTGGTACTGCTGCTGGTACTGTTGCCGATACTGGAAGCCTTGGGGCTGCTGAGGATGGGTGCGCTCATACTGGTTTTGAGACTGGGAGGGTTGGAAACGCTGCTGAGGTCGGTAGTACTGATACTGGGGTTGCTCCAACACCTCAACATCGGACTCGTCGTCATTAGGGATGGCTCGAGCAGGGGCACGCACACGGGTGGGTTCCGGTATGAATTCTTCGCGAGGCGCCAAGGGGACGTGGTACTTCTCCATGATTTGCCGCACGACTTCGTTGGAAACGAAAGCACCAGAAAGGTGCTTTTCCTCAGCATTCTCATGGCTTTATAGATGATTTCCTGTTAGTAAAGGACACCTGGACTTCGAAAGGGGTACGTTATTTAGATCAAACTTACAAGATCAGGCGCACTGCGTCCTCGCCCTCGTCCTGGGCCAATTGTTGCTGAGCAGAGCTCAACGACTGCCACAATGGATGGGCAGCAAACTTCTTCTTAGTGCCCTCGAGGGCTCGGGCCTGCGCCGCCGCCATACAATCTTGCCGGCGTTTACGGGCTGTTGGGATTAGGGGGGGACGGTTCTTCCGGGGCCTCGCCTCCATTGCGTCCGTAAAGTCAACCATGGCGGCATTGTATGGTTACGTATGGTTGCTCCAAACAAAAGGGTATGATAGACTCAACTGTTACCTAAATCTAAAAGAGTAGAATTAGTTGTGCTAGGGGTAAAAAGAAGAAAGAAGCAGACACTACCGGTAGTCAGGACGTATTTCTGACTGGGTGAATGAAAATGCTGGTCAGCACGTATCGTCAAATGAATGATATATAGAGGGTGAGGACGTTAGGTCATCAGCAGGTATGGCCGGCCGGTAAGGATGCGGAGAGGTCAGTGAATCACTGTCGCTGTTCGAAGTGTGGGTGAAGAGGGTAGGCACGACGGGTCGCCGACGGATATACTGGTGGAACAATCAATAGAGCAGTCTCCCCGACCGGTGCACAAGGAGGAAAACTTAGCCAGGAAGATGACTGAAGAACGACAGTGGCTATACGACGAGAAAACCAGTGGCGAGCGTGACACAGATGATTGGGAACTACTATATGGTAGCCGGACCAAAAGGTCGAGTGTCGGCGGTCGTAGTGGCGGTACTGGGTGAGAAGGTTGGGATTGTGAACTATTAGATGGCTACCAGGTCAAAAGGTTCAATATCGGTAGAGGTGGTGGCTTGGAAAGAAGGTTGTAATCAGACACTATTAGATGACAGCCGGATCAAAAGGTCGAGTGTTGGTAATTGTGTTGGTTATGGATGTGAAAGAAGATGGTGATTGGGAATTACTAGATGGCAGCCGGATCAAAAGAGTCGAGTGTTCGTGGTAGCAGAGGCGGTGGGGAGAAAGAGGGTTGTGATTGTGAGCTATTAGATGGCAGCCTGGTCAAAAGGTTGAGTGTTGGCAGTCGTGGTAGGTAAGAAAGAGGGTTATAGCTGGAATCTACTAGGTGGTAGCCAGATCAAAGGTTGAGTGTCGGTGGTAGTAACTGTGGTGGTAGGTAAGAAAGAAATTTGTAATTAGAAACTACCAAATGGCAGCCAGGTCAAAAGGTTGAATATTGGCAGTTGTGGTGGGAAAGAAAGAGGGTTATAGTTGGAAACTATTAGATGGTGGCCAGACCGAAGGTCGAGTGTCAGTGGTAGTAATAATGGTGGTAGGTAAGAAAGAGGGTTATAGCCGGAAACTACTAGATGGTAGTCAGACCGAAGGTCGAGTGTCTGGTAGTAATAATGGTGGTAGTAGGTAAGAAAGAAACTTCTAATTAGAAACTACCAAATAGTAGCCGAGTTAAAAGATGGAGTATTAGTAGTGCCAGGGGGTGGGAAAGAAAGTTGTGGTTGGAAATTATTAGATAGCGGCCGGATTAAAAGATCGAGTGTCAACAATAACGGTAATAGTAGTAGGTAAGAAAGAAGATTGTAATTTACCTAGAACCATCAAATGACAGCCGGATCAAAAAGTCGAGTGTTGGCAATCGAGTGTTGGTAATCGAGTGTTGGTGGTGGTAGTGGTGGTGGTAGATGAGGAAGAAAATTGTAACTGGGAACTATTAGATGATAGCTGGATCGGGGGATCGAATGTTAGTGGTCACAGTGGTGGTGGTAAATAAGAAAGAAAGTCGTCATTAGAAAATATTAGATGACAGCCGGCTCAAAAGACCGAGTGTTGGTGGTAGCAGTGGTGGTGGTGGGTGAGGAAGAGGGTGGTGCGCGATGCAAGAAGGTTGGGTAGCAGGAGGGAATAAGTCGGCTTGAGGGTGGCTGATCGAGTCACGATGACACCTCAAGGGAGAAGGAATCATCAAAGTGATGGGTACAAGTAGGCACGGAGTTCTTTGCAGGAACCATAGATTTGTTCGGATGAAACAATGCTGGAGAGAGAGAGAAGGGGGGAAAGGGGACAAGGGGGGAAAGGGGGCAAGGGGGGAAGGGGGGAGCCGTCATCGCAAGGCATGCTGTCGACCCCTCGTCCCATAAGGCCCCGGGCCCCTTACTGCACCTAGAATACCTACCTCCCTATATAGTGTTACCAAGGTATCCAGTCAGATTAGATGCCTTGGGTACCTAATATATCATCCGTCTTCCTAGTTATCAGATCTATATCGCATTCACGCTGTAGTCCGACAATAGCCTCACGGCCAGGCATCTTCATTGACACGTCCAGTGAGTTCAAGCCCCTCAACATAGACTTACGTATTATGAAAGACAAAACATCGTGTACATATGAGTAGACTTCCAGTCTCATAGGTCACATAGATAAAAGTTCAGGGGCTACTGTTCAGGGGCTACATGTGCACAGCATCACGGTGGCCTCGAAGCTCATCGTTACGTACCTAAGGTAGACGAGTAGGCCCGTACTATAGCTGGATTCCAGGGGGGGGCCTGTTATTCATGCGATGTTCGCTATAAGTCGACTGACGGGGTGGTGATATTGCCCCTTATAAGTTATAAGACCATAATTGAACAGTAGTGGACATGTAGGATGCATGCTGTGTAGTCGTGCTATCACGGGTCTGCTTAGGTACTTATACATGTGCATGTATGTATGTAAGAAGTCCGGTACACCGGTGTGTACTTAGACACCATATGGAGGCATGTGCAGGATCTTCTGCTTCATCCCATCTACTGCTCTTGCCCGATGCATTTCGCAGCTTTCCTGGATCGCCGTTTCCCCTTTGAGTTTGGGACAGGCCAAGCAAAGGGAAAGTACAAACAGCGCCTTAGATAAACAGCCCATTCACCTGCTGTGGTTTTGTCTTGATGTAACTACAGGTATCTACCTCATACCTACCTACCTACTTAGATACTTGTAAGGTACTTGGTTTCTGCTTTTCTTTTCCTCTTGTTTTCCTGAGTCGTAGATGCGCTGCGCTATCTTGCTGCGCTTCATGGGCACTTTCAATGTTTGCTTTTGGGCGATTAGGGGAATCGCAATTAATAGTTGCACACATGTACCACAACATCCAGGAACGTTCCTGTTTGGTACCAAGTGTACATAACTTGATGCCCTACCTCACTAGATATACCCTACATCCGTTACTTCTCTCGATGATGCCCTCAATCCCTGTTTGAGATGCCCCTGATACATGGCACACATGGTTAAGTACGCTCTTCCTGATCTCAACCATCACCACCACAAACGGAACGCCAACAAATTCGTTATGTCTAGTAAGTTATTCAGATTCTTTAGATAGGAGTTTTGTTGTCCCAACTTGCCAGGTTTACTTCAGTCAATGCTGACTTGCTTCTGGTGTACTTAGGAATCCCCCAATATCTCCATTACAATCAATCGTACTTATTCAGTCGACCCTATTCTCGCCATGGCTGTATTTATCAATGATCTGCTCGAGAGATAGAGACAAGACTAAGAGATAACAGAATCGTAGAGCCAGATATTGTAGGAAATATGGACAAGGCTCAAACCACAGTGGTTGCATTCGACTAAGAAACGTTGCACTTCTATCTGCTGATGTGGCACAGTTCAAATCCAGGGTTGAAAGAAGGCAAGACGGCAAGGCTCATTTTTGATATTTTCCAGGGATAGTGGCATTGCTGGCTGCTATATTATCTAATTCATGGTATTCAGGTCCATCCACTTCTCCGGACGTAGGTAGTCGAGCTGGCCATCAAGCTGCCGTCTGGTCCTGAAGCTCCAATTTCGGCCCTACAATTCAGTACTACGGGCTGTATATTTGCTGATCCATGGAGTGGACGGTGCAACTGTCAAGCTGGACTTTGGATGGAAGTCGAACGTCGGTCCAGGACATACCAGGTGGGTTATGAAACCGATCACCACTCAATGAGGAATTTGAGAATGTGATTTTCATTGACTATACGTAGTCACCCATTACTAGGTTTCTCTATGCATAGTAAACGTTGCGCTGGATGCTGGTACCAACCGGGTGCTGGTACTAGATTATCGGAACGTCGATAGCTTCACTCAGTAAAGTTTGGCACATCCTACTGCCACAAGTACAAGGTTTTCAGCAGAAGAATCTCCGTTTTCTAGGATGCAGGCTTCCCTTGCGAGGAAACAAACCTATTCTTACGAATATAGGCTGGCCCTGACGCCAAGGCCAAGTCACCTACACCCAACTCCATGCCTACTATACTGTACCCTCGGTAAGTACTACAGCTTTGTCAGATTCGCACCCAAGAAAGATACCAAGATATCAGACTAACACATTAATACATCCATATCTACAGGAACCGACGTCATGTGCCACACCCCCGAGCGCGCCAAGCCCCGTTGAATCGTATCATATAGATTACATCTCCGACATGCCTGTCATCGCATACCTCACTTCAGCGATCGGCCGCGGATGCCGGCGCAAAGGCGCTTTTAAAGGAAGCTGGTTCGGTCCGGCATAATGACACGGTTAAGGTCGTATACCTTGTTCTTCTCGACAAGGACATGATCGTCTCCACGCCCAGCCTTGGAGTAATACGCCGCCCGTGGTGTTTCTGCGGAGAACGATCCCGTTCTGTCATGGCGTGCTTGGACGAGGACTACAACCAAAAATGCATATAATCGAGTATGCCAACTCCCTGTCGCTGTCGGTATCGCTTCGTCCTTTCCTTTGGTGAGTTCCTGGTTGCCCAGAGCTAGCCTGCGGTGTCTATTAACACGGCATCACGAGCCCTGTCACCCGTCTTACTGAGATTCACGCAAGGAACTAATCGAACTCGACCGGAGATGGCATTATTCTCTATACTGGGCGCTCTTGGGCTTCTGATATCCACGGTGGTCGCGCAGAACTGCGCAGAGATTGAGCCGTCGGCGCCTCTCAACATAAGCAGCGGCTACACGGCCCAGGTGGTCCTTAACGGGCTCAACCTACCGCGCGACATTGTATTCGACAGTTCTGGAAACATTCTCGTGGTAGAGCAAGGCGGGGACGGCATCAGGCGTGTTGTCCTGACCGAAAGCGACGATGGCACCGTCTGTGCCGAGTCGAGTGCCCAGCTGATCCCAGAGCGAACGGTAAAATCGTCAAGATGAGCACAGAGAGCATGTACTAATCAGTGTCCGTTAACAGCTGAACCACGGAATAGCTTTCAGTCAAGATGGCAAGACGCTCTTCGTATCCAGCATGGCGGATGTACACGCGTATCCCTACGACGCAGAAGCAGGGACCGTAGGCGAAAGAAAGACTCTCATCGGGGGCATGCGAAGCGGCGGGCATATTACGAGGACGCTTCTCGCCCCAGTCACCGCTCCGGACGTCCTGCTCGTATCGCGCGGTTCGGACGGCAACATAGACAACACGACCGTGGACACCTCAGCCGCGAAAAGCATCATCAAGGCGTTCAGCATCTCCGAACTCATGGCCTCCGAAACCCCGATAGACTACGCCCAGGGCGGCGAGGTGCTGGGATGGGGCCTGAGGAACTCGGTCGGGGTCGGCGAGGACCCTTCCACGGGTGGAATCGTAAGTCAAATACCTACCTACCTACCTACCTACCTAGCTGGTGACAACACCCAAGCCACCATCGCGCGCGGAACTGACACATCCCACCTACCCACGACCAGTGGTCCGTCGAGAACTCCGCAGACGAGATCCAGCGCGGCGGCACGGACCTGCACAACGACAACCCGGCCGAGGAGCTGAACTACCACGGCGTCGCGCGCGAGCTCGCGGGCGGCAGCAACCCCATGAAGGGCCTCAACTACGGGTACCCGGCGTGCTTCGCCGCGTGGGGGGCCGCGGACGTGCCCGCGGATGACGACGACGCCGTCACGACGGGGTCGCAGTTCGGCGGCGTCCAGAGCACGCCCTTCGAGCAGGTCGCCAACGCCACCGAGATGCCCGCCGTCGACGACTTCTGCCGCACGCGGCGCCAGGGGCCGCGGCTCGTGTTCCCCGCCCACACGGCGCCGCTCGACGTCAAGTTCACGCAGGACGGGAGCGCGGCATATGTGGCGTTCCATGGCAGCTGGTAACTATCTATATATTTGTTCCCCCATTCGCATTCTCCCTAGCTGTCTATCCATCTCTCCCCGACGATATGTGAAACCGCGGCGTGCCCATGCAATACCATTCACTGACCTCCTGGCTCGCGTACAGGAACCGCGACCCGCCCGACGGATTCCGCCTGGGCAAAATCGCTTTTGTGGAAGGGCAGCCCGCCGCCGAGGTTGAGGATACGGACGCCGTCGAATACGTTATCCAGAATACCGACCTGACCACGTGCCCGGGTGCCTGTGTCCGCCCCGTCGGGCTAGCTTTCGATGGGAAGGGTCGCCTGTTCATGACCAGTGATACTTCGGGGGAGTTGTTCGTCATCACTACGCCTTGATACATGGGCGTGTGCTGGGGTAGGACTAAAGAGGAGGAAGAGCTGGCTGGGAAGACCTGGACTTAAAGGATAAGATGATTCGGGACTAGACTATGCGTCCTGTTACAATGTGGTTGATAGAACGGCTGAATGTTCTCGTCGTTCACTGTCCTCTCTCCGTATTCGCTGTGTGCTTTTAACGCTGGACCAGGCCTCCCAAGGGGCACATAGTGGGTAGGCTATTAAGCTATTCTGGGGTTGACGATGGTGTACGCCTTTGGGGCGTTGGCGCTCCAAGGAAGTCAGATCAACGGCGGCTTCACTTTATCCACGCCCACGTGCCCTATTGTATTAAGACCCGCGAACACTTGATATCTCTGAATCAACCACAATGGCATACAACCCTCGAACACTTTTCTTTCCACCTCTTCAGGTCTGATACCTCGCCGTTCATCTATACTCTCAAACCCGGGTCCTTTACCCCGCGGTGTCTCAGGGTCCTCCAGAGGTTTCCCATCGCATCGGCGATATTGGGGGGCCCTCCTTCATCTCGAGTAGGTCGAGTAGGTATAAAGCCGAGCCGGGTATCTTGAGGGATTCCACAGTGAGGAACCTCACGGCCGTCGTCTTCAGGAGCTATACCTAGTGGCGGTCGAGGAGTTGGTATTTGTATTGTTGCAACAAGACGGCAGACCTCTCGTACACATGTATTCTAATCCCCCCATGTTGGGATATACATTGCCATCCTGTTGCGCGCATTCTTTTGTCATAGCTACCGTAGGAAGCTGAATTCCATTACGGGAGGGCGAAGGTCGGACTAAAACGTGGGTGTAGAGGGGTATGTCCAGTGAATGAAGATGAAGCGTCCACAAATCCGTGCCAGTTCGAGGACCGCAGAAGATTCTCCGCCACGATACTTTTTCCATTGCTGTGTTACGTACTATCGCGACGGCATCAGGACTTGGGGGCTCAGGCTACCGCTCCGTAGGTCATATTTACATGGAAGTAGCGCGGAAACTGCTCGGGCGTGAGTAATGCATCTGGGTGTCCGTGACTTGATTGATAGGGAGACGTGACGATCTGCTTCTCATAGGGTTATCTAGATCCTCTGACTGGGCCAGCTACTTCCCGCCACTGAACGTAGCATTCTAGCTAAATGAGCATACGGAGGCTCGTAGCTAGCCGCAGTAACCAAGTAATGAAAACTGAGTCTCTAATCAGGCCCTGTACTGGTGTCGAGTGCGACGTCCGAACTTTCTCCCTCTTTCTCCCTCCCTCCAACCCCCGGGCCAGTATACACTCCTGAGTGTTTTTAGTGGTTCCATAGCTACCTAGCTCAGCAGGCCCATATGCCCGGAGGGAGGCTCCGGGAGCGACCTTTACGCAGCGGCGCCCCCCGGCGTCAAATACTACCCTAACAACAACCTCTATCACCCCCAGCCCAATATACCTCCCAGGGTGTCTATCAGTTAAGGCACGAAGACCAGCCGCCCCTTCTCCCGCAACGACGGGTCATCCCAAGCCGCCTCGATATCCCTTAACGGCACCGCATGCGCGTCCAACAGCCTCCCCCACCGCGCCATCTCCGCGACCAAGCCGGGCAGCTCTGTCCGCAGCTCCTCGGGGCCCCAGGCGCCCATCCCCGACCCGCGGATCGTGAGGTCGCGCGACCGCAGCACCGCCGCCGGCAGCGCCGCGTCCTGACCCGACAGGTTCCCGATCTGCACGTACTGCACGGGCTTGCCGGCCCCCGCCGTCCTCGCCAGCAACGACAGCAGGTGCACCGCCGCCTCGCCGTAGACGTAGTCAAGAATCACATCCGGACACTCGACAAGGCCCGAGAAGTCCGTCTGCGCCGCGGGCTCCCGCAACACGACGCGCTCGTCCAGCCCCTCGACGGCCTCCAGCGCCTCCGCGTCCCGCGCGACACCCACGACCCGCCCCGCGCCCCGCGCCCGCGCGGCGCGCACCGCCAGCCGCCCGCTGGTCGAGGGCGCGCGCGTCGACGCGCCGCGCCAGCGCCATCCACGCGCTCATGGCCGGGTTGACGCTGGCCGCGAATGCCACGGGGTCGATCACGCCGCCGCCGCCGCCGCCGGCGGGGAGCGCGAGCGCGAGCGCGGCGCGGCGGTCCACGGTTATGCGCTCGGCGAAGGTGCCGCCGGAGGGGGAGGGGGAGAAGTGGTAGTACAGCTTCCCCGTGGCCACGTCGGCGCCCACGCAGTCGATGCCGGGGGTGTGCGGGAGCGCGTCGGCGCCGGCGCCGGCGCTGGCCACCGAGTAGTGCCGCCCCGACGCCCGCGAGCGCACGACCTGGTGCAGGCCGGCGGCGAGCACGCGGAGCTGGATCTGCGAGGCCGTGGGTGCGGGAGGGTCCGGGGCGGTGACGTAGCGCGGGCCGGCGGCCCAGGAGCGGACTTGGGCTATGTGCATCTTGCTCTACTTTGCGTCTTTTTTCACGGTTGAAGGGCGGTGATGGCGGTGAGGGATAATGCACCTATCTTCTGTTACACCCGCACGTATGCTATGTAGGTAGGTAAGCCTGTAATGCACATTCTCACGAAGAAAAGTTTTGGCTCTTCTGTCCTATTTGATCTTTTCAGACTCTGTACAAAAGTTGTACGTTCTCGCGCTTTCGCGTGTTCGTCGCGGCGCTGCTCGCGCTGTTCTCTGCGCTACACGTACAGGTAGTGCTTATCTCCAGCCTCAAGCACTGCATTAACTAGGCCGTACTACGTCCGGGCTACTCGACCGGCGGTGTTACCGTTGCGTTAGTGCGTGGCTGGCCGACTGACTCACAAGAAAATGAACTGCCATGGCTTGTCCACTTCCGATATCTAGTTCTTTGGACATCTGCGACGTAACTAGAGGCAGTAAGGTTTGCGATATTCATGGAGATGCATGAATGTGGCCGGCTTGAAACGAGGTGGCCACCCTCTGTCTACCTGCTTGACTGGTGAGATTGCTGTGCCGCATTCCTTTGCGTAGGGCTTGTCGACGTGATACGACTATTTAGCTAGGCATCTTCGAAGGATTCAAGACCTCATGCAAGGATGCAGCCTCTTCAATGCTCGTTTCGGCAACCTGTCGTTTCTCCGGAAGCCGATCTGATGGATTCCGCTTCCATCCATGCCCAACAGTCAAAGCTTCAGATTAGCATCGAGCGGTCAAGCTATACTGAGCTGATGACCAGGTGCGTTTGACAGGCTGAGAAACTTGTGCATCGCAATAGTATTCTAGACGAACGCTGATTTGCTACTGATCGGATGACTGCATTCTATTTTTGCTGGTCGCATCCCGAGGTGTTGGCGTCGGATCAACGGGATGTACCGCAGATCGTCGTCAGCCGTAATCGCGCAACGAGGCAGTGAGGCAACAACGGGGACATAGGATGCCACTATGGAGTAGGGTTAAGTATATCGTGTTCTTTTCATGTCGCCATCTCTCGCCAGCACCAAACGGCTGATAAGCTACTCCAGGTTGATTTATTTCCAACGTTCGTCTCAAAGCATCTTTGGCGCTTTCAGTGTGTTGACCCCACGGCTGTCAGCTTCTTCCGTGCATACATGATCTATCCCACTTCCTTGTCATGACGCAAACCTGCATCCGGGTCGCGATCCGGAGTCGATGATAAATGTGCAACCATCTGACGAAACACCCTTTCCACATCGCAGGTTCGGTTAGTTGAAGGCTTTATAGCGGATGTCAGCTAAGCCTTATTGAAGCCGGCTGTTCGGCCTGCTTCCATCGGGGGAGAACCCCTCATTAAAGGATGAGTAGAAGCCTAAAAGGCGATCCTTCAAGAGAGATGCGCATAACCTGCATCGTCAGACCCTCACGCCCTGTAAGCCGCCAAGGAAAATAATTCACGCGGCAGACGTCAGACTTGAGATCCGGAGGGGAAGGCTGTTGGTCGAAAGGAACGTTTCACAAGCTCTTCCAGAATCACCCCACGAAACCAACAGTGAAGAGATGCATGTAAAAGACCAATCCTTCAGCTTTCTGCGATGCAACAGCAATGGTATTGTCAAGGCAGAACTTTCGGCACGTGACATTGATCGTTTAAGGGACAGGGGGGTGAAGAAGACAGATCTAAATGACATGGAAGTTATCTACCTATTATGATGTGCCTACTTCGGGAGCAGTGCCAGAGTCGCAGAGAATCTACGTGTAACCCCACGCGGCTCACGCGACCATCCGACGTTGCTCGGTGTTGGCTCGGTCAAGCAGAGTGACGTAAGTAAGACATGACGGCGATTGGAATGGTGATATGCGACAAATTGTGTATGTCCCGAGGTCGGATATGGACTCGTGCGGTGCTATGTACTATGTAAGAGGGTCGCTGGAGGAGATATTAATATGCCGACAAATGAAGTTCAGCGGTAGGTAATCAGGGGTGGAGCCGACGGGAGGACGTTGCCATTTTCAATACGTTAATCCGGCGTGTTATAGGGGTAGCTATGTATGTAGGTAAGAACAAGGAGTGTACGGAGTTCTACCCATTCCCATCGCTAGGAATCCAATCCGAGCTTCTCTTATTGGAGACCACCTCATTGCTCTGGTATAATAAGGCTAGATGTGCTTCGGAATAACAGAACAAATACCTACCTAGTCTCCCATCACCTTCGGGCAACGGTTAGAAAAGGCTACTACCTCTACTTGAGATACTGGCCTAACAATGCTGGTATACTACGTAGCTAATAGGGGTCAGTACTTAATCCGAGGCCAATTTCACGGGAAATAGCGGTATTTTAACAAAGGCAATCCCAACCAGACACCGCGACACCCAAAGCGACGGGTTGATTGGTGTTTCATCAGCCTCAAGATCCCCGAATCTCCACAAGGGTCACAGCCAAATGACAGTAGCGGGGCCAAGCCGTGCTAGCGGCCCCCAAGCCCGCGCGAGGGGCAGGCAGATGAGGTCGTATGTAACGTGTAAGTTGCCTCGGTACAGCCAGCACATGAAGAAGAAACTAACTGGCTGATTAACTAAACCTACATACACGGCTGCTTGGTTGCCTCCTTCGTATAATCTATCGCTATGACGACCCTAGAAGCGTGACCGGCGGTGCTGTGCCACGGTCTCGCTGTCGACGCCTGGAGCAGAAGGACGCCTGAGGAGGTGATCAGACTTGGCATAGCCTGACCGGGCATGGGCTGAGAGCGGCATAGCCCCGACATTGCGAATCCTACTGGTGAGATCGGCGCCCCAAGTTGCATGCCCCCAGACACGGCAGGGGGTTCAGGTCACCAGGACTGGGGCCCTACGGCCATTCAGCGAGATGGAGAACGCTGCAGGGAACGTCATTACTGCTTATTTTTAAAGCTGCTGAGCGCAACCTGTGCCTAGATTTCCGCTACGTAGGAGTTAGGGGTTGTTCTGTTGCATAAGCAGCTTTTGCTTATGGCCTTGGTCCGTGTCGAGGTACTCGTGGTAAACCCTGTCGCTTCCCTGGAGATCTTCGCCGTTGTACCCGTGGGGCATGAGGTTGATGTATCTTAAGTACCGCACGTACCAGAATTTCCTCGCTAAATTTTTTATCAGACATACATCCAATGGATAAGGGTTATTGTGCTGAAATACAAGGTATAATAGAGGGTCAAAAAAAGGCAGCCTCGAGGCTACTTATTGTTGCTGAAAACCACCTTTTACCCACTATAGCAGCCAGGGTAATGGCTGGGGGTCGCCGGGGGGGTATGTACTTAAGCAAAAGGCTGCTTATGCAACAGAACAACGCCTTACTGACATGCATACGATGGCTTACCTGTCTACTATTATAGACTACATAACCCGGCTAGCTTAACGTTCTCCCGCGTGGGAAACTGGAGTCGATGTTGCAAACAGTCTCCGGAGCGGCGCAGCCCCAGCTAGTTGTAGGAAGAAAACGAGACTAACGAAAATTCTTCGCTGCGCGCGGGAGGACAACCGAACCCGTTCGCTCCCTTATCTACCGGGCTACCCGCTGCATTTAGTTGCACTTGCGCTTTCGCTTGTTTCCGCATATTGATGGACGTATACAACAACTAGGTGGTGCTAGATATAGGAAAAGAAGACCGCAGCAACATACAACCGCGCACGAACGAAAGCATAGCACACCACACCATCACCATCACAGGACAATACAACGTAACGTAACGCAAGGCAAGGCAAGGCAAGGCAAGGCAAGGCAAGCAGGAAAAAGACGAATCAAAGAAAGGGGTGAAAAAGCAAGGATATAGCCGGCTTCGCTGGATCGGATTAGAGGTTTAAAGGGGGAAAAAAGGAAGAAGATAATAAGGGGAATTTGGGATCAATCGAGAGGCATACACACATCGGGCCCACGCAGACGTACCCCAGACGTCAAACCACCACCAGCACAGCAATATGTCGGCCGCAGCGACACCCCGAAGTCGCAGCCCCCATAGCAGGCGAGCTTCTTCGGAACACTACCACCACCACCGCCATCACCACCTCTGCGTGCCCGAGAAGCACGCGCCGTGTCCCTCCTGCGCCTGTCCCTGCGGGGCCTCCTCCACCACCTCCTGCTGCGACATCAGCAGCAGCAGCAGCATCAACAGTAGTACCTGCGTCAGTAATAGTTGTAGTAGCAGCAGCAGCAGCAAAGCGATATTACCAGGCGACAGCAGCGCCAGCCCCAACGCGACGACCCGCTTCGACGTGCCGCTGATCGCGGTGCCGCGGCTGCTGAACGCGCTGCTGGGGCTCGCGACGGTGGTGCGGCTGCACACGGCCATCGACGCCGGCTGGTGGCCGTGGGAGCACAAGGTGCTGTTCGGGCTCGTCTGGCTGCTGCTGCTCTGGAACCTGGCGCACGGCGCCGCCAGCGTGGGCGGGTACGCCGTGTGGCCGACGCCCCGGCGCGCCGCCGGCCTGCCCCCCTTCACGCTCGCCGTCAACGGGCGGACCGTGTTCGCCTTCGGAGGGCCCGACGAGGACGAGGGCACCCGCCGCCGCCGCGCCCGCCGCGCCCAGTTCTCCGCCGTCGACGTCCTGCTCGCGGGACCCACCCTCGGCTTCCTCGTCTACTCCGTCCACGTCATGTATCCCTGGTGGGGGTCCCGGTATGTCGGTCTCTGGCCGCCTACCGTCGGCATGATTGCGTCGCTCGTGTGAGTCGCTCTCCCCTTCTCCCTTTTCCCTTAAGTTTCCGATACCTATATGCGTGCGTGGTGCTATGTTGTGTTGTGGAGCGACCCTTAGCTAACGAGGCCCTCTTTCCGCAGTGCCGGCGAATTCATTATCGCATTCTTCCAGCTGTTCCAGTACTTCGAGGCCAAGGTTATTGGCGTGCAGCTGACGATGCAGGATATCTACGAGAAGGACCAGCCCCCCGCCGTTGGCCGGTTGCAGCTGTGAGAAGAAAGTAAGGCCGGCTGGCGCAGGCTAGGCTACCCAACAGCAGAGCACAGTTGTGTTCTGTCGGGTATTTTATGATTTGTTTTTTTTTTGAAATAGCAAGCAAGCAAAAAGAAGAAAGTCAAATGTTTAACAATTTGTTTTCGAAGTGTTTGAAGAAGATACCACTGACCACTGACGACGTTGCGGGTGCCGGCCCGTCTGTCTGTCTGTTTGTTTGACTATCTGCATGAGTTACGATGATACCAACCATCTACCGCAATGACATTACGCATTGAATTCTGAGACATCGCTGTTCAGGGCGGCCTTTTTCTTTTTTGACTAGCTACCGACGTGCCCAGGTCGCCAGTCAACCACCAGAACCACCTCCCATTCCATTGGATACGTTCATAAGTGAAGTTGAGTGTTGCTAGGGTGGCAAGGACAAGAGAGTAAGTACGCCCGAGCTGGGTGAATCAGACCATGAGGACACATACATACTAACCTAGGTAGTTAGCTAATAAGAATAGTAGCCCAAGGCCGCGGCGCAGCAGCAGTCAAGGTGTGCTTGGCCACGCCCGGCGACATAGACACTTCGAGCACAGCCGAGGCCGCCACCCCACAAGATCGGCGAGGCGCGAACAAGCCCTTTTACAGCCTCACGAGATCCTTCCGCTTTCTTTCCTTTTTTCCTGCCAGTGGAGACGACTCTGGCTTCTCGTCGCGCCGACAAGAAATCCAATAGTTTACACTTCCCTCTGTAGCTGCGGCGAACATGTGCTCAGGCCGTTCAGGGTCCTTCAAAGATATACGCACCTAGGTTAGGTGGTGGGCAGACTACGGACTATCCGTCAGCCTAATTAAGCTAACCTCCACGTTGGGCCTAAGCATCCTACTACGACTACGCCGTCGCCGACGATCGTCGCCAGTAGTCTGCCTGCGCTCCCAATCAGCGCTAGCGGGCGCGGTCTAATGCAGCGCTGGCAGTGCTGGACACTGAACCGTTGCTTTTGGCATCCAGCCCGCACCAGACCCAGCTTTGTCAGACTTGCCTAGCCTCAGCTGGCAGGGCTGGGAAGTAGGTAGGCTGAACTCTAGCAGAGGAGTTATGAGTCGTTAGGTTCAATTCCTGACAGCACTAGTTAGTGGACCATCTCTCGTAGCTCATCTGGCTGTAGTGCCTGACCTGCCTGGCGTTCAAGCCACCCGGTACTTTCCCTGGAGATTAGATACTGGCACGTCCATCAACAGGTAAAAGCGTGTGGCCGATTGTCCGCCCCGGGACGAGTAGCTAAACATTGAAACCGGCTGATCTACCTATGCATGTAGGCAACGTTCGTCCATTCCACTGTCGCCGCGCCCGATCTACCTCGGTAGATAGTCTCGAGTCCCGAGTAAATGCAGGTCTACTAAGGAATTGTGTGCAGGTAGGTAAGGTAAACAACTCCCCGGCCTTCTCTGTCTCTATCTCTCATTTATCTCTTTTCTTTTTCTTTCCCCCTTATAACAAGGAGGGTCTTGTATTAGAATGTGTAATTTCAGCTAAACTATATGTTCGGTCCTTGTCTCGTAGTCCAATTGTAAGTATGAAACTCCAGTGAGTATGGTTGCCCCTTTCCGATTCCTTTTGCCAAATAAATCGCCATGGCTTGACAAGGTGCTGCCATCAGCTAGAAGTATAGAAGCCAAAGAGTGGCTAAAATGAAAAGCCAGAGTCCGAGACATCGAGGTTTGAATGGTATTTATGACGTTGGGTCACCAAGGAACTCCATGTGAAGTCTAGTCTAGTACTCCTATTCTTACGTATGAAACCCACTCTTGTCTTTCTCAATCCCCTAAGACTAGGTTAATGTAAAATATATTCTACGTGTCTAAGTGAGAACAACATAGGAATACGATGTCCCGTACGTTCCTCCGCCTAAGCACTGGTCGTCTCGCCGTCGCTTGACGGCCGCCGACTGATTAGTGGTGAACAGTACGTCACCCTGCTGTGGCTCGCTTGTTTGCTAGGAATGTCCCGATGGGCATTTGGGATGGAAGCAGTAGGGCGTTGGTGGACTACAAAAGTGAGAAAAGGAATGATTCGGCGAAAGGTTAGGCGCAGGTATTCCATGTAACTTCACGAACAGATCGCGACGGTGGGACCAGCCTCGCCGGATTGACAGCTCAATTAATTAATGAAGAAAATTCTAAGTGGTGAAGCTTGATAAAGCATAGCGAATGCTATCTGTTCTGTTCTATTCTATATTGTAATTTATATCGATTATCTATACATCAGTAAGCCGACGTACTGTAATATTTCCTATATCCCAACTCTGTCTGTACAGGTGAAATCAGTAGAGAACACGTAAGAAGCCGGCCATCGTGCCGCGCTGTCCAAAGCCGACAAGACCAAATGGATGAGTAAATATCATAACCCCGTAAAGCGCTAAATGTCAATCCGTTGATGGAGGTATATATGTGTATCTATGGGTGTGTATATGTGTGGGTGTACCGTAGGTGCGAATGAAGGACGGAGGAAGATTAACCGCGAAAGGTTCATCACGCCTTCGTCTTGGGCTCTTCCGTCTTCACCTTCTGGGGCTGGTCTGCGCGCTGGCTGCCCTTGGGGACGCGCGTGAGCCAGTACAGGAACAGCGCGCCGAAGATGTTGAAGACGATGTAGGCCCAGAGGATGCCGAAGTTGCGCCAGCGTTCGTCGTAGTTGGACCGCGTCTGCGCGAGGTACGTGTTGGTGTTGTCGACGGTGCAGAAGCTGCAGTCCGACGTGAAGGCCTCGGTTCCCTGCTTGATGTAGCCGCCCACCAGGCTGGTGTAGTTGCTCATGTACTGGCCGCAGGTCATGCCGGACGGCGGGTCGAAGTGCAGGAACTCGTTCTCGTAGCACTCGACGGCGGTGTTGGCCGTCGCTGTCGACATCATGGCCGACACCAGGTACGTGAAGGGGCTGACGTAGTACATGAAGTGCCAGAAGCCGGGCAGCGTGTCGAGCGTGGCGAGGACACCACAGAAGATCAGGCACAGCGTGAACAGGATGTTGGCGATGTTACCACCACCCTCGGCCGTCTCGAACGCCGCGATGATCATGTCGGTGAAGGTCGAGGTGAACAACAAGAAAGCCAGTAGCAAAAGCCACATGAGTGCGCCGCGCTCCGCCGTCTGCCCTGCCGCCTCGGCGTTGCGGTGCAGTCCGATCGGGTAGTACCAGCAGACAAACATAAGGACAGACATGAGCGTGTTCCACGGCAACTCCACGATGATCTGCGACAGCATGAACACCTTCCAGCCGTAGACCTTGGAGGGCCGCTCGCGCACCTCGTACAGCGACCGCTGCACGACGAAGTGCGGCATCGTCTGCTGCACGAGCTGGCCGAAGACGGTGAGCAGGTTGAAGATGGCGAACATCTGGTTCTGCATGCCCTGGATCGAGTTGGGCGCCTTGAAGAACACGAACCCGATGAACAGCGCCACGAGCACACACAGCGCAGCCTTAGAGTAGATATACGAGGGCGTGCGCCAGTACTGCTGGAACACGCGGTGCGTCACCTCGACGAGCTGCACCGGGAAGCTGGCAGCGTGCTCGCGGTACGACTGCTGGTCTTCCGCGGGCGGGGGCAGCGCCGGCGCCTCGTCCTTCAGCCGCTGCAGCTCCGCTTGCACCGCCTTATACTCGGGGCTGTCGCGCCAGGTCTGGAACCAGTCAACGTTGGTCGAGCTTCCGGGAGCGGCACCGATAGCGTCCAGCATCCACTCAGCGGGGTTCGCGTCATGGGGACAGGGCGGTGCGCCGTTGCGCTCGAAGTAGTCAGTCATAGTCTTAGAGTTCTCGCCGATGTCGCCGAAATAGACGGTGCGTCCGCCCTTGGCTAGGAAAAGAAGGCGGTCGAAACGCTGGAACAGCATGGCCGAGGGCTGGTGGATGGTGCAGAGGCAGGCTTGGCCGCTCTTGGTCAGCTTCTCGAGCAGGTCCAGGATGGCCCAGGAGGTTTGGGAGTCGAGACCGGAGGTAGGCTCGTCAACGAATAGAAGCAGCGGCGGCTTAGCCGCAAGCTCGACACCGATGGTGAGGCGCTTGCGCTGCTCGACGTTGAGACCTTCACCGAGGATACCGACTACGGCGTCGGCGTATTCTTCCATGTCCAGGAGCTTGATGACCTCGTCGACGTAGGCGAGCTTCTCGGCGCGGGGCACCTCAGCGGGCTGGCGAAGGAGAGCGGAGAAGTTGAGGGCCTCGCGGACGGTGGTGGTCGACAGGTGGAGATCCTGCTGCTGGACGTAGCCAGTCTTACGCTGGAAGGACATGTCGCGGGGACGACCATCGACGAGCATCTCACCCGTGATGACACCCATAGTAATACGGCTGGCCAGGGCATCGAGCAGCGTAGTCTTGCCGGCGCCAGAGACACCCATCAAGGCAGTCAGGGTACCGGGCTTGACCCAGCCGTCCACGTTGTCCAGGATGCGGCGCGGCTGACCCTTGATCTTGATATCGTAGCAGACGTTGTTCCAGTGGAAGACGCTGTTCTGGCTCTCGAGGAAACCGGATCCCTTCTCGGGGGCGGCGGCGCGGCTGGCGTTGGTCGCGACGGGGCCGACACGGGGGCCTTCGCCTTCCTCGGCGTCGCCCTTCTTCTCCTTGAACTGCGCCGGGCGGTGGCCGCGGCGGAAGACCAGCACCTCGCCCTTGGACTTCTTCTCAGAAACGAGCTCGGCGGCCACCATGTACGTGACGAGGAAGCCGACGACGAAGACGACGAGGATGCCGAAGTTGCGCCACCGGTGCGAGTTGTAGTACTGGAAAGAGCTGCTCAGGTACGCGTCGCCGTTGACAACGGGGTTACCGGCGACACTGCCCGTAGTACTGCAGGCGTGGTTCATGGCGCCCACGTCACCATAGCCGGGGATGGCAGGGTTGGGTACGAAGGCATCGCAAGTGAAGTCACGGTTGTGGAACTCGTTGACCATGAGCGACTCAAAGGCGAAGGCGAGCGGGTCCAGGTAATTGAGCCAGCGGCACCAGCCGAGCATGTAATCGATGGGGATGACGAAGCCGGTGAAGATGACAAGGTCGAGAATCAACATGGCGGCGGGCACCATGGCCTGCGAGAGGGTGCGCGAGGCCGAGGCGATGGTCCGGAAGATCATACTCATAGCCAAGACGACGGTGAAGCTCATGAGCAGGAAAAAGAAGAACGGGCCCGGCTCGCGCCGCAGGTTCGACATGAAATAGATGGGTATGTTAAAGGTGATGGTGTTCATGATCTTGTAGGGCATGTCACAAAGCATGGACGAGACGGCCTCCGCCGACGGGTGGTACAGAGCGTAGCGGCTATGCTTCTCGACGATGGGACGTTGGGAATAGAGGGTCAGAATCTACAGAGTGGTGAGGTCAGAGGTTAGTCGCAGTCAACGTTGAAGGGATATCCGAGAAAGAAAATCATCAAGGAAGGCGTTGTATAACTCACTTCTAGGGCACTGGCGAAGGCGTTCATGAGACAGGCGAAGAAGAGGAGGGCACCTCTCTGGAAGAAGCTCGAGGTGGAGGGCTGGAGATCGTAGAACACACTACCGATGATCAGGGACAGGGCGAAGTTTCCGATGAGGGCGCCGATTGTCAATCCGGGGTCACCCTTGAGGCGCCGGAAACCACGCCAGAGGCAGAGCTTGACCTGCTGCGCGAAGGACAGGGTGAAGGGCGATCCCGAGCGCTGGCCCTTGGCTTGCTGCTGCTTCCTAGATGCGCGGAAGGCCTCGGCGTCGGGGCCGTTGATCGGGTGCTCGGCCTTGTACGCCTCGATCTCGGCCTGGAGGTTGCGGTACTCGACGCTGTTCTTCCAGGCGGCGGCGAAGTCGTCGGGAGTGCGCGGCGCCTTGCCCTCGAAGCCGGGCCGCAGGACGCGCTCCTTGGGGCTCGTCATGGACGTCAGGAAGTCGGGCGTCGTCTGGCGGGCGGGGCACTCGAAGCCGAGGTTGACGAAGTATTGCTTGGCGTCCTCGGCGCGGCCGAAGAAGATCTGCCGGCCCTCGTACAGCACGAGCGCCTTGTCGAAGACGTCGTAGGCCGTCTGCGGCGCCTGGTAGATGGAGACGCAGGCCGTGCTGCCGAACATGTCGGTCTGCGTGCGCAGCGTCTTGCAGAACTCGACCGCGTTGGCGCTGTCGAGACCCCGGGTGCTGTTGTCCCAGCACTGCAGGGGCGCGCGGCTCAGCGCCGCCTCCGAGATGGTCACGCGCTTGCGCTCGCCTCCCGACACGCCGCGCACGTACTCGTTGCCGACGCGGGTGTTGATCGTGTGCGAGATGCCGAACATGGCCATGGTGACATCCCTCAAGTGGTTGGCGTAGGTGAGCTTGTCGACCCCACCCGGTAGTTGACGAGGGGCGCGTGCTTGTGCTGCAAAGGTCAACGTGTCGCCGACCGACAACATGGGAAAGTGGACGTCGACCTCGGCTGTGTAAATCGCCTCTCCGCGGTGGTGGGTGTGCATCTCCTTCGCGGGCACGCCTGTCGCAGTTAGCGCCAACATCCAGACGCGACGAATGAGACAAATCCCGACAGGGAAAAGCTGGATGTGCGGTTCTGATCATGATTCTGACTTACCCTGGTAGTTGAAGTACGACTTGTCGTCGATGTAAATACCGGCCGTCTCGCCGGCGATGGACTTCAGGAAGGTCGTGCATCCGGATCCAGGGGGACCCAGGACGACCAGCATCTCGCCCTTGCGGACGAGACCGTCGAAGTCGCGCAGAATGTCGATCTTCTTCTGGCCGTGCCCCAGAGCCCTGCGGACGAGACCCGCCGTCTCCAACCACACGTTGCCGACGTCCTTCTGGTAGTCGGTGGCAGCGCCAAACCCGTGGACGTTGAGGTTCTGGAAGCACACGCCCGCGGTCCGAAAGTCATGCCCCTCGCTCTGGGACATGTTGGCGAAAGCCTTAGCCCATTCACGGGCGCTGAAGTTGGGTGAGCTGGGGTTCACCGGCGAATCGGGCCCGGCGTCCAGGAAAGGGTTCCCGCCGGCATATCCTCCGGCCCGGGACTGATTGGTGTAGCTGCGCGCGAGCGCCTGCACCATCGACTCGCGTCGTTCATCGGAATCATCGTCAACATTCGTGTCCTTTCCCGATTCAGTCGTAGAGGCATCCCTGTCCACCTCCGTTATCGACGTCGCCCGTGTTCTCGTCGTCCCGTTCGTCGGGTCCCCCTCCTCATGATGCGGCAAGTTTGCTACCGGCGCGCCCGCCGTCTGGGCCGTGCGGTCGTAGTTGCCAAATCTGGCCGCGAAAGCCATCCTGAAAGTGATCCGGGACGAAGCCCGTTACCTAGGCTCGTCTCTCGTACGCTTTAGTAGTTTGTGAGCTGTGATTGGTCTTGGCGGGCCGTAGGGGTTTGCTGTCTTGCACCAACGGACGCGGTCTCAGTCGATATGCGCCGCGTGCCAGATAAGGTTGATCTATAATACAGGGATTTTCTGGCTATTAAAGATGTAAAGGGTGACAAGCACTAAATGTAGGAGAAGCAAGCCCGAACAAAGACTCTCCAGATCTCAGAGACCCAGAAGATAATTATTATAGAAAGGCGAGGGCCACTAAAGGAACTGGCGCTGGGAAGGTTGCCAGGGTGAAGGGGGCGGCTTCGGTATGTATTTATTATCCTTCTCTCGTTTTCGTATTGTCCGGGGCCCTATTCGGTGGGAAGACCACGGCATTCGGTCACTTATTCCGCCTCGTCTACCTACCTGGCACTCAAAACGATCCGAGAGCCCGTGGACCAGGCTTTCTTGGCGCTTCCGCCGCCCTACCATGAGGCTTCTGGGTGACTAATGCACGCATATTTTAAGTCAATTTCCGTGGCGTTGGGTCTCGTCCCCTGGGCACGCCAGGAAAGCAATGCGGGACGGGGTGCTATGAAAGGGCCGCTGACGCTAGCCTACCTACCAGAAGGGGCCGGTGGGCAAGTCAGCTCCAGAGCTGAATGGGAAATAAAGAAAAATGGCTCTTTGGCGGGGGCTCTGGTCCTGGAGTAGTGCGGTACTTCGTACTCGGGCATGTAGCAGACAAGCCCCACGGGCGCAGTCGGATTCTATCTCGGGTTCTATCTACAACCCGCACCGGTTTGAGCAAGGAACCCGATCCTTTGCGTCCGGTCGTCAGGCCTGATGAACGACTCGCCAACACGCACAGATCTGTACGGCCATAAGCTGAGAGTACGGTTTTAAGATGAAATACCCCCGAGGATGGGCTCGGTATAACATAGGTGGGTAGTCCTACGACCTACGACGTCCTTCATTCCTTTTCCCCCCATCCTTCTACCTAGCTTAGATATCTCACTAGTCAGTGAACCAACCTTGACTCTCATCAATGGTTGCTGGCGTGCGACCCGGGAATCCTAGGAACCTTGGCCCTGATCTGCACATCAGAGCTCGTGCCCGACGCCACCATCCGTTAGCGAATGCGGTCAACCTTTTCTTTGTTAGGTTTGTCTGGCAAGTCTAGTATGTGCGGCATCTCTTCCAACGTCTTCTATAACTTCTAGCGCACGTCTCCCGGGACATGCACCCAGCATACTGTACTTAGCCGAGTATCGCCAGCATCGCTTAGGAGAGATATGAATCATCATGGTATGTCTACCGTGCAGTGCTGCTGCGCCTCGTATAAGCGAGCAAAGTGCCTGGTGCTTGGCTGGGTTGGATGTGTGATGACCAAAATCTCACCGTCTATTTACACCACTTACTGACATTCATGTACCCTGATTTGCCTGATGTGCCGCAGGCGGCCAGAATATCGAAATGGAATGTGTCTGTGTCCATGTGTGCAGGTACTATGTATGTAATGTGGCGCCTTGTGCCACGAGCATGCGGCAACCCGAGACACGAGTACGGACTGTACCCGTGTGCTGCTGTCAGATCTCCAGGACGATCGCAGCCACCGCCTATCAGCGCAAAGACGGGGGGGATGCGATGCAATGGATTGCGATTTGTCTGCCAAGCCGTCTTCGCCGGGTTATGCAAAGTTCCTCCCAGCGGCCGCAGGTCCTATTACTAGAAATGGGTCCCATGCTCCGGATTTATGAAGGCATTTCATAATTCTGAGCCAATGAAACCGCCTATGCGGGCCTCCTCCCCCAGCAAATAGCCTCTATTCGGAGCAGCCACAGGTCCGGCGATTCATCAAGATTTGTTCGTCAGACTAGCTGACTGGGTACACCCTAACGCCTTATCGGGCACTTCTATTCTCGGGGTCTTGGGTCTGTCCGACAACCCGCTTGCCCGCAATGTCTTCCCCAAAAGCTTTTTTTGGGGTAAGGTCCCAGACCTACTACCAGACGACCTGGTTGCCTGGATGTCGAGGTCTTTTTCACGATGATGGCATAATTGAAGCTTTCGTTTCTGCCTTACAGATACTACGTACCGTAATAGAAAATTTCAGGGGTTTATGGGTATTCAGGACCCCTAGATGCTATTATTCTATGTAGGGTACAGGAGATTGGAGCCTCAGGCGTAGAATCACCAATGGGTTCACAGATTGCTACCTGAGCCTGCTAGGTACCCGCGACTCGCATGCATGCAGTCGGCAGTGTCAGGGGTTAGTCAGATAGGATGTCCATGATTCAGGATGACTCCTAACGTAGCCATTCCTCATTCCACGACATAGGCAGCCAAGAGGGCCAACAGAGGCTGCAGAGGCACCTCAAAGACCAGTGTAACCGGCCTCACTTTACTGTTATTCACTCCTAAGTCATTGAATAGCTTTTCAACATATGTAATGGCTATGACTAGGTTGGATAAGTTCGGCATTAGATCATTATTGTACATGCGATTCCCCGGGCGAACCAGATTTACGATGCCGCCGCGCGTCTGGTCTACTGGAGCACTCCTAGTACGTAGAAACCAAATGGCTCGGGAGTCGGGCCATTCCTGCAACCCGGTGAGAGTTACACATTACACATTGAGACCATGTGGCTCATGTAAAGGGCCGGTGGGGGTATTCTATCCCGAACATACCTCCGTACAACCATGTCAACCTAAGTATGCCTCTTGCCTTATCTTCCTGCGTTTGAATCGTCATACAGGATCGAAGTAGCATCATGGGCACTAAGTACTGTCTAACTCAATACTCACAGGAGTAGTTGATAAGGCTGATAGAGTATGATAGAGTACTTAAAGCCCCCCAATTTCTCCTGATACGCACCTTTGTACCACTAGATAGATACGGTCAACGAGATGTCCTTATAGCCAGGGACCGGCATTGTCTTTGGGACTAACTAAATCACCAGGCTGCGGCTTTTAATACCTTTAGGGTAAAGAAGAAGTCTACGGAGAATATGTTATCAATGATGTCAAGGCAGCACCCAGGTCGATGCTGGAACTGTTCTTCAGAGTTGAGGTTGACATGTGACAGTGTTCTACAAGGTAGACCATACCGCCACTGCATACTCTAGTGCATACTGTGCATGTAACAGGCAGTCATTTCCAGAGGCGTAATATCAGGGGCAGAGGGGATCCAAACCCACATAGTACCACGCAGCATCTAATACAGACATGTCATCGGCCAATAGTTGAGATGCGAACATCCACCTGCCGAGTCGAGAGTTGCAAGCCTAAGCATCCTTGAGCCGCCCTACCGGTAGTCATAACACAGAGAATAAGGGTCCTCATCCAGGCATGTCTCCATAGAACCAATGGATGTATCGGAGGTTCTAGAACCATCTCGTTACGGTAATTGAAAAGTTCACTTACCCCGATGTAGTAAAAAGGGGGGAATCCTGAGGCGGATGCATGTCGTCCTGTACCCAATCGTTGAGCAACGGGGTGTCAACGTCTTCTATAAACAAAGCCCCTGCCAAGATATATCAAACCGCTTAAGGTCACCGTATTTCTATATAGAGCTGCGGTAAACCTGAAATCTCGATGGAGTGTGAGCCAGCAGGCAGGGGCACTTCTCCATATACTTGGCGTTGAGAATAATCAAATATCTCTCCCAGGCTTGCTGCTGCTTAGGCTTTCAATTCCATATACTCTGAGTGAAACTAGACCTTCAATTCAAGGGCTTTAAGAGAGGATGACGACGAGAGTAAGGTTCGATAGTGCTGAAGTGCCTGGCATAAAGGGTTCTGGATAGCCTCAGCTATTATAACTCCTTTCTATTCAGGGCCACCGTTTTCTTATGTGCCGGTAGCCTGAAGCGTGCCTACGTGCATCTTATATAATAACGAGTTGTCCAATCCGAGAGGAGGGCGCGGGCTACCTTGGGCTACCTTGGACAAGCTAGCAGATCCTACATGGCATTGAACCGTGAGTGATGTTGAACTCTTAAGTCAGGACCCTGTTGCGGCTGTTTCCGCCCTAGACCTCGTAGTGTTTTATAGGCTACCAACAAACCCAGGAAACGCTTCCTATTTGCGATGGAACACAGCGCGTAGCCTATTATCGGGAGTGGACTAGACGCCGGTGCGAGGTCAAAGATGATATCAGGATCGATGTAGGATTTGATAAGAAGTCTTTGAAGCATCGTCATATCCATAGCGCTGGGCCGTTGGAACCTGTTGTCCGCCAGGTCCGGGACCCGCTAGTGCGTTTCTCAATAGATCTTAGACACATAAAGATATGTCTGTCTTACTATCGTATTATTGTCGATGTAAACATTAAGATATTTTGCGGACATATTCAGACATCAAGAGATCCTGTCCCTGCCGTTCCTCTGCCGTTCACGGCAAGATCCAGGTCACGACGCTCTCAGCGAGGACGTTGCCGCTCCACTGCTCGCCACTCTTGGTGTCCAAGGTGACGTAGACGACGAACAGCCCGCGGCACGTGTCGCAGCCGCCGGGGACGTGCGGGCCGAACTTCCCGCCGCCCTCGGGCCGGCTCCCCAGCGTCCACATCATCGACCCCCGCGCCCAGTTCTGCAGCGGGCCCAGCGTGTTCTTCGAGCTCTGGTACCACTGCGTCTCCGGCGACGTCCAGCACTCGGTCATGTACTGCGGCGGGCCGTCCGGGTGGCGCGCGTGGAAGTCCGCCAGCGCCGTCCAGTTGCCGTCGTCGGCCGCGTAGCAGTGCCAGGCCACGCCGCGCACGAGCTCGCTGCCCGCCAGGTCCAGCACCGTCTGCGGGTAGCCCGGCTCGTCGGTGTTGTGGTCGTAGGCCCAGATCTCGGTCCCGAGTCCCGCGGCCCGCAGCGCGGGCCCCACGTGCTCGCGTGTCAGCCGGCCCGCCTCCTCCGCCCCCTGGTACATGGTGACGTGCCCGCCGCCCTGGCTGTTCAGCGGCTCGTTCTGCAGCGTGATGGCGTCGACGGCCACGCCCCTGTCCGCGTACGCCTGCAGGTAGCGGACGAAGTACTGCGCGTACGCGCCGTAGTACTGCGGATCGAGCGAGTTGTCATCCGCGTTGCCGGTGAGGTTCTGTGCGTGCAGCGGGAATGTCAGTATATGTACGCGCGCTCGTCTTTCTCGCTATCACTAGGATAGAGGATGGAAGGGCGCATAGATGCGATGATTGCTTACCCTGTTGATTTTCATCCACCCCGGCGCGCTCCATGGGCTTCCCAGGAGGATGAGGTCAGGCTTGACGCGCTTCATCTCCACCAGCACCTCCGCCATGGCCCTACCGCTATCCTGCAGGTCGAAACTCTCGAGGTTCGGGTCTGCCTTGCCGTCATTATCATCGTAGGTGTACGCGGGCGGCGCCGAGAGGTCCGAGGATGCAATCGTGTGGCGCAAGAAACTGAAGTCGGCGCCGTCTGGGGACAGAAGCTCCTTCAACAGCTGCGACCGCTTGCCCTCGGGCAGCGTATTCATGACGACGACTGTGGCATCGGTCACCGACCCACCGAAGCCAGTGATCTTTTGCTTGTGTCCGCTCTCGGTGTCGTCGATGCTTAGGCTCCATGTCGAGGCATTCCCGGGCGTACCGGACCCGGAGACGGGCGCATCAACCTTGCTCAGTTTGTACTTGAGATCTGATGAGGAGCAGAAGGCCTGGGCTGATACCCCCTGGCGGGCGGCCACACTTAGCATCGAGGGAACGCAGAGGGCCTGCCTGGCGGCAAGCAAAATGAGAACAGCGAAACGTATCCTAGCTGGTTATTATGCTCCGCAGGCGTCAGGCTCCCAGATTGGTGATCCAAAGGCTTCGAAGAACGTCCCTGCCAATGATCTCAAAAAGGGACCGACGGGCTGCAGCTGACATGCGCCATTTCTAGTTCTACAGGCCAACGCTTGAGCCAAAACATGAAACTTCTCTCAGATGTAGTCGGGTAGCCGATCTGTCGCTTGTCAGGATTGGTCGTTCATATCCCCAAGTACATGTAAATCCAAGCCCAGCGTTTTCTAAGAGATGAAGGTGGTATGAGCGTTCGCCGCCGAAGTTAGGTATGTGATTTGGTAATGCCATAATAGGGGTGAGTCGAGCGCCATTGCGGGAGTGGAACCGATGTAACTAGAAGCTGAGTGAAGATCCCCCGGTTCTCTCCGGGATATTATGCTATTTTTAAAGGCGGCTGCATGCGCTCATTTGCCATGATCCACGCTGCTGTTCTTTTATGTACATATATCAACGTCTCCCCAAGAAGCTGATTGCAACTTGGCTGCTTGGACAGCTCGAAGACTTGTATTCCTTTATAGAAGCTCGGGAGCTGCCGGGTATTGCGGCACTATCCTGGCTTTTTTAATTAGGCGCTGATGCATTGCCCAGGCAGCTCTGAACCCTTGCTGTGCAAGGCTTAATGTGCATTACTAGCTGGACTATACCTGAAAAAGCAATGGGTATAAGGGGCGGTACATGTATTCCCTCGCTTACGCTCAGGTCAAGGAATCCTAGCGAGCCTTACTATATACCTAGTATGTAGATGAACAACACTCAGTAGATTTCCAAGTCGCAAGTCGCGTATGACGTCTCGTTTGCAAGCTCCAACACCGCATACGCTCAGATTCAAACAAAGCACTTCCTCATGTTTACTGATGTTTCCTTTACGGTCACTACCATCGGGACAACCACCGTTGTGGTGTGAGAGGCGTGGGGAGATACCCAAGAAAGCTGCGATTTATACGGCTGCCTAAAGCACAGACTGGGCCATATTTAATGTAACGATACTTACTAGCTATCCCCTTACTCCTCAACTCCCCCGGATCTGATAAGATGCCGTTTTCATCCCCCTACATACCGTAGCACCAAGGAGGTAGGTTGCATTTGCATCGCAAGCACTCCTATTACAGAGAACAACGGGGATCAACTGTGTAGGAATGCTCTTGAAGGACTTTTCATGTAAGTTTGCAGTGTACATTGGTATATAACTACCTTGTTAAGGATTCGATTAACGGATTTGCTTTGTATGGAGGCCTTACCCCGGAGAGTGAAAACTTGCCTGGCAGGATTACTTGTGATCACCACCTAGATCGCCAAGATTACAGTATGTATAGATAGCCTAGGCATCGGGTACGGCGTAAGAAAAAGCTCTTTTGATCATAGAGATAGGTTGATATACCTATGAGACGAGCCTTGTTTAGAATGGTCACAAGACCTATCAATAATAAGAAACGGCACGTAACATTGCCCGTCTCCTGCTTTCATGGCCTAGGCTTCTGAATAGATCAGTATGTGATAATTAATGTCACGCAAGTGGCAGCTTTGGGCTACATTTCAGGTTCTACTGGGGAATAATGGTCAATTTATTGGCCTATTTGGCGGTATCGTCAGCACTGCATGCGGCCACCACAGCCACTGCACCCATTCGGGCCCCAGGTACGCGGAGAGGCCGCTTATGATGTGGGCGCCGGCATCGGCGACTAGCCAAAGGTGCCGGCACTGGTGCAGCAGGACGCCGTAATACCACAGGACGGCGAGGGCCTCGGGGCGGTGACGCCCGAGCAGCTCGGTGAATTCGGGCGGCGTCAGCACCGACCAGGTGAAGGCCATGCTGTACGGGCTCCGGCCCGGCACTGGGTTGGCAATTTCGTCGAACCCGGCCTGCAGGAGCCCGAGGGCCACCTGGCACGCCTCGAACGCGGCCGGCTCCAGTCCGGACGCCGTGCGCAGCCGGTGCCGCAGCCGGTCGCACTCCGGGCCCGCGCCCTGCAGATGTTCGGGCGGCCGGCACCACTGGAACAGCGGCATCAGGTCCGACTCGAGGAGCAGCGGCAGCGCGTGGTGCGCCACGCGGCCCATGCCTCGGAAGACGTGGACGTACCGCACGAAGGCGTCGATGAAGTTCGCGATTTCCGGGTCCCGGTTGGCCAGGGTGTCGGCCAGGAGGTGGCGGTTCATGATGGACGAGTAGAGGAGCAGCGCGGTGCAGTTGGACGCGTCGATGACGGGGAGGTCCGCGTTGAAGATGGAGATGGACTTGGTCTGGAGCTTTACCGCCTGGTGGAGATAGAAGTCGGCCTTCTCGGGATGCAGGGCGGCCAGGTGGCGCGCCGAGATGGCCAGGACCTGGTGGAGGAGATACGGTGCCTTCGCGGCGGCGATAAGTACCACGCGGGTGATGCCCTCCATCAGGCCTTCCCGGACGTCGGGAACGGCGGTCGCGATGTTGAAGTGGCAGATGAGTTCCATGTGGTTCAGATTGACGTTGTCGTCGCCCTCCGCCTCCGGATGGCCGCGGACTTCCGGCGCAGCGCTCGGCAGCGGGATCGGGAGCGAGACGTTGTCTGGCGGCGTGGGCGCGGCGTCGACCGAACCTGGCGTCCCCGGGGAGGTGCCTGCGGAGGCGGACGACGCTTCATACACAGCGGGTTCTGGGAACTCGCAATGCCGCTCGCCCATGCTACAATTGGCGCAGACGGGCCTGGACTCATCGCACTTGATGTCGGGATTAGTCCCATGGTTTCTATGAAGCTTCGCGTTGCTGCGTGGTCCCCCTCCTCTCCCCCCGCACAAGACGACGATTGGAGACAGCGGTACCCCGTGGAAGAGGGTTCCCTCTCACCTTGATGTGTCTCCGCTTGCATTCAAGACACCCCGTCCGAGACTTCTTGTGACTTCGACGCAGCATGGCGTCATGGCAAGCCTGCGCGAGGATCTACCAAGCACCTACTATGTAGGCGATGATTGGTTCTCCGAGAAAGGTGAGTTCGCGAGTTGAAGAACCGTTGTTAGAGGCGTGTGCGAGCCATGTACGTAGTACCCAACGGTCAGAACGTCCAAGCGCCGCATAAGTCCGTACTTATTACGGGATGTGACGTGACCCATTTAATTGATGAATTTGATGAATTCGAGGCCCCGAGGATTAAGACTAAGCGTTCTCTCGAGAACGAGGCAGTGTACTCACCTACTTCCTTTATGTCCGTAGTTTCAGATAACCCATGACGCTATGTTCTAGTGCTATCCACACCGACGGTTGGCTGTTCCCGGCTTGGCTCGCGCTTAGCCACAGCGCCCATCGACCTCGCTTAGCCTTATACCATTCCTCTGCGACTGTCTCTGAGAGGGAAAGCAACTAACCTTAGAGAGTACAGGTAGCTACGAACATTTCGATATAAGGGGAAGGTATTCTCCTCAAGCCGGGCGTCGTGGACTAGATCAAGTAATGTTTTTGAGTCATCACAACGCTACAGGTTCGTGTGACGCACATAACACAATTGCAACGCAGTTTGCAATTAGGTGTTCACAAGTCTCTCCCCTCGTTATCATGACTGAACCGCATATTGGCTTCGAACTACGAACCCGTCATTTTTCATTTCAAGTAAAAGAAATTTGAAGAGGGAAATATCCTAGACGGCAGACCTAGGTAGCGTCCAGGGACAGAATCAGCTCAACTCCGCGAGAGACTTTGGACGAACGATCACACCGTCCGACTGTACACGATAGCACGTGCCTCGATGAGTTACGTTCCATTTCCGTATCAGAAGTTAAGTCACCATTGAATTGATCCCCAGCACTACCCTTCTTAACTCTGTTATAAAATGAGATGAGAAACCTATTAGCTTGAAGGGTTTGTTGCTGAGATACAGATAGGAAAAAAAAATTAAAATTAAACAAGCAAATAATATAAATAAAAGCAAGGGGGTCATAACTAGCATCTAGTTAGGTGATTTCGGTATCCATACTTCGTAACACTACCTAGGAATACTCTACCCATATGGGGTTAAGCGGACTTCTCGTTAACTAATTCGAGTTGCCGGACTAGTTCTTATGCGACGCAGTCTCTAGCTGGATCACAATCGAGATATTGCACACCCTGCTCTATCTGAACGACCTTGTTGAGCATACTGTCAAAACCTATGGACTTCACAGGAAAGCAGACTAAGAATATCCCTAAAAAGTAAGACTAGTCTAACTAGTCGCAACTAACTTCTAGGCTTAATTAATACCAGTGACAATTATTCGACCTTTGATTAAAGGGGTCTAGTCACAACTATATAAGTTGATTGTTTTAATCTAGATGATAGGCAAGATAGGCTATTGCATAGCCTATAAACAGACTATGTGGCAAGAAAAAAAAGCCAGAAACCGAAATGGGCCGGCTAGATTAGGGTTGACTTCATTTGCTCTAGTCGTTATATTGAATTGTTACTTCTTCACGGACTGTATAACTGATTTATCGGACATCATCGTTGTTGATTAGTTATACGCACAATCAAGTCAATGAATCCTTCTTTTACCTGGGTTTCGCCTTAACATAGAGAATACTCACATTATCCAATTAATTAAGTCCTCCAGAACGCTGGCTTCTCTTCCTACACCAAGATGTTCAAATGCTCGTAAGCATCCGTTTTAGCATAGCCTGAACTTGCTTGTTGATACCCATCAAAACTTGTCAGTTTATGTAATAAGCTTAGTTTAAAGGCTTAGTGATGTCTTGGTTTTCCTTAAATTTGAGGTCTCTTCTCAACTGGTTTACGAGAGACTAGGTCGTGCAACCTCGTACGACTACGATATATCTCACGAAGCTAACATCCATGCATAGGCTCAGATGTTGAGGGGTGACCGAGTTTCAAATTCACAGGCAAGCTTGCAGCATCGAGAAGGGCTTTGTTTTGGCAAGGGGTTGGAATTCGGGCATAGGAGATGTCGGACAATAAGCCAATGGTACCAAAAGGGTCGGAGAGATTGGTACTACCGTTCTTTCTAAAGCCTACTACGGCGTCTTTCCCAAGGGCAAGGCCCTAGAACCAGGAACCCAGAACCCGGAACCCGGAACATTCATTCCATAAGCCAAATGCCGACTGAATGTGGTAGGTAGACTAGGGTAGGGGTATCCCTTCATTGCAACTTGGCCGAGCTGTTCCACAGCAGGATATCAGGAGTCGACCGCAATCTCGCAATCCTTCCTTTGGCTACGTAACTCATGCATTATCAGCCATGGATATCCTTCTCTACAGTCCTACTCTCTCCAAGAGATCTTGTTCCCTTACGGTAGTTAGGTGTAAGTTTCGGTACGGAATGAAGACATCCAGAGGCCTTCGATGGACACAACAACTGTGCTCATTTGACGAGGAGGAACAGTCACTGTCTGGGGAATATTGGAGGTCTAGCTACGTGTCAGTATACAGAGATATCTGGGGAGCCTTCGCTATATGTTACTCATGTATTCTCTGTGTGCTTAATTCTGGTAAGGGATGGTTGTTATAAAGGATCTTGCAATGAGCCAGTGGTATCCGAGCCCCTATATCAAACGGAGTATATCGCCTCGCCGCGATAGCCGAACGTTCTTCCCTTGCCGACGGTACGCATTAATCCTCCAGCCATCTAGCCGTCTTCTATAGAAACTCCGGTCTGCGATCTACCGCCTCTGTACCGGACGTAATCCGCGCTTTGCCGAGGTCGTACAGCATAGCATCACCACCTTCATGTATAGGCATCTGCATACACACGTGGGCGTCTCAGTGACCAAGCGCTCCTTTCCACGACGCGTGTAAGTGCGGGATGATGCCATTAGTAACCCATTCACTCACCACACGACACGTCGATGCACACGTACGTAGGTACGTACGAATAAGCTCCTCGACGGTTTTCCATCTACCCAATGTCTCAGCTCACGAGCCGGACGTCGCCCCGGCACAGGGAGGGATCGGGGTGCTACGGATGTACTACCATGCCGCATACATAGACATAGGACTACCTGCAGCCAAGTTCTGTAGGGGGCTCGAAGGAGCAGGCTGGCGAGCCAAACAGCAGCGACCGGAAGCCGCACCTGACCATCTACCCTCCACGGACGGCGATCACGGCGGGATCAATGACCAATTACCTATCCATGGTCAATGGACGGCCGGGAGGAAGGCAAGGTCCCCCCTCCTGCTAGTCAGCCATCCAGGCAGCCTTGACATTGACAGTTAGCAGTACATATGCGTATATACGTGCGTATACAACGCGCGGGCTGTCCGGCCGGCATACATGTGCGTGTGGCGAGGGACTATATGGATCAATCAATCCGGCTGCCGATCAATCAGGGCGGGCAACAAGCGAGTGTGGAGGGAGGACGGGGGACGACCGGTCGATTGGATGGCGTGGTTGAAAGAGGGCTCTGGTTCGCCGCTCCCCGCATCGGCTACTGCAGACTATCGATCCGTCCCAAGCCGCCTGCCGCCCCCGTCGTCTGCCCATCCAGGCCATCCATCCATCCATCATCCATCCCTTGAGGTTGCAGTTGTCACATCGACGGGGACCATCGCGAGGCCAGATCGGGCAACCCGCGCTGCGCCGTGTCGAGTGGGCGTCCCTCCCTACTCCCCATTCGTCCGTCCCGACTCACCCGCCGCCCTATTTGTCCGTTCCGTTCGATCGCTCGTGTCCCACTCCTCCCCACATGCGCTTGCTTGTCCTGTCGAGGTCCCTGATTCCGGGCAGATCCCAGTAGATCGGAGCAGGGGGCTTATGCGTCGGTGGGTGCGTGTACGTGCGTAGCTCCATGGGAGCTCCCTACCTCTTGCCTCCCTCCTCCCGCTGTCTGGACTTAGCCAGTCTGGGGGGTAAATAGGTAGACAGGATGGCATGCAGGTAAATCGAACACATGAGTATTTAAGTCCATCTCTTCCCCCTGTTGTCTCCCATCTGCTTCCTCTTTTGCATCTCTACAAGAGAAGGAAGATTCGCATTGTACAACACCAAGCTACACCCTTCGAACGAAACGAACCACCGAATCGAACAGTCACAATGGAACCGGCAACCTGCGGATGTGCCTCTTGCTCCTGCTCGAGCTGGTAAGAAGAACCTTTCCACTCCTTATCCTTCTCTCGTTCTCCCTGTCTCGTCCCACCATGTCTTCGTCCTATCACCAGTTCGGACACGCACTCTTTTCTTGTGTATCCTCATGTTCGAGAAGCCGAATATTAACCCATGTCCGTCTTACAGTAGCTCCTGCTCCTGCTGCGTGAGTCTGCCCCGCCAGCACGGCCTCCCACGGCCTCTCCTCGTGCTCTCCAGGACGCCCATCGTTCCTTTCCAACCGGACCTAACCTGACCTAACATGTCCGCACAGGGCCACTAAGCGGAACCCCGTCACCACCATGACTGCCCGGGAACTGAGCTAGTGTATTGGCACGGAGGGACGGAAGGAAACAGGGGCATCCATATGTTGCACTCAAGTGTTGGGTCGGAATCAGGCGAGAAGATCGGTTTCGTTCATTCCTGGAGTCTGCCAGCAGCTACAATACAGTCTTTGCAATGAATGCATGCTTCTGATGGCATTTTATTATCTTGTTACGTTGTGCTTGATTACCTGCGGCATTCTGATGATGGATTAATTGCCTGTAAACGAAACCGCGGCCCCTTTACAATGCTGCCTCCTGGTCGGGGTCAGGTTTCTACCTCCCTTCTACTTACACTTTATGGTTCGACATGGACATTGTGTGGATGTTGCATAACGCCGGTTTTACCGTAGCACGTAACTCGGTGAAGTATGTATGTATCTATCTTGCTATCTATGCGTATATGTACGAGTAGGTATATATAGGCGCGGAGGCAAACATAGGGCCAGGGTATCTAATATCTTTCTGCCGCTCCCCGTTCCACGTTGTGCTGTGCGATGCTGTGCTGCACACAACCACGCGCACCAAGATAACATCCATCTATTCTATGCCACACATAATAAACCAACGCCGTCGAGTATGCCTGCCTGCCTGCCTACCTGTCTGCCTTACTAACTTGCCTATGTATGCCCTGAAATATGCCCCTCCCCCCCGCCGCTGCTATGCTATGACAATTGATGACGACGATGAATATGATGAAGACGATGATGAAGACGATGATGAAGGTACAACCAGCCCCTTCAAGCCTTCCCCTCTCTGCTCTTTTTCTATCTCTTCCCCCTGCTCGTCCCCTAATACCCTCCCCACCACCCTCGTACCTTTTCCTACTCTTGACCCTTTACTCTTGACCCTTTGACTCCTCGTCCTTCGGCTCCTTAGTCCTCTTCCGCCTGCTGTTCCCGCGCCGGCGCCCAGTTCATGAGCCACTCGCGCGCCTTCTCGAGGTTGGGCGCGCCCTGCGCCGCCTCGCACGCGGCGATGCACCACTCGAGGTCGAAGACGTCCTCGGCGGCAAGCGCCTCGGCGAGCGCGCGCCGGCGCTGGTTGCCCTCGTCGACGCAGAAGTGCATGGGGCGGTCGTCGGGTTCGTTGCCGCGCCGCGATATCGTGTCGAGGAGCGGCTTGACGAGCGGCAGCACCGCCTGCGCCGTGGCGCCGCGCGCCTCGAGCCCGCGGTTGGCCCGCCCCGTCTTGCACCACGCGTTGGCGCACCACGGCTTCCGGCACCCCTGCATCATCTGCGTCAGGTACCGCCGCTCGATGCGCCGCTTCAGCGCCTTGCCCTCCGGGTCGTGCAGGCTCACGTACAGCGGCGTGAAGCACAGCGAGCACAGCCCGATGTTGTTCCCCGGGCCCTGGCCCATCTGCGTCCCCGCGTTGACCGTCCCGTTCCGCCCCACGCCGTGCAGCGTGCGCCCGCAGTTGGCGTTGCGGCAGATGGCCGGCTTCGGCCGGTGCGCCTTCTCCAGCTCGTGGTGCTTCAGGTGCGTCGCCATGTCGCGGAGCCGGATCAGTTTCGAGCACAGGTGGCAGTCCGTCGTCCTGGAGCCGTCGGCGATCTCGTGCTCCGTGAGCCCGGAGAGGAGCGTCTCGGCGGAAGGGTTGAACGGGTCGCCTTCCTGGGGAACCTCGAGGTGGCAAAACTGGCACAGGATGATCTTGCCGGGACACAGGGTCGTGCGGTGGTGCGCGAGATCTATCAGCGAGTTCGTACAGAAGGGACAGGACGGGCATTGCCGATCGGTGTGATATATGTCGTCGTGTTTTGCCCTCGTAGCCTCTCCAGTGCCGTATGCACTGTCGTGCGGGCAGTGCCAATGCTCTTTCCATTCCTCGGAACCTTTCTGAAACACGGTCTCACATTGCGGGCACGCCACGTTGTTGCGACTACAAAAGTTCTCGTGCAGCATCATCGTTCGTTTTGGTACCCACTGGTGGCAGTTCCGACACCGCTCTTCGTCTGGAGACCGCTCCTCCGTATCCTCATCTGCAGAGTTAGGCGCAATGTTGTCCTCCGCGGTCGGTGTATGTGTTGGCGTCGTCGTCGTCGAGTTCCTAACTCTTAACCTAAACCGGCGAGGAGGCTGATCTGCTGAAGTCGAGTTTGACGATGATTCTGGCGAATATCCATGTATAGAAATAAGCAGGCTCTCGGCTTCTTCCAGTTCGATATTCGTGGGCGCAATGGTGATGCGCTTGGTACCGTTCTCGGCTCGGGTGAAGGCGCTGAATACATGTTCTGAGTCGCGGGGCCAGACCCGCTGTCGCGCTGATTTTGGATTGACGAATAGGTCGACTCCGTACTCGTCGTCGAGTTCGCTTAGCTCGATCTCGAGGGCCCGCGACCTCGCCCAAGAGGGTAGTTCGTAGTCAACGTAATCCCCCGGAAGAACCTGGCCATCCACCGCCTTCCAGATATTCAGTTCTTGCCCTACCGAGCTACCCGTCGCCGTACCCGGGGCCTTCCTAGCCTTGGCCATGATCTGTCTCATCGTCTCTCTTGCCTGTTCCTCGTTCAACGCCTCGATGTCGACCTCAAGATCGGTGTCCACCACGCATATGCCATCTCCTTCCGGTTGGAACTGGTCGATGAGAAAGCGAAACATCTCGCCCTTGACTCCCGGCACCGACAAAAATGCGCCGTTCGTTAGTGTGGTAAAGCTTTCTCGCAATTGTCTTTCGAGGAGCGATTTCCAGTCGTCGGGGTTGTAACCCGCTTCTAGCGGCCGCAACCTCACATAGGTACCCTTCGGCAGCTGTTTCATGTGGACAGTTAATCGCGGCGCCGGACTATTCTCACTGGGAGAGTCGCTGTGGTCATCGGGGGAGTCGCCGTTGGCCAGCGTGGTGGCGTCACCATTGTTTATTCCTAGCGCCTCCATGAGGTACGGACTCAGAACCACCTGGTCCTCCTCGGCCGAGAACTCCCGTATCCCAGCGTATACCGCATTGCCGTTCGTTTGATTAACAAGGCGGAACGTTAATGGGTCGGGAAGCTGTTGATAGGCGTCTCCGTAGAAGGCGCTCTGGGGGCGGGCGGAGGCCGAGGCATAGGGGTTGTGTATGTCGAATGCAGTGAAAGTGGAGGGGATGGGCGCGGCGGATGAGGCGGAGGCGGCGAGCAGCTGTTCGAGGACGGACTGGGGCAGGATGATCTTGTCTCCGCCGAGGTTCTTGGAAGTGTACTGGGAGGCCGGGGCAGCGTTAAAGGTGGCCGACCACTTGATCACAGGTTGCTGTTGGGCCATGATGCGGTCGGGTGACGGTGGATCGCAGAGGAAGGAGAGTCTCGGACTGGGTGAGGGTGACAAGTGTCAACAAAGGAGAGTGGTTATCGGGGTCCAGAATATGCGCATAGCATATGCAACTTCGAGGCAGCGAGGCAGCCAAGCAGCAAAGCAGCAAGATCAAGGCAGCAAGACGGCTGGATGGGGCAAGACAGAGAGATGAATGAATAGTCACGACAAGACGTCCATTAAGATTAAGGTATTAGGATTAGGGTATCCACGTACTGTATGTGTGTATGTGTGTATGTATGTGTGTGTGTATGTGTGCATGTGAACGATGGCGTCCATCAACGAAGTGCCGCCATGATGTGGAAAATGAAGATGAAGACGATCATGTAAGCCAATAATACATAGTACCTAATTAATTCTCCATGCTTCCAGGTTAGTCTCTCCTTTGCCGCGCGATGACGCGCAAAGACCCCGACCGGGTTAGCGCACTTGCCGCCCTTGCCCTAGCCCTTCAGCCCTTTCCTTCTTCGGCCCCAGCCTGCCTAATCCACTGTATTGTCTGGGTCAGGTGACCTGACCTCTTTAGGTACCTTAGGTAACCTATGGTACCTCTGACCTCCCTATATTTTAACAGGGCTGACCCGTGCCGGCGACCTCATAACGACCCTCACCTCTCGGGATACGTCTTACACACCCGACACGGCAAGACGCTGTCTATGTATTTCCCTGTTGTCTAGAACTCTCCTCGCCTACTGCCTTTTGATGTCTCTCGCCAGCAACGGTTCCATTATCAAACAACTACATGCGCTATTACATGCACTATAACGAGAGTTATATCTAACGGCAATAAGAAGAGGCGGGGCAACGCTCTGTTCAGTCCAGTGTTCTCTTCCGAGGACGATGTTACTCGCACCCGCAACCTTCGGGACTGGATATCCGACGCGTTACCAACTGGATGATATTGTTGGCGTCTTGTGCCGTGTACCCATGTGGCCCGTCTTGACGAGTGAGTTATGGCACTACGGTTTGAGCTCAGATATATTATCATGCCTAGGCTGTCTCTTGAATATGTGAGATAATTCGAGTCAGGCATTGGTATACATCTACATTTCGTACAGGTTGCACAGGTAAGTCCGAGTCTACGATGCGGAAATCCTCCGGGCTTTATTATTAGGGGATTTCAGGGGGCGAGAGCCGCAAATGGTATTTGAGTCTGCTCCCTATCTTAAGTTGGGGAGTTGGAAATAACCTTGATATCTGGGGTGCTATTAAGCGCTAAAGACTGGAATAGGTACCTACCTGGTATGAGTAAGTAATAAGTATGTAGGTAATTCTCTGGATGGGCCATCTCGTAAGAACACCGGAAATTTGGTACTCGCATCTCACATATAATTACTCGGACATAAGGTCGGTCAAATGGTTATCTAGGTAATCTGTAGTTATCTTGGCTTCTTGGATTTCAATATGCCCAACATTACTTACCAGGTTCGTGTCTCTGTAATAGGTTAGGAGGGAGTAACTACGAGATGTGCGTATCCAGTCTGGGTTGGAGTCGAGGATGTAAATAAATACCTACCTGGTTGTCAGTAGGTAAAGTCCCAACATCTACCTAGCAGAGCTGTTGGAGGGCAGGTAGCCCCGGTACTAGCAGCTGGGGCTGCCACAGTGCATGCAATACCTTAGCGACATCCCACTGCAAGAACCCCCCGCAATCAGAGCCCTGGAGGCCGCTAAACCCTACATCCGTCAATGACTTACCTATGGATGGCATTGAGATCACCACCACTTGACGACACCACCAGAGCTGACCACCACTTGACTTCTCTGCCTGCACACACCAACCTCCGCCGAACCAAACCGTCTATGGCGCATCCTACAGTATGTATCAATGCCACGCCGGTGCCACCGAAACAAGAGACCAGAGAAACGAGAAAAGACACAAGAGACCTGAAGAAACAAGAGACCTGAAGAAACGCGCGTGATAACGGCTAAAAGCTGCACATTGCGTCTCTGTAACCGCCAAGAGTTTCCAAGACGGGTGTGTGCGAGTATCCAATCCAGACTGCCATACTGAAGCCAAGCACGGCCAAGCCAGATGATGAGATGGCCAGCTCGACGATCGCATTCAACGAGTCTAATAAAAGTCGTTTTAGGCCGGTTGCTAAAAACAGGAAGTATCCTAAACGGCACTGCGACACTGCGACACTGCGACACCGCTTTTCGTACCCGCTACGCGCCCTAGCATGCGTGCACACATATACGCAGTGGTTGTAGGCACAGCATGGCATGGCATGGCATGGCATAACATAGCAAGCCTACCTCTCTGTAAATAGTACTCGACAGCTCGATACCTCCTCTCCCTAGCACCTCAACAGGCCCGGTTGCCACTCCACGTACATGACTGCATACCCCCACGTCAACAGCGAGTCCCATGATTTGACGAGCAATACCGTTCTGCTGCAACCTTCGTCACCCTACAGACGACCGCACGACCGCTTCAGTGCGTGCGGGCAGCCTGGCTAGAGAGCAATTAAAGACGCACTGCAATCCTACATACCGTCCTACATCTCGCCGGCGCAGGCCGCCAATCGTAAGCGTGGGGAAATAAGAGCAACAGCAGCCGACTGGCCCAATGCGACATTGTGTCGGATCAACCTGCCAAGCACGGGCAAGCTGCAAGACGAGAGTAGACTACAGGATGCACCCACATACTACTATGTGGTACCCCGTGGCATGTATGTACAGGTATGGAATATGTATGCATGTGCTACCTATTGTTACCTACCCCGTCTCCTCTCGTCGATGCTCCTGGCCGCGTCCAATAATGCGCGACATTGTAGTTAACCCGTCCTGAGATGTGCCTCAGCTCAGGCCTGCGTCGCGCGCAACGATAGAAACCTAATACAGACTCTCACCCTCCCTCCCCACCTTCTTGTACTTGCCAAGAGCAGGCATAGTAAGACCCTCTCTGCATAGGCACTTGGCTAGGTACACGTACACCCACCGTACATGTTGTTGAGGCCTGGCCCTGAGCTATTCTAGTCGACGTCCCTTCTGTTTCGTCTTGGCCTGTCCTGTCCTGTCCTGCCTTGTCTTGTCTTAATATATACACGATATACAGCTCCGGTCTCCGCATCCTGTCTAGTCCGTGCCGTAAGCAGTGCTTGCCCTTTTCTCCGGAACAGCGGGCTGTCGAATGTTTATCAGTCCATTCATCCCCCTCTTGTCTTTGTTGCCTGTTGTGCCTCGAGCCTCCTTGCTGCCCTGCCCCAACCCGTCGGTCTGACAGGGATCATCAGTCTATTTCAACTCATTACGTACCACGATACAACGACCTGTCGCATACCTACATACATACATAGTACAAGCGAACTACCTACCTTCCTGCCCCTCTGCCTGCTTGCCCTCTTTACGACTTGGACTACACGACACACGATACCCTAGATTCTATATCTAGACTACAGGCTTTAGACGAAGTCACTGCCACGTCCGTTCCTCAACTGCAGCCGGTCTCTGCATGTAATGGCATCAGGAGACGTCCAGCAGTACGCGCGCGATCGGACCGAACAGACTAGTCTCCTGGATACACTTTCCAACTCCCTCGTCTTCCACCAAACGATCCCGTATCTCCCCGTTGCCAGCCTCCTCCACCTCGCGGCGGCATCCCGATCCTTTCGCGACCTCCTACAGTACACGCCGGGCGTTTTCCGGCACCTCGACCTGACCCAGGTCAAGACCGCCCAGTTCGACATCGACGGAATCGACCGCGGCGGCGAGGTCTGGCGCAATGTCCAGCTCGACGAGCACGTCACCGAAGATGACTTCTACGCGGGGCCCCTGAGGGGCATCTTCCGCCGCCTGCGGCGCCGCGACGTCCTCGGGGACGTGCAGACCCTCGTCCTCGACGGCCTCTCGGTGACGGCCGAGCTCTGCAACGACATCCTCGTCGACCCCTCGCTGCGCGTGCGCATCCTCTCCATCCGCGAGGCGAAGAACCTCAACGAGCGCCGCCTGATGCAGTCGCTGCGCTACGCCTGCCGACCCACGAGGCCCGAGGGCACGCCCCGCCTGCGAGGGCTGTACGTGTTCGGCAAGAAGGATGTGCCTGCGCTGCCGCCGGCGGCCAAGCTCTCGGCGGCCAAACAGATCCCGGCGCCGCGGGGCGCCCACATCAGCCGTGGTTGGAACAACAAATCGCAGCACGCGCTGAAGGCGTCCATCCAGGGCGAGGACGACGACTGGTACCACAGGCGTGGCCGCATCATCAGCAAGCACATTAACGATGGCTGGGCCGCAACGCTGCTCGACTGCCGAGACGTGATCCGGTTCGACGCCGTCCTGTGTACCGGCCCCCGCCACCATAACTCTCCCGCGTTCGGGAAAGTCGCGGTAGCGCCCGGAAGAAACTCCACCGACAGCCCCTGGGGTGTCGCGACTTTTGCTCTTGGTGGGTGCGCGTCCTGCGGGACTGCGCCCGAGGGCTTCACGGCGTACGGCGAGTCCCCGGCAGAGACTCTTCCGCTGCTGTCGCCGATCCCGCGGCATGCGTCGACCGTCAAGGCGGCGACGTGCCCCCAGCCGGGCGCCGGGGGGGCCGACGAACGAGGTGAAGAAAAGCACCGGTTCGTCCCCCGCTGCCTGGAATGCATCCGCGAGCGGTATTGCTTCAGCTGCAACCAGTGGTGGTGCGAAGCGTGCTACGAGGTGCCCGCGCGGGGCGAGCTAACGGCGCAGCACGTCCACATCGTCGACGACACCAACGGGCTAGCGGACCATGAGATGGCGGCGCTCGAGCCGCCCAAAGTCAAGGTACGGTTAGGATACTGTCTCGATTGCAACGCGAGGAGTGGTGCACTACTGAAGCGAGGAAGACGGCGGATCTCCTGTACTATCACTCCTACAACTCCTACCTGAGCGGCTATCATCCATCTTTCTATCTATCCACTCATTCATCTGTCCATACATCCCTCTCCCGCCCTCGAGATCCAATTCGTGTCTACGTACGCATGTAGGAACGAGGGCGGGCAGTCAGACCTATTGTCTTCCGACCCATCCTCGGAAATTGTATGCGGCGAGATCTATCCCCTCCCCAAGCGTTGACTTATCATTATTACTACTACTACTACTACTCTAATCGTCCTGGAAGCTTACGAGATAGGCCTTGCTAACAATGAGACTGCAGACCCCCAAGATCTCGCGAAGCTGCTGGGAATGCGAGCATAATGTGCGTTTCTACGCCCTCAACCCCTTCCCCCCTTCACCACACCTTGAAAATTTGGGTGTGATGACCTGACTGACTGACTGACTGACTGACTGACTGACTGACCGTGAACCCCAGTGCCTCGACTGCATCGCCGAAACCCAGAAGCACTGCAAGGCCTGCGGCGGCGGCTACTGTATTATCCACTACGAGGGCTCCACGCTGACGCTGGTACGTTCGGACCATTAGGCAACTCGCTATTCGTGAAAGGACAACGCTAACTTGCCATCGCAGTGCGATTGTACGCCTTGCCATCCCCATACGAGAACGTATCGTGCCTGTAGTTGCTGACAGAATTCTCACAGGGTGCTCCACGCACCGCGGTCGCCGGTTCCGGGAGCTTTATTGAGCGCCTCCGCCATACACTCGGGGGGGTCTAATAAGGGCACCCCTACCTAGGTACCGGGGAAGGTAGCATCACCTTTGATAGTGTCGCGATGCTCGGCTTTTCGAGTTGGACCTGATAGCTTAGGTTTGAAAGTAATTAGGAGCTCAGCAAGGCTTTTCTGTTCAGCACCTCCTGTCATGGGCGTTATTGCATTTTGTCACGGTTAGCGGTTAGCCAGTCCCAACACTTGACTCCTGCGTTTTGTTGTTTTTATCATTGCAAGTACCTAGGCGTATAGGCCAGGCGATCATCGGCGTTGGCTACTCTAATAATGGAAATGTGCGGGAGGAACGAACGGACGAATGACGGACGGACACGCAACCCGCCGGGGGACGGAATCAGACGCCGCCGGTCGGATCCGTGCTGGCTTCAGCGCGTCTGGGGTTTGTGTACGCATGTACAGTGCTTCCTGTTTGCTTGCGGCGGACGGACAGAGGCGGAGAGGCAGACGGAGAGAGAATGATATACCCTTGGAAGCAACCAACCAAGCAACCAGCCACCCAGCTCCGCTCATGTCTCCGTCTCTGGTGTTTGCCTATCCTCGTAAGAAATGGTGCTGATGAGGCGTCAATCGACCCATTGTCTCTGATGTACATTCGGAAGCATCTTGCTTTGCTATCTCCCGGTGATACGGCGTGACATGTGATGACGTGCCATGACATGACATCGTTGGGGGAGATTGGAGCTGTTCGTTTTTCGAGGGGATGAATCGCATCCGGCTCCACCCCTTTTTCCGAGGGACTCTCCATGCTCTAGGTACAATGTAGGTAAGCAGTGATGTGTCAGTAAAGCTGCCCCGCTCACGACACGCACCATACCGGTAGTAGAGGTGAGTCTATGTAGATGTTGGCTGGACTGGCTGTCGCGATTCCTTTTCTGAAAATGGTGGCGGCTGCCTTTGGACTCTTTCTGGCGGTGTCCATGCACCGGGAGTGGTATGTGACAGTATTATCGTGGATCTGGAGGGTACTGTAAGTAGGCAATGTATTTGGAGCGAGACAACACAGCTTTTGAGGTCTAGGCGGTGTAATGTGAATTCCCGTTTTAAAGATGAGCTTCACTGCGTAAGTACATATGCCGTTGCAATTGTGTGCTGCAACGGCTACCCGGCGAGTCTTACGGGAAAGGGGGCACTTGCTACATACATAGGTTTGGTACCTATTATGAACTTCCAAGATGGCGTAACTTATCTAGCCATAGTCAAAATTGAGTGACTCAGTAATGGCGCCGAGGTATATTAAGAATAAGCGCACTGGAATAGACTCGGACTAGTTGGTATCTATCCAGATCATGCGAGTTGGCTCCTTGTATGGTTAGTTCATTGGTGTTACAGTCTACAGTTCACTTGTCAATGCAGATGAACTGATTTATCATGGGGAAAAAAAACCTTTAGATAAGCTGTCTACAGACAACTATCTACCAACTCCTGCTGTGTCAAGAAGGCCCCCTGGGTGGGGGAAAGAAAGAGAAAAGAAAACCAGACATCCCCGTGTGTCCTAGTGTCCATATGAGGACTGCCAAAATCCGTGCCAGAAGTGTCCTTATCACGAGCGTGGAAACCCGATACCGAGATCACAGTGACTTGTGATGGCTGCAATGAAAGCTAATATCAGGAGTCATCGAAGCCTGTAGGGGAGGTATTGTGTGTGCATGTGTCCAGTAACTTCCTAGGGTACTCCTGTCGTGGAAGTCCTGTGGTTCAGAGAAAGAGACTTATTCGGAGTCTGCATGGATAGCGCGATGGTCATATTGTCGAATTGTATGTTGGAGGGGTTATATTACCGAATGGTACCCTCGGGGAGGGCGTGATTGAACATGGTGCAAGTGGTGAGAGAGTGTCGAGGCTACTCTACTACGCATAGGTAGATCCTGGCCATAACATCTCTGCTGGTGATGAGCCCATCCCTCTAAACTAATCATTGGATGGATTCACCATGTCGATAAGTTCCTGGAGGCCCTCGGCCATGAGTGCCCGAGTGGCACGCGTTCCAACAGAGCTGTCCGCCCCGTCGCTTACGTTCCCGTCGTCTGACTGTGCATCGTCTCCGCTCTGGGCATCTTCTGGGAACTAGCCTTCAGACTCCGTAGATGGCGTCAGGTTCACCGGGGTCTCGGGGGTATCCGGTGACCACGGAAGTGACGATGGGGCCACGGTTCTGACGGTGGCATAGGACGACGACTTCTGTCCCTGAAGGATCTTCTCGAACCTGTCATCGAGAGCCAGCAGCGCCCGATCGCGGATAACCGTGCGGACCTCGTCAGGGGCCCAGGGAGGGACATCCACTGCGGACCACGTGTTGTGGTCTCCCGACCAGATCAGGGGCTTGCTAGAGGATGCCCGAGAAGCTGCGCTACCGTGATAGTAGAATTCGACCAGGCTCACCACGCCAGCACAGGCTGGGCAGCAGCGCTTGGACGATGAGAGAGTCTTGACCATCCGGTAAAACTGGCTTGTAATCTCCTCGTTAGGAATTTGCACAATATCCTTCGCAACAGTTTTCTTGGGACGTAATGATACAAATCCATCCTCATCCTCATCTTCATCTTCGCCATCATCAAGAATCTTATCTGCGTCCAGGCACAGCGCTCTCTGAAGGAAGTACAGGCTCAGGAGAAACGTCTCGGAGTGTACCGTGCCGCTGAACGCCGTCTTTTCCATGAATGCATCCCGCATCTTTTCCCGATGAATCGCCGCGCTCTTGATCTCGCCGTCTGCGGTAGGCTCGGATTCGGAAGAAGGGGTCGTGGATGCCGTGCTGGTCTCCGGATCCACTCGGTCGAAGATCCAATTCTCTATCGTTTCCTTATCCTGCTTAGTGAGCCGCTTGCTGTGTTTGTTCCTCCATCCAGACAGTATGTCTTTGATACTCTTCCGCTTATTGTTGCATACGTTCGGCTTGGCTTCGACGCAGCGGAGGGAGCTGCGCCGGATCGCAAACGAGAAGGCCTTCGCGTTGCCCTTGGCATTCTTCTGCGGCACGAGGTTCGCAATAGCGGTGTGGTGCGTTAGAAGCACGTCAAGGAAGCGCATGCATCCCGAAGCCCAGTCGGACCACTCGCTGACCCGCTCGCATTCGTCCGCCTCCGGGTAATGCTTGTCGTCGATGAACTCGAAACCTGACGGCTGTGCTGCGTCTTCCGAGAAGCTACTCTCTGGTGAGCCCTGAAAACCGCTGTCTTTGGGACCGGCACCATTTCCATTGGAAGAGTTGCCAAACGAACTGTCCGCCCCGCCTTGGTCCGCTTGCGTCTTCTCGCCTTGGGAGGACAGTTCTTCCCATAATTTATCGCCAAGTACCTTAAATGGATCGATGGGGAATGGCACTGCTTTCTGGTTAGACCGATGTGCCGCAATCTGTTCCGATTCCGACGGGTATCTATTCGGTGGACGGTGGGGTAGCCTAGCTCCCCTGAGCTGGAATATGTCCCGGATCCATCGCAGATGATCCTTCAGTTCGGCAGTCAGGACGGTGCGTATACAGAGGATATATGTTAAGCACCGATACGTAGTCGTGATAGCTTCATCCATCAGTTCTTCGTGGTCTAGAGCTACACATCTGGTGCGTGGGTCTTCATCTTCTCGCTCTGAAATTTCCTCCTTGGGTTCTTGAGCTATCTTTTGGAAGGAATCGAGATCCAGAGCTTCCTCTAGTCCTAGAACCAGTTCTTCGAGGTGGTTTGGTTCTTCTGGCTTAACATGGATCTTGTTTTCGAGCGCCCATTCGAAAGCAGAGCTCTTCAGCTTCTTCACCGTGTCAAGACACAGATAGAGCCGGTGCAAGAGATTGGAGATGATGGCCTGGAACTGGTAGTGATCTATGGTATCAGGTACCGGATGTACGAGATCGTCGGACTTGAACTTGTTCGGAGGATGGTACTTCAAAAACTGGATGGTGCGCTCTATAAGGGTCTTCTCCTTGTCATTGAGCGCGATGAGCTTGCATTTGGAAGAGTGTTCCGGGTTTGCCTTTGCCTGACCCCGGCAGACGTCTACTGGCGCACACAAAGCTGGGATGAAGTTGCGATAGTGTGTTGCGGACCCTCTGGCAAGGCGCCCTGCGATCTTCTCGTAGGAACTTCCGACGATGTAACAAGCCAACAGCAGGGAACTCTCCGCGGTTGCTTGTTCGCCTACAGCATTTTGTGCTTGCTTGATCAAACCGAAGATAATTCCGCAGTGCTGCGAAAAGTCGAAGTCGGGTTCGCCCGTTTTCCTCCAATGGGTGAGAAACAAACTGCCCACGGACTCGAAGGACGGGAAATTATCTGGTTCGGTGACAGCAACATCGACGTAGGGAGGCCTGTGTCGCGAGTTCTTCTTCTTGCCTTGCTTCGTGGTTATTTCTGCCATCGTACTATCCCACACGATATTCCGGTGTCTGACGTTCCGGGCGATGAACAGATCTTCTTCCTGGGCTTCCTCGGCAGCACCTTCATCATCAGGTACAGTCGACCCTGCTACGTGGAGGATGGAGCCGTGTCTGTCGGATGGGATCACTGTGACGACTTCGTGGAGTCGCACGACAGCGTTGGCAAAGTGATTCGCCAACTGCCATGTTTTGTAGTGGCGGCGATGACGATCATTTTTACTGGGGTCATGTCTGTCTTCAGGGTTTTTCTTGGGGTCGCGCTGATCCAGGGCGTTGGTGAGCGACAGCAAGTATGTCAGGCCTCGAACCTCCTGGATTCTTGCCAGACTTGGAAAGAACAACGAGGCCGCCCATCTCGTATCATCCTGAGGTTGATCCTGAGGCTCGGCCATGTTGGCGGTGTCCTCTGCTGATTGGGCGTGACTTAGACGTGACGATGGCTTGAGGTGTTGTTACCGATGTTTCCTTCCGTATCGCAGTGCTGTGTTTGGATTATCGAGGTCAAAATGAGAGGTAAAGCGTCATTATCTGGTAAACTGGGTGCTGGTGACCTGAATCAGCTTCCAGTTGTAGATGAAGGGTGGAAGAGAGGTTAGAAAGAGACGTGTTGTGGGAATCCTTGGCTTAAGAAAGAGTTCGTGGAAAGAGTTGAAAATATCGGCAGGTACGTAGGTACATGTAGACCTTGGCGAATTGGCAAGAGCCCATTGAAGTTGTCTCGATGTGTATGAGTTCACCAGGTTTTCACTACCAACTGTTGTTGCCGGGCTTGTATCTAGAGATACCTTAGGTAGGTACACCAATCTTAAGTAGGTACTATGCTAGGTAGCCTGTGGCGATGTACGCATCTACCCACTGACTCCGAGCTTTTTCTCAGGCTTCATATCTTTTCCGAGGACATGGATGTATAGGTACGTGTTTCCCTTCATGACACCATCATGTCACTTAGACAACAAGCAAGTCACCGGGGGAACAGTACGGGCTTGCCCCTGGTACGTTCAATGCCCAATGACAATGGCTACACCAGCAAGTACCTCATCCATGGATGTATGTAGATATTAATGTTCATAGCTGCCTCCTTGTTGTAAGACGCAGGTATATGTGGTTGTATTAGAAAGTATTATCAAGGAGTAGTATGTGTGTGTGTGAGGGTACCTCCTCCATATATAGCCACAGGGTGTGGGTCGTATGTACCAGCCACCTGAATTCCAACACTCCTTAGGTCGCCTTAGTAAAGTGAGCACCAGGACTCACGCGTGGTATCTAAGCTGTTAACTATATCTCGGCGGAATCGAAGATTCTCCTGCGCGTAAGTACATACATGTACGTACTTCATGTTTCCAGTAGTCTCCGTGTTACGTAGGTGGAATGATCTCTTTAGGATCTTCGACGATTTTATCTCCTTGAAAGTAATCTTTCGGGTGACGGTCCCGCGTACTTCAGAGGGATACTTTAACATGCTAAGCCATGTCTTAAAAGCGAACGATGGAAGTTCTAGTTGCAGTAGACCTTGGAACACATATGCTACCTTCAAGCGTCCAGACACTGGACATACCCGGCGCTCTTTCAGTACCGGACTAACACGCACCCCTACGACATACTTAACCTTGTGTAGAGTATGTTTCAGCCCATAGCAGTACTACAATAACGCAGCGCACTTTCCAATTATAGTATGCCGCACCTAGACAGGAGGTTCGCGGAATTATGCCTGACAAAGCGGAAAAGGCGTCAAGCAAGTGGAGGGCACGTTTACCCAATGCTGCCCTGATATAAGTATCGATTTCCCCTGGGGACACTAGTGCAGTGGCGTCAAGACTTTCACATTATTGGACCTCCTCAAGCAGGTAGGTACTGCAGGCGCCTTCAGGTGTCTAGTGCAGTGGATGACAGATCAACACAGTATTCTAGACTTCCACTTCGGTGCTTCCTCGCGGAATCCGAGTTCGTCTTCCCTCAATATATCGGCTCATCCGGATGAATATGAGAAGAGGTAAGCGCCAATGATGCCCGGTAAGATGAGACATGCATGCGATAGGTTGGATGTATTGTGGACATGGGCGTTAGAGACTTGTTGATTAGAGCATTGTCACGGCGTTGCGACGCCGTGAGTATATGGTTCAATACAAGATATTCGGTCGCCAACCTGAATATTTGATGCCCTTTTGCGAAGGGTGCCCCCTAGGGGGTGGTTGGCGCAGTGGTTATTACTGGGCCATTGTCCAGCTATGACAAGCATGATGGATGGCATCGATTGCGTTTATAGTGGATTAAAAATTTGAACCGATTTTGTGGAACGCATCTCCTTCTTCACTTACTTGTACTTAAACCTGGCTGCTAGGGTGGTGCATTTGGGACCGATAGCAAGGACTAAATAAAGCCTTATCGTACGTTTTCCCCTCGAAAGCTCTGTGTTTTTCATATACACATATATGCTGCTATCTCTATCTTAGTCCAGAAAGATAGTAGTATATGTGGAAAAGAATTCATCTACTTATGTGTGCTACGCGTGTAAGATTCAATGATTTTAATTTGATAGACTGGGAATAAAACCTTGCCATGTAAAGGGGTCAACTAGAAAAGAAAAAGAAGAAGAGAAAAAACCGGTTGACGGAGAACCTGTACCTTGCCGTGAAACTCTGGAGTCTTTAAATCGGGCATATATGATAGCAGCAGTACCACTAGCTTGGTATTCCAACAGAGTTTACACGCAAAAAGATGAAATTATTAAGTCAGTAGAAAACGCGGGAGGATATGTAAACATATGTTGATTCATGTGACGGCGTGCCCAGCAGCCCAGTATTAACCACTGTACCAAACCACCCGCTAGGGGTCGCCCTTCCAAAAGGGTGCCAGAATATTCAGGTCAGCAACCGAATATCCTATACTGGACCATATACTCACGGCGTCGCAACGTCGTGGCAATTCACATGTATGCCAACCAGGCACCATTCAACATGCTCCATGGTATTCCAGAAGACCGCTAATAATGCAAAGAATGAACTAACGACGCCTTAAATAAACATCAAACCCCGAGTCTCAAGGGTCATCAGGCCTCCCTTGCCAGTGTCCGAACCGGGCGCCCACATAAGGCGGACTTATCTATAGTCGAACACTAGCTTGGCGACCTTCTAGTGGTCGGATAACCGGATCTTTGTCTTCGTCTATTGCCTAGCGATTGGGTTCTCTCTAGGCCGCTTCTCCTTCTTCTCCCAGCTTCTGCTTCTGGTGCTTGTGGATGATGCTATACTTCCAGCCGCCGCCGAGGTTCGTCTAAGGATAAACACGCAGGGGCATTATTATCCTACTTCCGAGTCCTATATTAAAGCATGAAGAAGTTGAATTGACTATGATTCATGGGCATAATCTCCGAGAGAATGTAGAATTGCAACACATCTGCCACGCCAAACATAATTGCCAATGGAAGCCCCGCGCCCCGTTCATGCCTCTCTTACAGAGTTACTTGAAGGCCACCGCTCATGTCAGGGCGGTTGAGTTTGTATCTCCCACATACTAGACTGTAACCACCAGAGTTAGAGCTCGCAGAGACTACAGGGGTTTTTGTATTAGGATGTCGTACCTTTAGTTCAGATTTGCAGTGTAAGCATACTTGCATCCCTCGATGAATTTGCGAACGCCATCCCAGAGATCCACGTCCGAGGAATATCGCTCCACAGCGCGCTTCTCGGCCAATTCAAGCCGCCTAATGGACGATTCGACAAGTTCAGCGGCCTGATTCACTGCCTCCTGTGCCGACCCCAGCGCGAGTGACATCAGTGGTATCAGAGTGTCGATCTGGGATGACGCCTGCGACTTGTTAGACGACTGAAAGGGATTGTTTGCGGTGAAGGGCTGGAACTGACCACTTCCTTCTTAACAGAAAGGATGTCGTTCGTCCTTCATATTCTAGGATTAGCGGCAATACGCAACAAGAGCTTGGTAACCTTCTACCCACACAGAGATAATGACGTTCGTTTCATGCCAGATGTCCTGGATTACGCTGTCGTTCATCACATGAGGTGGGATTTCGATGCCCCATACATACCTGATATCGGTTAGCTAACTCGAGTAGAATGCGTCTTGGGTCGTGCATAGGTACTCGGAAATTGCGAGGCATACGCCCACCGCACTCGACCCCATCCGTCGACGCATGTATTCCTCGACAGTGGGTAGTTGCTGCGTCAGTTGCATTCGCTGTTCGTCTTCAGTCATTTCCATAAAGAATCGTAGTTCTTCAAGGAAGTTGTCAATTTGGCCTTGGAAAACTCTGACATCAGTGACACGTGTCAAATGGCAAGACGGACCGACATACCCAAGCTGCAAGACCTCCCCAACGCATCGCCGAAAGAACGAAAGCTAGTGATCCTGCGGTTGGTGGAAACCTCGGAAAGCTTTTCGTCCTTGTAAAGACACTTTTCTACGTATAGCATTGTCTCCTTTCGAAAGGCGCATGACTTCCCGAAGTCATTTATCAGGGAAGAGTATTGAATCGAATCAGTCTCTGGATAAATCAGTAGATAGACCAGGCAACCTTCTCGGTAGAAGCCTACCGTCATCCCATGCAAAAAGCTGTCTCTCCTGTCAGCTAGCTAGTTACAAGGTATGAAATAGTGTAGGGTATAAGTTACAATACGCTATTGCTATGAAAACCTATAGCAACGTGCTTTTGCAACATGAAACCAATACCACTTACCCAAATCGACTGTAGGTTGCGGCGAGCATTGCTTCGTAGGGCGCGTAGGCCCACCACGAAGCACCGAACAAGGCTAGACGGGACGCCTTCATCTTTCGGAGTCGATCCTCATCATTCGGAGACGAGAAGAGGCTTCACTTCTGTTAGTACCAATGGATACTAGTGTGAGGGGCGTAAGAGAAGTACGATTCTAGGGTTCGGTTTACATCTTCCTCCAGTCTGGTAACCTCTGCGTGGACTCCCTGCGGCCAGTGACTGATCAGGCGCTGAAGGTCGGGAATGATGATGCTAGTGCCTTGCAACAAGGTTAACAGATACTCTCTAGTGTGAATGTCGCTACTTAGATCCTGAGCGGTGACGGTGTTGGGTCCAGTATCTTTTAAGATAAGGGATGTATCTGGGATCGAAGCCCCTGAGTTGTGAACTATTGCGGTCATTTTGAATTGGCGAACGATAAAGCGGTACTACTTCAAGTACCGAAGTTCATGCGTTTATGTTCTTTACAAACTGCTTTGTGGGTTGCCGCTTATATAGATGAGAATCGATATCTATATCTATTGATACTTAGGCTCCCAGCTAGACAGGGAGCATTCCGTCGCCCCAATATATTCTGTGAGCCATCATGGTCATATCTAGTGGGAAATGGTTTGCGAAGCCACCATGTAGATGAGAATTTTTGAGGGCATGACTGTATCTTCTCGCACCAGGCACGGCTTCCCAATTCTAATAGTCTGTTTCAACAACGAGGCTGTAAAGCAATTCTCAAAGCGTCGGCGAGAACAAGCCGTCAGCCTCCATACCTATCGAAGCGTCTAGGTCTATCGTGAATAGTTGTCTAATGCAAGCCACGTTCTGTCTACGCTATCTTTAGTGTATCGGTCCGAGTGTTTAGTCGTCCTAACTATTTGTAGCTTATTTATTGCTACCTTAACAGTTTTACTTAGATAGGACTTTCTGAGCCTCGAATTCTGGCTGTTCAACTTCTTACAGCATGGCTTTCTATGACTCCGTGAGACGGCCATTGGAACCTGCATTCGTGGATCATGCTAGGCAGAGTAGAAGCTAACTACTCACTCCCCAGAAGCTATCCATCAAGTATTATTATCCAGAACATGTGTTGATTCCACGGACCGACTGGTATGTTGGAAATAAGGTATACATAGTAATCCGCTATAGTAATTCAGAAGTAGCTACTGGAAGAATCACAGGTACATAATAAGTTTGTAATTATCGTGCAATCCTACTAAAATCTTACTGGCTGAGCAAATCACTACAATCAATACTGACAATTGTGCTTGCTTTGAGATTGCCCTAAGTCTTGGCTATTTTTTCTCAGACACATGTCTTAGGGTGCTGAGTAATGCCTCGATGTCTTGAAATTGACAGAGCTCACCGATGCATGTAGGTCGTTCGTAAGATGCTAGTACAGACCAGTGGTGATAGTTACCGATCGGGTTCAACCTCAAGTGGGTGAAGCGGAGATTAAATTCTACCCGGGAGGCTAACTGCCTAGGTAGCCCCAGGACGAATGGAAGCTCGAGCAAGGTCTGGCGGGAGAAGAGCTTCACCTTCTCGACCGGACGAAGACCAATGGGTATATGGGAAACGTCCCGGGTTGGGAAGATAAATCACTTCTAGCGAGGGAGAAGCGGGATGAGAACCTCGCAGTCGATAAGCTGCCCGGCTGGGATGGGTGAGTCCGCTGACGCCGCTGTCGAGGTGGCCGGTCCTAGTGGAGAAGTTGCGCTTGCATGACGACCGCAGATATGTCGAATGGGAAGATTACCCCGAAAAGAAGAAAGCGCACGAGATTCTGATTTCTCATAAGTTCCCACCGCCACCAGAATTCCAACTCGGACCTATCCCAGATACCAATCCAGTGCTCGAAAGCAAGTCGGTGTTCCTGACTCATTATCCTATTCCCTTTCAGCCAATTCACCAGTCCTATGCACGGGTTGACACGTTTTATCGCAGAAGTACGATGGAAGCTATGGCACCGCGCAATCGGGGGGCGCCTGACGCAGGTTCCGGAAGAATCCTGGGCTATCGTTCTCAGGGACAAATCTCCCGAGATGCTGCACCTCCTACAGTTTCCCTACAACGGCGAACCACCCAAGGGCCTCACCACGGCGCAGGTCGTCACTCCGAACCCGCTGCATTTCATCCGCAACTACGGCGGCATCCCGTCCATCGAGCCCTCCGCGTGGTTTCTGCGGCTTGATGACCTCGTCAGGGAGCCCAAGAAACTGACCCTCGCCGGCCTGCAGGACGAAGCACGCTTCCCGCGGATGGAGCGGCTCGTCACGATCCAGTGCAGCGGCACGCGGTGCATCGAGCAGATCGCGCTGTACGCTGGCGAGGGCGACGAGATAACCAACGCCCCCTGGGCCGAGGGCGGCATCGGGACGGCCCGACACATCGGCGTCTCGCTCAAGAGGTTCATCAAGAACTGCGGCGGGCTCGTCGACGGCGAGCGCCACCTCGAGCTCACCGGCGCCGACACCTACTTCGGGACCAACGAGGTCATGAACTACGTCATTAGCGTCCCCTACTCGAAGGTGAAAGCCCACGAGGTTATGCTCTGCTGGGAGATGAACGGGGCGCCACTACCAAAGATCCACGGGTCGCTCGTACGCGCCGTGGTCATGAGCTATATCGGTGACTGCAGCGTCAAGTGGCTGTACCGAAGTGAGTACCGTACAGAGATGTTGAACTGTGCCCATGACGTGTCACACGAGCTCTTTCTTCGTGGTAGAGCTTTTTTTTGCTAAGTAATAAGCCGAAAATCTCGGTGATTCGCCAATTAATGCCCCGAAAGAGAAATACTAACTCGCGTTGCTGCAGTTCGCGCCATCGCCGAACCCCCGCGGGCCCCCGTCCAGAGCCGCGAGCATCTCTACTTCAACCAGCAAGTCGGCAAACCCAACTAGCGGTGGACAGACGGGATCCAGATCCAGGAGATGCCGGTGAGCAGCGCCATCATGACGCCGTGGAACAAGCAGGTGGTGGTATATACCGGCGCGATCGAGGTAGCGGGGTGGGCGTACTCGGGCGGCGGACGGTGGCCGTGAGTATTTCATGGAATTCTGTATTGTCCTGTCCATTATGACCTCGTTGGGGATGCTTGTGCGGCAATGTTGGCGTGCTACTACCAAAGAGGTGAACCTAAATATCCACAACTGTCCAGGCGTAGTGATTGCTAACTATAAACGTCGTAGCGAGCGCGTTGATGTCAGCGCCGACGGCGGATTCTCGTGGTACGCGGTGCCGGCGGCGAATCTAAGCGCCAAACATAAGTTCGCGTGGCGCACGTGGCGGACGCGGCTGCCGTGCGACGTCGAGGGCTGGGTCGAGATCGTCGTCCGCTGCTGGGACAACAGCCTCAACACGCAGCCGACCGAGGTGCGGAACACGTGGAACTGGGGGCTGCATGTGATGAGCAGCGCCCACCGCGTTCGACTCTACGGCATGAACAAATCGCGCGAGCAGACGCAGAGGCGGCTCAACGAGTTCACTAAGCGAGGCACCAGCTTCGTGCCGCTAACCAGGCCCACCGAGTTCCCCTACCAGAGCTGGGAGGAGTACGATGGCTACTTCAAGAAGAACGGGCCGAGGGATGTTGACGAGTAGGGATGTAGGAAGAGTTACTCTGTCAGTTTGTCAGTGGACATCTCGCTTAGGGGCATTGATTGAGAATGGACGCAGAATGGTTCAGGGGAGTTAGAGGATTATCCAGTGGCTTTACTTATCAAACCTCGCGATTTAAACGCAACGATGTCGACTACCCAGTGGCAGTAAAGCCTGTCGTCTTAGTTAGCCCTACGTATATCGCAACCTATCGCCGTTCTTACGCCTGCTCAATCAGACATGTACCTTTTACCTTACCCATATTCTGCGTTAGTGGTAACTGGGCGATAATACTCCAGGGGCAAGGCTACACCTCGAGGTCTCTCTACACCGACAAGAATGTCATAGTTTTCAGGACTGAACTAATCACCACGTGCATACGTCTTCGTCTTGTCTCAGGAGTCCATCTCTATGTCGCCTCTATAAGATTGGGCCCGACATTGATATAAGTAGTGGCGGATAGGAGGTTTCGTAGGATTGCGCAGTCTAGGCGTATGCATCAGTCGGTTAAAGTATCAGTTCCATCGCTACGCTGGCTTTAACGTCTTGGCCCTGTGGCCCGTCTCCGATGGCTTGAGATGACCAAATCGCTTTATGGTCTTGAATACTCGTTCTTTATTAGGCGGTAATGGGACAGCTCATCAGGCAGGAAGACCTAGCAGGATCTTGATTGGTTGTGCGTTTAACTTCGAGATGCCTCCTTCGAGATACCTCCCCCTATTATGGGATACCTGAGGGTGTGCGCACATTGTTTATAGGGTCATTCTCTAATAAGGCCGTTCAAGCACGGCAGAGACGCAATGTCGGAGGAATAGTGGCAATTAAAACCTCACAAGTTGAAGTGTAGAGCCAGTAGGCGTCGCATTGCTCCTCTATCGCCTGACATCCCGATGGGGTCACGATGCCTGGTTTATCACTGTGAAGTTGTAGGGCGAGATAGCATGTGGATCAAGTTGAGCTGCAACCTTGAGCCGTTCCATGGATGACACCGTGGGATTCTTTGGTTAGTAGCACGACTTTTGCATTGGGCACGCGACAGCGTCATCATGGTTGTTTCAGATGACTTTTTCCAAGGTTCAGTAGCCGATTAGACCCCGTGATCTCGCAACTGCAATTCTGACACTTTTCGATATTTGATATCTGAAGGCGTTTCTTGGAATCGGATTGTTCTATAAAGCTGAAGTGATGATTGGGAGTAGCTGAACTGTGGTCCTGCGTACACACACGACGACATCATGTCCAGGGTTATAAGAAAAACCCGATGACCAAGGGAGCAGACTGCAGATTTCAAGAGTATCGCATCTCCTAGCTTTGTTCGAACTTTCATAAAGATCAAAGCGTGCCTCAGAGAGGGCGGCGACCTCGGGAACGTCAAGCCTGTGATATTTTAGCAATGTTTCGTAATTAAGACACATACGGGCTCTAGTAAGGGTTAGACATATTGAAGGAAATGGATACCCACGACACGGATAATATACCTACAAGTAGATATGAGGGAGGTACCTTTGTGCATGTCAAGAGTCTTGACTCAAGACAAGGCTACACATTGAGGACATTGATACATAGGTTGTGATCGAGTTAGGCGTAAAACATCTTCCGCAGTGGGGCCTCGATAAGTGCATATAATCCCCGATGGAGGCGGGGAAATGCCACCCGAAAGACCGGGATTCGAATTGAACCCGCCTTAGGTACGCTCTGGGCTGGAAGCAGGGGGGAGACGGCCAGTGGACAGCCCACAGCACGACCCTATTAATGAGGTTAATGACCTTAATGCACGAGCGCATTCCTCCCCCCACCTCTCGCGACAGTTGTTCCGCACCCCATTACTTCATCACACCCCCATCTGTCGTGTGTCGTGTGTCGTGCTGGCAGGCCGCATCATTCTTATTATTATATTCTCGCACGCATCCGCTTGGCTATTTGGGGTCCTGGATGCCCAGTCCCATTCCCGTCCCGTCTAACCCACCGCCGTCCGCCGTCCGCCGTCCGCCCCGGCCGATCATGACAAGCTTGGAAACCCATATAGAATCAAGCATCTACCGTTAGCTCTCTCCCTCTCTCCTTACCTTGCCTTGCCTTGCCTTGCCTTGCCTTGCCGGGCCAAGCCAATCAACATCCTCATTGCATGTACATGCTTTGTACGCAGAAGAGCCGGTATAACTATCTAGGTATCTTATCCTATCCCATCCCATCCCATCCTATCCGCCCGTCCGTCCTCTGCCCCCCCTCCGGAGCGTGTCACAACACCTGCTTGCTGCCGTCGCTGCTGCTTCCCTGATGCTCTTAAAGACCTAGGTCTACAGATTAGGTAGCGTGGTTTCAGGCTGCCTTAGGTAGTCAGCGAGCGGGTTAGGAGATAAGCGGCGATGCTGTCCGGCTCCAAAACAACCGGCTGACCACCTGTCTGTCTGTCTGTCTACCCGTCCGCCTAGAAAGCCTAGGCACACCCGGCAGCCAAGCTTCGCTTCCCACTCAACGTTCCCACATCGCCGTCATCTCTTCGCCGCTAACCACACAGAGCTAGGTCCGCGCTGGGTCAGATAGACACACCAAGCTAGCCTTGTGCCCGTGTCTTTTCCTGTTCCTAGAATTGTGTCCATCGAGTCAGCAGCGCTCAGCCCAACATCAATCATCGCACCGCCGACCGGCACATCCCCAATTCAAGTCTCACACGCATACACGCACAGACACGCAGACACCCGCAGTCTGGGCTGGGAACGAACCAACATCACCGTTCCCACGGATGGTTTCGGGGTTTACCACGTTGCTAGATGCCATCAGCAAAGCAACATGAGTTAACCGACTCCCCGTTGACAACGTTTTCATCACCTCGACTCAGCCTGACTGGCCGTGTTGGTCTGCCAAGCAAGCAATTCGAGCCTCTAATCAAACAAACTGTAGGCTAGGCCCATCATTTCTTCCCGCCCCGCCTATCACCGCCGCTGCCGCCCTCAATCCTTATACCAGAACATACATACGATATCCACATACCGGTCCAGCACTCCTCACTTTGACCGCCACAAACAAGTCTTATCTACGATATCCATTTAATAGCCGGGAGCCTAAATCACCCGCTCTATCGATCTCATTGAACTCGGTATTGACGACACACCCCCACCATATCTCCGAGTATCCCACATCCTGCATGCGTATGCCGAAGACCCTCGCCCCGGGCTGATCGACGACACAACCCGCGGTCTTCTTTGATACTAGCCACTATTTCTCCCCTTGGTCTCTTCGCTGAGCCCCTTGGCACAACCCCAAGATGGGCAACACACATACCAAAGAGGCGAGGAATGGTGGTCGCCTGAGCCTTGGACCAAACTTCGAGACTGGCGGAAGTTCGTCCGGTGCCGGCTACCACGGAGACCTTCCCGACAGGGCGAGGCGTGCTAGTCGTGCCGAGTTTGGCGGCTTGGGTTTGGCATTTGGTAGTTCGTCGGGTTCCCGCCAGCAGGACGTGCCTTTCGAGCACCGAGAAACAAAACAAGAAAAGGAGGCAAGAAGGCTAGAGAGGGAACGCCTCGCGCGCATCAAGGAACGCGAGGTTAGCATGAAGGAGGAGCACGTCGATGGTGGGTTTTTGGTGACCATGGGTATATACACCGCGTCCGAGGACTTTAGCAAGCCTATCGTCCGCCAGCTACAAGTGAGTGAACATTCTGCGACTTCATGCGCATGTGCTTGAGACAGGCAAGCCCGTTGCTCCGTCGCTGATTCTGGTCACATTTGATACAGATCGAGAGGAAAATCGCACCGTTCTGGCGTGGCCTGGATGATTTCAATGAGAGTTGGGCCGAGCACCAGATCATCGCCGCCGCCCGCGGTCTAGAGATTCCCGCTGTCGATCAAGTCCCCGACCATCTGGTTCCCCAGCAGCCAAAGTCGACTGAATCAACAAGTCCCTCTACGCCGAACATCCAGAACCTCACCGTGCCAATAGGGCCTAGGACGCTCAGCACGTCGTCCGACAGAACCGCATCGAATCCGGGCTCCGCCCTACCGTCCCCGACATCTCCTGGGCCACCAAGGACGAGCTCACCCCTAAAGCCGCAAAGGAAATCCCTGGCGGCGGCATTGAACTTGTCTCGGAACGGATCACAGGCAGACGTCGTCCCGAAAGAGGTCAATCTGCCGACCGACCCGTTCGTCAACGGCCAGGCCCTCGAGGTGTTCCTCTACAAAGATGGGGTCGAGTGTCCCCTCTGCCTCATGTACTATCCGCCATACCTGAACCTCACACGCTGTTGCCATCAACTCATCTGCAGTGAATGCTTCGTCCAGATCAAGCGCCCCGATCCACACTTTCCTGAGCACCACGGAGACGAGGACGGTGGCTCGCAATCACCGCCGCACGAGGAACTCGATGGCGAACTCATCATGGAGCCGGCGAAATGCCCCTATTGCACTCAAACAGAGTTCGGCGTAACATACGAGCCGCCTCCTTTTCGTCGTGGTCTGGCGTACGCGTTCAACCCTGCGTTCGGCGCCATGGGCACGGCTATGTCGTCCACGAGCTCTCTCAACTCGAGCCTCTCGCCCACCTCAGCCACGCCCCCTGCCCACCTCAGCCGAAAGAGAGCGCAGAGCTTGTCCGCCAACGCCCCAGGAGTGATCACCACCGACCGCATCCGGCCCGACTGGTCTACCAAGCTGGCCGCCGCTCGCGCGCATCAACGTCGTCGGGCCGCAGCTGCGGACGCTCTGCACCATGCTGCCTTCATGATGGGTAATCAAGAGTCCCGCACGATTTTTGGGCGATCTTCTCGCTTCCGCCGACAAGGCACGGGCAGCGACCGTGGCAACGAGAGCCCAAGGAGCGGTTCGCATCCGCAGTCCGGGGATGGCGGGCCCGGCACCCCCTCTGGTCTTGAGCCAGGTCCCCGCATTTCGTCGGGTCGTACGGGTCCGGGTCGCGACCGGATTGACGCGGCGCACCTCGAGAGCCTCATGATGGCGGAAGCGATAAGGCTGAGCCTAGCAGACGAAGAGGAACGGCGGAAAAAAGCAGACAAGGAAGCGAAAAAGGAAGCCAAGAAGCGAGAGAAGGAAGAACGGAAGGCCTCTAAGAAGAAAGGCGACGTGTATGGCAGCGGCGCCGGTAGCAGTGCCAGCGCCAGCTCTCTTAGTCTAGGATTTGGGCGGAAGCGAGACAACAGTGGCGGCAGCAACTTGCGGACCGAGGCCAGCACTTCTACACCCATTACCGCCTCTTCTCCCAGCCACGGCAACGCCGGACCAGCGTCGAGTTCGACATCGCCGTCCGCGTCAAGTGATAAGGGAAAGGCGGTCGACCGCAACGATAACGAAGAAATACAGGCCACAAGCGCTTCGTCTCTGCCCGTTCCCATCCCCTCGCAACCCCTAAGGGGTTCTTCGCACCTCCGTCAGATGAGCAACGCCAGCTCGGTTAGTTCCAGTGCAGCGGGTAGCGCGGCCGGGAGCTATACCGGCATGAACGCAAGTAACGAGGACCCGCAGACCCGCAGCCCAAACCTGGGTGGCCGCAGCGAAGGGGCCGACAATGCGAATTCGGAGTCCATGTTCAACTTCAGGAGCCTAGCCGAGATGGTTGGGGTTCCGATCGACGGGGCCCAGTCACCTGATGACGAGGATGGAAGTTCTGTTGCAAGGGCCACAGAAGGCGAGAAGACGCACGACGAACACGTCGAGCATGTCGAGCATGTCGAACATGCCCCCGTTCCACCAGCCGGGAGCGCTGAAGAAAACGAGGGCGCGCCCCTCAGGCTTCAAACCCAGGAGAGCTGGCAGAGAGACGCAACAACAACAACGGCGACAACGACGGAGGAAAGAGAAGAAGGTAGCACATCTCCACCCGAGCTGATGGTGACACCGGACACGCCGGCGCTGGCGAACGATGACAGCGATGACGCCAAGCAATTCGGCCCCGTCGACACCGCGGAAAGGCAGCATGAGGTCACGCAGTAAATAAACCGACCCGCGTTTGCCCTCCTTTCTGAGAGGAGAATGACCCTTCTAATCACTGCTTTATACATGTTCCCATCGATCGAGGAGGGGCCCTCAGCTTAATGGAAGAACAGGAAAGGGGAAATACACACAGGTTTAACTAACTATGGATTATGGTTTCTTTGCATAGGATAGGCATGCAGGCAGGGGGGAGCAGGGGTTGTTCGTCTTATTGCTTGGAATTTTCCCCCTTACCGAGTCTGGTGCGTTGGTTGGCTGGCCGGAGTTCGCTGAGAGGGTTGACTAGCTGATTGATTCATTTGTATACATAGAAGTTCATCATTTTTGGCCATCCTGTTCCGTCTGCCGCCGTGGTGACCAATTAATCGGCTCGCGAGTCGGGGAATGGATACGTGTAAGGCGGTAGTTGCCTTGGTAGGTAGTATTTCATAGTGATGTAGCCAGCCAGCCAGTCAGCGAAGCCAAGTAGGCAGGTAAACAAAGCAGGGCACACTGTCACTCTCTTTTCTCTCGTTTGCTTATCCCTACCTCGTATCTGCCCATTCGTTGCAGACCTGTCAGCTATGAAGGGTAGTATATAGTATGTACTCATATACATATGCATAAGATAGGAAAACTTATGAATGGGTGAGCATACGTCTTACCCACCTACCTTTTTGCCCCCAGTATTGCTTGATACTATACCTACTCTATACCTACGCACGATGTCCCTTGCAGAGGTGTGGGGGAAAGAATTTCGGTCAGAGAGTAGGCATAGATGTCTGACTAAGCAAAACATGCCTCCATCAGGTGCTGGGCTAAGCAGAGGAATGGGCGAGGAGGGTGACAAAAGAAGTCTACCTTGTGAATGTCGTGCGTAGAGCCAAGTAATCTCCTTGGCCAGTTGGCGTGCTATGTATACCCCCCTCTAGTGGACTAGATGTCCTCTTTACTTTTCTCTGCAAGTGATCTTTACGCAGGCCATATTTCAGACCCGTAACAAATAAATATACTACCCATCAAACTCAACTGCGACAGAAAGCGCAACAGGTAAATAGCCCACAGGTATGTAAAAAATGGCCCTTACGCTGGTAGCCAGTCTATTATGGGGGAGCCCTGAGCCTACCTATCATCGCACGTATGACAGGTAGCAGGGTACCTAGGTAGGTTAGGGCTTGCTAGGGTGAGATGATCCACTCTATACCAGACCGGTGGACGTCAGGAACCGCACATCGGCACACAACTAACTGTGGAAACATGAAGACGGTTGGAGAGTAAAAGGTTTGCCTCGAGTCCAGCAGGGATCGAACCTGCAATTTTCAGAGTAGCGAGCTAGATCACTTTTTCCTCTTTCTAGAGGAATAGACAAGCCTAGACAACCGAAATCTGACGCCTTACCATTAGGCCATAGACCCGTTGAGCTGATAGATAGACGGGGGTTTTCATGTTTGGGTTTACAAACCACGCAAACACGCAGCGCGGTAGATGAGAATAAGCAGATCGATTGAGATATAGGTGGTGTTAAGCCGTTGGTTCAAGACGAAGCACAGGTACATGCTCGAAGGGGAGGGGAGAGACTAAGGTATAAAGGAGCTAAGAAAGAATTTCTACTTAAGACGTGGGATTGTAAATTAGTACCGGTCTATGGTACACGATATATAGGGGTGCATTTGGAAGCTACGTGCTGATGACTTACCACGGGTGAGCTTCCGGTAACTCCATTGTGGTTAACCCTAAGCTAAGATCGAGTGTACACCCTCAAGCAGTTGAGGCGGGTGTTGGGCCACTCGCTTTTAGAATAGGCACTGGCAATGAGTCCAGTTCAAGGGCAGGGTCGACGTAGTCGCACTGATTAATGTCTTCATAAACTGTGCTTTCTATCTCCCCTGCGCGGGTATATAATCGATAGCATCACTTGCTTGCTTGCTCCATTACACCACGGTGTGGGTCTCGACTCTACTCCTAAACCTCCACTGCCGGCAGCTCCTCGACTTCGACACGCACGGGCGACTTTGCCTCGTGCTTGGCCAGGATCCCGTCATCAGGCGTCGTGCCCATCTCGCTCGGCTTCCGCGCGTTGACGAACCCCGGGCCGGGACTGCTCCAACTGTAGTTCTTCCACTCCCCCAGCACCGCCCACATATTTTCGACGACGCCCTGGATCTTCTCACGCCGGTCAAGGCTCCATTGCCGTCGCCCCGCCTGCTCCGCGTCCGCCGTCTCCGGCTCAAGTCCCTCCATCACGCTGTTGAACACCCGGTACGTTTCCTCAAGCTCCTCCACGTTCGAAACCCCCATGACACTCACACCGACCCGCCCGTTGGTCCTGCTGCCGCTGCCGCTGCTGCTGCTCCCCGTAGCTATCCTCTCGGGAGCCCGTGCACCCCGCACTGCGCCATCCCGCGACCAGTTGTCCAGTGCCCAGCGTATGGCGACGACCTCGAGGCGCTCGCCCGCGGCAGCCGCGACGGGGACCAGGTCCTGGCACGCCTTGCGCAGGCCCTCGGGGCTCGGGTGCCATGAGGCCATGGGCCCGGCGTCGGCGCCGCGCGTCGTCAACAGGCCCATGCCCAGCATGCTGGCGTTGAGGACGACGTCGACGCCGGCGGCCGCGAGTCGGTCCGTCGCCGCCGTCGTGCCCAGCGTTGTGTTCTGGACCGTGAAGTGTCCGTAGCTGAGGACGGCATCAAGCGGCTCGCCCGTCTCGGCGAGCACCAGCTCCGCAAGCGCGCAGAGCCGGTCCACGGGGTACCCGCTGATGCCGACGTAGCGGAGGCGGCCCTCGGCGCGCAGGCGGCGCAGCTCGCGGACGGCGCCGACGACCTCGTGGGGCGACACGAACTCGACGTCGTGCATGTAGACGAGGTCGAGGTAAGGGGCGTGCAGGCGCTCGAGGCTGCGGCACACGCTGTAGCGGATCCAGGCGGGCGAGTAGTCGAACGTGTCGGGGGCGATGCGGCCGGCCTTGGTGACCAGGAAATACGAGGCCCGCGGGTGGCGCCCCGCAACCTCCGGGTGCGCCAGCGCCGTGCCCAGGATCCGCTCCGACGGCCCGTAGTACGGCGACGTGTCGAAGGCGGCGACGCCCAGGTCCAGCGCCCGCGACACCATCGACACGGCCGGGATCGAGAAGGGGTCCGAAACGTACTGCGTGTTGAAGGTCGCGGTGCCCAGGATTAGCGGCGGGATGGCCTCGTGCAGGGGCCGCCGCGGCGACGCCTCCGTGGAGGGTGGGAGTTCGGGGGACAAGGAACCCATGATGACTGTTATTTTCTGCTTCTGGGGGTCTATGTGGAGTCCGCGCCGTAATCTTTGCAATGCAGACGATGTCGATAAGCGAAGGGATAGACAGTCGAAAGCGAGGTGACAGGTAGCGTGACCACGGCTGTTACTAGGTATTGCTACTACCGTACGTGTCGGGAGGTTATATCTGTCGTGGGAGAATGGGCGGTGTCGGCGGACGATCAAGAGGGATTTTCAGGGTCCCAGGTGGCAGCCGAGAGTGGAGACGAGAGTTCAAGACAAACCACCTCCTATGTTTCCCGTAACCGGTAGATGACTGTTATCGTAAGTCTCGAGAAGTCCATGATTCAACGAGTGCATTTAGCAGAGGCAGGGGCCAATGTCGGACCAGCCATGGCAGATAGACGGGGCGGTGTCAAGATAAAAGAATCATCGACGCCGGTTTCCCACGTATGGGAAGGGAGGGACCAGGTAACCACAGTCAACCTGGATGGATCACCTTTTGCCCCCTGCTTGGTAATCTATGTATCAAGGAGACCTAGGTAGGTAACCATGGTACAAGAGTTTGGCCAGGTCTCACCAAATTCGCACACACTTGTCCTCGTGGTGCATGTATTCGTCGAGAAGGGCCCGAACGCTTGGGAATGGAGGCGCTGCCCAGCGCGCCGGCGGATGGCGGATGGCGGACAGCGGGGGCACCGCGAAGATCAGATAAGCACGTCATCCACTCTAGACTCTATGCACGCAGTCCGCGCCCTCCCTTGCGCATGTCGCGTTGTCTGAGTGGCTTCTTGGCTTCGCCGCGGCGTTTGCAAGTCGCCGAGCTGCATTAGTCTAACTAACTAGATCCTTTCCGCTGTTCTAGATATCCATCCCGGGTGCATTGCAAACGTGTCAGCTGCATGTACATACTCTCGCCGCAGAGTTGATAGCGTCCAAACCTCTCCTATTTGCAATATGCCTTGTGCTCTTAAGCCGCCAAAATACAAGGCTATTTCCATAAATTCACGACATAGTGTTGATTTAACGGTTAAGAATTGGTATGTACAATACAAGGCATCCCGTATGCCTTCGTGCGTGTATAGCCAAGCCATCCGCCTCTCCGGATAGCTGAAGCTGAAGCAATGTAAGCCTCGTGAACCACATGCTCTACTACACTGGACGCAATCGTTTGCAACATATATAATCCGGTTACCCATCAGCCACGGAATGGGAGTTGCGCCGATCGTGTCGACATCTTCACGAATGTTATCTTCCCATTCGTTCGCGTGTTTCGGGATTAGCGAGGAGCACTCGCTTAAAGTGATATTCACTTGGCAGAGGTACTCACTTCTTAACCCACCGAGAGCTGCAAAGGGGCCTCATCGGTGTACTACTCACAGATGTCGCGACCCTTGAAGTAGTTACGTCTGTGTTGCCAGCTTGTTGCCATCCGTGACGGACTCCCTGGTTGCGTTTGGGGAATTGGATCTCCCAGACCAGATCGATCGGGTTAAGACACACAGTTCGTATGTGCAGACCAAGTTGTCCTAGCTGTCTCGGCTTGTGCCGAACTTGTAGATGGGAGGCTCGCCAATTTAACTAAGTTAACTAGGGTTTTCTCCAACTCTCCGCATTCACACCTATGTATGTCGCACGTGGCAGGCTTCTTCTCATAGAATATAGAATGCCTTGCTTCCTTCGTGGTGCAAGAGCTATATATTTTGATGAACGGATCGGAAGAATGGATCCAGCCACCTAGCTATGAATCGTTTCAACGACAAGCTCCCACATCCGACTAATAAGAATTTCCTCGTCCACGAATTATCTCATGATCTATGAAATCTCGTGAAAATTGGAGTTGAACTCTCTTCTGTCTGACTTCACAAGTGTAGGTAGGTAGTCTTTGGAGTTTGTAGCTTGACCTGTCACGGCTTCTTTGGATTTGTAGACAGCTTCAAGATCGTGCTATGAGGAGACACCAGAACCCCCGGTAACCTAGACGGGTTCAGAGCTTATAAGTGTATAGTATCAGCACGTCGTTATAGCCCGACACTAATCTCTTGCACTTCTAGTGTGAAGTCGGTTAAGCTATGGGAGCGCTGGTGGGATAAGCTTTCATTGTGATCAGAGGTAACCTCACCTAGTACCTAGCGAATCGACGCGATACTGTCATGAAACAATGACACCAACGAAGTTGTACGAACGCCTCTCCTTATATACATGTATCATTTATCCTTTTCCCTTCCTACCACCACCATGACCTACGAATCTCGATGTGGACATATGCTGGTTCGATTCGGACCGCAGCAGAGAACTCCCCGTGTTGATATTAGGCTGAATCCTCGCGGACCAGCTGTCCTCGCTGTCCCGGTCCCGCCAAAGCCCTGGGGAAATTATGTACCGCAAAACAAGCTTGACTGATATGTATCCTCCAATTCCTGAAAGAAGAGACCTGTCCTTTCGACTATGAAACGATACTAAACTCGCCCCACATGGTAATAATGCTGCGAGGGCCTCATCCCACGATACCCCAACTTCATCATTTAGCCTCCCAATCAAAGGGTAGGTAAAACTAATTCATCCTCCCCATGACATAAAGATGCAGGTTCAGTTGTCGTCCGGTGTCATCGTGCCTCTGCCAGGGCATATGCTATGTTGCTACCATGATTACGTCCTGCCCAATCTAGACAATGAGATCTACAGCCCCTTCGCGGAGTGACATACTCCATTTACTACCCCTTTCCCAACGACCCAGAAGAGAAGGATGCTCTGTCCATCCTTAAGATAGCATACCCTCGAATTCGGACATCGTACCAGGGAAACAGACCGACCCTGCCATCTATACTTCAGCCGCGTAACAAACTCTACCCCATCGAGCGAGTATAGTGGCATGCTCCCACGAGATTCGTGAATCCCCTACTACGAAGGGGCTCGGCGTACCAATCTAAGTGGCACCCTAGCCTCAGGGGTCGCTATATTGCCTTATCTCCATTGGCTCCTGCCGGGAAAAATGATTCCAGATTGACAAGCCTGAGGCGATAGCGCGGGTTGACGGCCAGGGATATAAAGTGATAGTGCCCACGACTACCTGCACAAGACTGCTGTCAGGTATGAACGTTTATCTTCGCAGGAAATCATGAAGTGGTCTACGGTTGCAAAGTGCGCTGGCAGTCTCGCCGTCTCTGGTGTGTCGCTTCACACGAGAATAACACGCGAAAGACAATGCTAACTCTGCCGCAGTCGTCGCCCAGACAGACACGGCTCCGGTCACCGATGCCGACACGGGGATTACCTTCCAGGCACACACCACCGAGGAGGGGATCACCTACGCGCTGGCCCTCCCGGAGGATGCTGGGAGCGATGCCCCCTACGACGCCATCCTCCAGGTCATCTCGCCCATTGCCATTAGCTGGGTTGGCTGGGCCTGGGGCGGCCAGATGACGTACAACCCCCTAACCGTGGCGTGGGCGGACGGGGAGTCGGTTGTGCACTCATCGCGGCAGGCACTGTGAGTGGCATCCCGGTCACTACCACCGGTCGACCAGTCCTGGCTCGTTACGGGCATTTCGGCTAACCAGCACTTCGCAACCAGGGGATACTACCTGCCGGCGGCGTACGAGGACGCCACATACACGGTGCTGGAGAAGGGTACGAGCGTCAACGCGACACACTTCAAGTTCACAGCACTGTGCACGGGGTGTACGAGCTGGACTGACTTCGACGGCAACCCATTCTTCCTTAATGGTGCGGGCGACACCAACTTCGCGTACGGCTTCTCGACGACTCCTGTCGAGGAGCCCGCGAACCCCGACAGCAGCTTCAGCATACACGAAAACGTCGGCCGTTGGATCCACGACCTCGCCGGCGCGCGGTCTGCCGACTTCGCGACCTGGGTCGATAACAACAAGGCTGCCGCCGGCGGGGCTCGTGCTGCTGTGTAGGTAGGCTGCAACAGACCGATCCGCTAGGCCCGAGGTCGGAAACCGAGCGTGTTAAACTAAGTGATGTTCAGGAAACCGGCGCGGCAACCCTCTATACGGTTAGGGGATGACCTATGAGTTTGAAAATCCACATACATATGGACCCGCGGTACCTATAGAGTCCTGCCTGGGTTGGGACGGCGGGCTTGAGATTGACGGGGTAAAGACAGGGGCGTGTACAGCTGATTGGGTCTGTATACCTAGTCACCTAGTCCGGCTGCTGGTGTTAATATTCGAGGCATTCATTTTCGTCTTCTGTAGCAATTGCCTAGGGACAATCAATAGAGTCTGCGATGGAATAATTTTTAATGTTTCGAAACTTCCCCCTAGCTAAGCGACAAGAAGGGGCCTCCATTGGCCAAAGTGCGGCTGATTATATCCGGACCAAGATTCAAGTGCTATTATCAGCTCGCCTGGCCGTGACCATGCTAACCAACCTACGTAAACCGATATGGAGATGCTTGGTATAGGGATCTCAAGGTATGGTACAAAGTCCGGATGCTATCATAATCAGGCTGCGAGGCGGCCCCGGGGAGTGTACGGGTGCCATGATAATTGAGTGGTATAGAAAGCCATCCCAACCTTCGGGAACCGAGGCTGAAGGAGCGTGATATGTGTACCCCTCTACCTAGAATGGTAGTGTCACAATGGACTGCTCTATCTCGGGAGGTTTAAAGTAATTGGCACACATGCAATTTTCTCTGCCTATTGAGATAGCTTCCTCGCGGTAGGTAAAGCCAACACGCAGGGAGGTTTAAGTAGGTAGCGGGTATGTTTTCGTAAGTACAAGTTACGGATGTACCTAGTCAATCCATGTGTTAGGTAGAGACCAGAGATAGCATGTCACGTGATGGAGGGAGTCGACACATAAGGTGAGATTTTATCAACACTGGGTGGTCAAAGCACATCACAACCCGGTTAATGCATACTTATCGATAACTCACACAATAGACGTGTATCTCCAAACTCCGCCCACTGTTGGAATTGGCAGAATCAGCCGGCTTCAGATACTCTGCCGGAAAGATTCCAGGTACCCAGGCGCATTGCTCACTGTAGCGATTCAAGCAAAGCACTACCAGACTAGGTAATCTCTCGGCGCGAACGCACAGCAGACCCAGCATGGCGCCGGCGAAGAAGCCCAAAGCCCACCAACCATTGCCGCCGTCCCGAACGCTGGTCCTCGACAATGGCGCGTACACGATGAAGGCTGGCTTTGTGACCGGTGACACCGTCGACGAACCTCGCGTCATTCCCAATTGCCTCGCCCGCGACCGCGACCGGAAGACCTACGTCGCCTCCGACCTCGACAAGTGCTCCGACTTCAGCGAGGTGGCCTTCCGACGGCCCGTCGAGAGGGGCTTCATAGTGAACTGGGAGGCCGAGAAGGAAGTCTGGGAACACGAGTTCCTCGATGAGAAGGCACCCCAGCGATGCGATCCCTCCGAGACTCGATTGCTGCTTTCCGAACCCTCCAACTCCCTGCCTATTCTGCAGACGAACTGCGACCAGATGGTGTTTGAGGAGTTCGGCTTCGCTAGCTACTACAGAGGCATCGGTGCGTCCCCTTCAACGACCATCCAGTGATGGCTAGCTAGCTGGCAAGTAGAATAGTACAGCATAGGGCTAACCGTCGTCGCTGCTCCAGGCCCAACCTTCAACGCGTACCACGACATCCAATCCATCTTCCGCACGCCGCGCGATCCCCATGCTGTCTCCCGGCTGCCTGCCGAGATCATCCTGCTCGTCGACGCTGGCTACTCGCACACGACCGTGACGCCGATCCTGCAGGGCCAGCCCATCCACCCCGCCGTGCGCCGACTCGACGTCGGCGGCAAGCTCCTCACCAACTATCTGACACGCCTCCTCTCGCTCCGCCACTATGATATGCGCAACGAGACGCACATCGTCAATGAGATGAAAGAGGCCGCCTGCTACGTCTCGCTCGACTTCGCTGCGGACCTCGACCGCACCTGGAAGGGCACGCGCGGCGAGCGTCGCGAACCCTACCTTACCGGTGGCGGTGTGGCCAAGGACTACGTTCTCCCGGACTTCCACACACGCACCAAGGGCATCGTGCGCGACTACGACCCTTCGCAGGCGTCAAGAGCGAGGAAGCTGGCCGGCAGCGGCGGTGTCGGCGGATCAAGCGAGGACGTGCTGACGCTGCGCAACGAGCGATTCACGGTGCCGGAGCTGCTGTTCCATCCCTCGGACATCGGTATCCGGCAGCCGGGCGTCGCGGACCTAGTAATGCAGTCATTGCGGGTGCTGCCCGTGGGTCTGTGGCCGGGCCTGCTGGCCAACGTGCTCGTCGTCGGTGGTTGTTCGTTGTTTGACGGCTTCGTGCAGCGCCTGCAGGAGGAGATCGTGCGGCTCGTCCCCGACGACTGCGTCGTCCGCTGTGCGCGCCCCGCCGACGCCATCACGAGCACCTGGCGCGGGGGCGCCAATCTCGCCCGGCAGGCACACGTTACCGACGCCCTGGCCGTCACGAAGCAAGAGTATGACGAGTTCGGGGCCGGGTGGGTTGCGCGTAAGTTCTCGACAGGGCCAGAGCAGCCATGATGTGTGTTCGCCTTCCTTCGCTTTCCGACATTCTATTACATGGTCGCCTTCATCCGGAAATTCGCGCCCTCCACTTGTGTGTGTGCTACTTATGCTCCAAGCCGCGGGGATAGGACATACGCTACAGTTCCTGTAGGACTGTAAGAACATGCAGAGCTCCAATATCCCCAAAAGGCATGAGTAGCCTCTGCAGATAACACGGGAAATCATTTTCATACAGAAGACGACTGCCTTGCCACACGAATCCCTAAGTAGATATATCGATCCTATATACTGGATCTTTATCTTGCTAAGCCGGCTAAAGGCTAGCTCTGCTTAATAGAGGCAAGCACGGAGTACTGCCCACCTACGCTCGCTCATATAATCGTCCCACACGGTCTGACTGGAGAGGCGTGTCGGGACTACGATATCATCAACAGTCTCCTGTCCGATCTTATTGTTTTCCGAGAAGCCCAAGCAGTACCTTTGGCCTTGTTAAGTAATGGCGAAAGTTGTTCGTGCCTCGGGAGTTGAACCTTCCGTGGTTGCGATATAGATACTGTGGTAAGATCCCGTGCTAATCTTCACCGCGTACCTGAACCCGGTGAAGCGCCTGCGGACGATGAAGCCCGGCATGACCTTGTGTGTCAGAACGGCAGCCCTAAGCCCACTGGGCCAATGGACCCCAAAGATCCAACAGCATACGCCATTGCGTACAATCAGGGCTATCCATGACTATAAACGGCTGTCAGACCAGGGCCCTGCGGGCTGCTCTGACATTACGTCTGCCATGTCCCAGAACGGGTTTCTAACCGAGCTCTTCGCCACAGGCCTAGGTGAAACTCTTGTCACATTTGTCGAGAGTCGGCATGTGGTTGATATCGGTGGCCAGGACCGGCTTCACTGTGTGTCCCTTGTCTCGCATCCCATGGGCTTGTTATGAGGGACAGGTTGCTTGTTGAGTGTGAGATACTACGTGAGGAGAGCAGAATCTCATATATTGTAAGACGGACATACGTAAGCCCGTACCGTGGACCAGGGTCCATGTCAACAGTAACAGGTACATGCAACTGAACAACCAAAGGCCTGTCCGCCAGGGTTTGCTTCTAGACTCATCGCCTACTGTATAGAGCATGTAAGATTCGAGCCGCCTGGTCCCATTCACATAACATTGCAATCGGTATTCGCTTCATTAGGGTTTGATGCGCCTTTGTGAGGAAGAAGCTCTCCGTCCTTCAACGCCACCCACTTTTACCCAATAGGGCTGGAAAGACTGCAGGGTTAGCACCGCCCGCCGTATCGTACATGCAATACCTAGTAAGCGCGAGAATGATGGATCTAAGCTCTTATGCTCCGTTTCCCTATCTTATTCCCTGGCTTCTCACATACTGGAAGTGACAGGAGGCTTAATCATGTCACAACGCGCCGCATCCGATCCGCCCATCCTGATCATCGGCGCCGGCATCGCCGGTCTCATTCTGGCGCAAGGCCTGCGTCTCCGTTCCATTCCTTTTCGCCTCTTTGAGCGCCACGCTCGGACGCACGGCACGCAAGGCCACCGTTTTCGCATCTCCAACGACGGGCACGCAGCGCTGAATAGCGTTCTATCTCCACAGCACCAAGACCTGCTCAGACGCACCGCAGCTCAGACACATCGCTTTGCGCCACGCTATGTGGACGCTGGGACCCTCAACTTCCCCGAGCCGACTCCAGCGGATCCGGATGCGATGCCGGTCGACAGGTCGTGGATTCGCATGCTCACTACGCTGAATATTGAGGATGCCGTGGAGTATGAGGAGGAGTTCGAGGATTACGAAGTTACTGAAGACCAGCGTGTTCAAGTTAGGTTTGCGGATGGCTCTAAGGTGCGAGGGCAGCTGCTTGTTGGAGCCGACGGCATTAGGAGCCGTGTACGTAGACAGCTCCAGCCCAATCGAAGGCTCCTCGACCTCGAACGCTGGGTCATGTGGGGTCGAACCCCGTTGGCGGAAGACTCGAAGCAGAACTTGCCGCAGGATCTGCTAAGCTGGTGTATGTACTTCGAACCAGAGTCCAACGTCCAGCTTATCGTCGAACCAATGACATGGTCGAAAAGCGCGCGGGAGGAGTTAGGCGCTGGGTTGCCCAACTTATGCGACTATGTATACTGGGCTGTTTGCACAGCGCCTTTCCAATATTTGGAGCACTTGCCCAAGACGGCGGGAGAAAAGAGGCTGTTATTAGAAAGAGCAACAGAAGCCTGGCACCCTGATTTGAAGCTTCTGCTTGGTTCATCTATGTACGACCTCTCTGCTTGCGTACCAGTCTTGTCAAGCAGGCCAGATATCGAGGTTTCTTCGTCCGGACTGACTGGGCTGGTCACGCTCATTGGTGATGCCGCGCACCCTATGAGTCCCATGGGGGGTTCGGGTGGCGATACTGCCATACGTAACGCAGCAGATTTGGCGCGAACAGTTGCAGCAGAAGGCATTACGACAAGGAGCATAGCAGATTTCGAGGCAAGAATGGAGAGACGAGCAAAGGAAAAGATTGAGCACTCCTTTAAGGGCGGGCAGAGGTTTTGGCGAGGCAAGGAATGGACAGAGTACCGTGAATTTAGCAGTAATACTAATTAAACAGATTCTTTGCACACACAGACACAGTCACCCATATTACCACCCATCTTCACGTTATATAAGTTTGTATGAAATAAAGATACATAGTAATGTAGTAATGTAGTTTTAAATATATTTGTTATAGTTGAAAGGTGTTGTTACAGTTGCAAAAGCTATTAATATTTTTAATATAAATATGTATTATTATATATATAAAAAAGAAAAAATTAAATATAAATAAGTTGTAAAACAACTTTATATATATTAATTTATAATAATTTTTATAACGTTATATTTAATTTTAAAAATATATAACTTAATAATTA
>JWIU01000020.1:322240-442204 GCA_000966885.1 Xylaria sp. JS573 | reverse complement strand
AGAGAGAGAGAGAGAGAGAATCAGGGTCACGCACTTTTTTTCTTTTAGACAGAGACAGCAAGCAAAAAAAGGAATCATTCAGTCAGTCAGCCAGTCAGTCAGTTCTGTCAGTCGGTTAGTCAGTTGGATGGCGAGATCACGGACGTGTGTTTTACTCTCGAGAGGCACACACATACAAAGGCGCGCGCGCAGGCACACACACGCACACACGTTCTCTAGTTGCGGCATGCGGTTATCCCTGGTTGTTGCTGTTTTCTTTTTTCCTCGAGGTCTTTTTTTTTTTCCTTCTCTTATTCAACTTCGAGCGTGTAAATATTAAAAAAACAAAACAAGCGAGTTATCTTCCTCTTTATTCAGCTGATCGAGCCTGTCTGTATATGTAGAGGAACGAATAAACGGGGCAATATCACCTGCGTATAATTAATTCCTCGAACACACTTCTTCTATCATGAGTAGCAGTATGGATCTGGGAACAAGATAGAGCAGCTTTATATTGATCCCTTCTTCGGACAGGCAGGTTTCTTTCAGCTTCACTTTTTTTTTCAACTTGGCACTTAAAATGTCTAACCTATTACGCCCACACGTCAAGTCGATCATATTGTCCGGGGTAAAACCCTTTTGTCTTCATTTTCTTCTTTCACGTTCCCCTTGAAAGGTGTGCCTTCCGGAGTACTAATGCTTGTGACTGTAATCGTAGCTACCTCCTACTTATGCAGGTATGTAACCCACCACCACCTGCCCGGATCATCATCATCCGTCGCAGCAGTGCCATGCCATATCCATCCAACTAGCCTATCCTATCTAGAAGTCCTCCTCGCCGGACCCGCTCACGATGACGTTGTTCACCTTGAGCACCATGCGGCACAGCTGGGTGGCCAGCATGAGCTGCTGCTTCTTGCCGATCAGCGGGTCGATGACGAAGGTGTCCTTCATGTTGTTGCTGCCGCGGTTCATGCAGTCGACGCCCAGCTTGCCGCGGCCCTCGGCGCCCGCGTTGACCTGCTGCGACTTGACCTCGGCCAGCGTCGCGATGGGGTTCAGCCCGCTGTTCTCCGCCAGCGCCATGGGCACCGAGTCCAGAGCCTCGGCGAACGCCCGCATCGCGTACTGCTCCAGGCCCGGCGTCTTGACGGCCGCGTCCTCGACGGCCAGGGAGCAGGCGATTTCGGCTGCGCCGCCGCCATAGACGACACGGTTATCTCGCACCAGGTTCCGTACTACGCACAGGGCGTCGTGGAGAGACCGCCGAGCTTCGTCGATGATCTGCATTGCTCGTTAGTAAATAAATTTATGAAAAGAGCATGTGGCTAGGGAACCTACCATTTTGTTGCTTCCCCTGACAAACACCGTCACTGCTCTTGTGTTTGCACACTCCTCGATCACAAGCATCTTCTCCCTCGTCGTGCCGAACTCCATTTCCCGCACGATGCCAGCCTGGCCGAGCTTCTCGGCCTTCAGGTCCTCGAATCGAGGCACTATCCTGCCATTGGTAGCGATGGCAATCAGTTCTATCTCAGGACCGCCGACCCATCTTACAGCCGGTAATTCATTCTGCAATAACAAGTGATTTGCCTCATCGTCGAAACCCCATTGACAGATGGCCAGGTTGGCACCGGTGTCCTTGATTTGCTGGATCATCTCAATGAACTTCTCGCGCTCGTAGTTTTGTAACTTCTTGAATTCCTCGACCGAGGAGATTTCTAACTTGTGCTTGGTCTTTGGCTTGGGCGGCTCGAACGCACATGTGAGAATGGCGATCTTGGCGTCCCTGACCTCTGAAGGCATCTGAGGATGTGAAAAGTCCTTGTCGACGATGACACCTTTCACCAAGATTGAATCTTCTAAGGCGCCACCAACTTTACCATCTACCTTAATCAGCTCGAAATCGACATCTTTCCGCTCGAGGTCGGCGACAGAAAGGACGGCATCGACGGCGATATTGGCGAACTGGTCGTGTGCTTTGGACACAATCTTGCTTCCTAAACTCGTCCGGGCAACCTTGACAAGATTCTGTGTCTCTTCCCGGCTGAAGTCAATGGTTTCTGACACGCGGTCGAGCTCCTCTACTGCGATTTCACAAGCTTGGTCGTAACCATCTGCTATTCGGATAGGGTGGATGCCCTTGTCAATGAGCTCGGCAGCCTGCTCGAGGAGCGCCCCCGCCAAGACGACTACACCTGTTGTACCATCGCCAATCTCGTCATCTTGCGACTTCGAAAGCTCAACTAGCAGCTTGGCAACGTGGTTCGAAACCTCCATCTGTTGTAAAATGGTGGCGCCGTCGTTGGTGACTGTGATGTCGCCGTCGGGCGAGATGAGGATTTTGTCCAGGCCTCGAGGGCCTAGGGAGGTCTTGACAATGTTGGCAACGGTTCGTGCGGCGAGGATGTGGGATTTGACGGCCTCGTTGCCATACTGGCGCTTCTTCTTGCCTTGACTAAGTGGGAGGCGACGTTAGGCACATAATTGCGGTGCAAGACAAGACTTGGCGGGGCGAGGACTTACTCTCTGACGATAATGAAAGGCCGGCCTTGCTCGTCTTTCATGACGGCAGCTATAAGGAAGATAAGTCAGCATCCTGCGGGTCGCAGGCACCATGGGCCGCATACCATTCTGAAGGTCGAGATCTAAGCTCCACGGTTAGCAGACTTTCATAGCAAGGTGGGGTTGATGCGACCTACTCAACGCCATTTTGCCGGTATTTGCAGGTCAGGGGAGCTTGTCTTGCTGGGAATAACGGTTTGGGGGCTCTATACCACCACCTCGGCAAAGACTTGATAACTATGTGGCGGTATGAAGCTGAGTACTTGGCTGCGTTCTGCTTGGCTGCTTGGGTAGCTGTCGAGATACTCGAAATTCTGAAAGATTCGGTCCCACATTTCCCTATCGCGGAAAATTGTGTACGCCGACCGACCGCTCAATGCCCCACCCACGGAGGTTCCACACCTGGGCAGTCCAGCCCGCCCCGATATGTACATGGGTACATTGTTATCCATACATCCACCCATGCAATGCATATCAGGAACATACCTAACTTGTGGCATTGTCCAACACCAGTCAAACAAATTCCGATTCTAGTTGGGAGCTGATGCTAACGACTTGTGTTATTCCTAGGTGTTCAAAAAAAAAAAATTTTGATTGGAAAATGGGAAGAAAGAAAGGAACGACATCTCATCGCCTTCGTATACAAGTACTCGACTTCGGTTTGAACACTTCGGTTTGAACACAATAGAGCTGTAAGTAGAGTCTTGCAAATGTTCAAATGTGGTTCATGAGTTGTGGTGGCACTAGTCTATCGGTTAAGGATGCACATATGTATAACGCTCACCGAACCTTGGCGATGTCCAATTTCTCAGTACGGATGGATGCATTGCCCATTGCCTCGGTCAATATTCAAGTGTGCAACATTAGGCCGGCTATTTTCGGGTTTGCTAGACCCCGATATCAAGATTGGCTAACCCGACAAATTATTATGTGTCCATCTTAACGTCAGAAAAAGCCTACAAGCCGAGGCTAAGTTATGACATAGCAGCCAATATCACCTACCCATATACATCACATGTGGTATTAATTTGCCTAGATGTGGGCAAACGCTTTGTAGGAACACCGGGAGGTGACGATGGAAAACTATAGCAGTTGATGTATGTATATGGCATTGAGGTCATCGCGTTCCATTAGGTATCCAACTCTCATGACATAGTCGAAGGACAGACAGATAATACTGCTATGGATACATCTCCATCACGTCACGGCAAAGGAAAGCAGCCAAGCTTTATAGCCTCAGCTTGCCATGAACAGAACAGGGCTGGTAGCTAGGAAGGCAAGTACATACATCCTCGTAGATAAAAAGCCATGTACGTGGAGCTCACGTCACATCTCATTACCTTGGCTACTATGCCTAATTCGACGAAGGCGGGTTAGCCCCTGCTAAGATGCCCCCGCTGACATCCACGTCCGGTCTTGTAAGGTTGTCAAGGTTGTCGAGCTTGTATGTACTTGTGTAGTCGATTTCCCTAGATCCCCTTGACAGCTACATCAACCATCCATCCTCCCAGGCAGAACATCCAATCCGTTAGGCTAGATACTATACTGACATCGCAAATATAAAGTGCAAACCTGCATACGCGCCAGACTCTGATCTCCTTTTAAACTTTTGAGCACCTCTATCTGCTTTTGCAAGGGGTTACCAACACATCAACCTCAAAAATCGAGAGCCCTCGCCGGGTCCACCCAGATACACACACGCAGGCGAAGATCCTTGACCTCAAGCTGCAGCCACTACTACCACTCCCCCTCGAACATAGTTGACTCCAGCTCCGAAGACAAACCCTGTCTTGCACGCTTGACATCACCTCTCTCACGCACCGCCCTTCCACCATCACCATGAGCCTCCCAACTCAATTCGATGGGGTCCTCCCCCTACACATGGTTCAGAAGCCCCCGTTTATGGTTGAGGCCCCTGGCGCCGAGCAAGTCGAGGGCGAAACGAAACCCTACCGGCATTTCAAGGCCAAGGACGGTCTGATTAGCCGTCTCGATCCCAATATCGCCACTATCTACGATTTCTTTACCAACAGCGCCAAGAACCACGGAGCCAAACACGCCATAGGCTCTCGCAAGCTCATCGAGACCCACACCGAGACTAAGAAGGTTCCCAAGATTGTCGATGGGGTCAAGAAAGAGGTTGATAAGCAGTGGACCTACTTCGAGCTGTCGCCGTATACCTTCCTCACCTACAAGGAGTACGAGACTCGGGCCCTGAATGTGGGTGCTGGTCTGAGGAAGTTGGGCCTCGAGCCAGGTGATAAGCTACACATCTTTGCGACGACGAGGTGAATGCTCCCCTCTCTAATGACCGCCGTAGGAAGCTAACTGCGACTCAGCGCGAATTGGCTATGCATGTCCCACGGCTGCGCTTCGCAATCCATCACCATCGCAACGGCCTACGACACGCTCGGCCCCGACGCCGTCGAATACTCGCTGACGCAGACGAATTCGAAGGCCATATACACGGATCCGCACCTGTTCAAGACCGCGAGTCGGCCGCTGAAGAACGCGAAGGACGTCCAATTTCTGATCTACAATGACTCGACGAACATGCCCATTTCCGACAAGGAGATGTCCGACTTTAAAGCTACCAACTCGCACCTGACCATCCTCCCGTACTCCGAGCTAGTGGCCCTCGGCGAGGCCAACCCCATTGACCCGGTGCCCCCGAAGCCGAGTGACCTGTGCTGTATCATGTACACGTCGGGCTCCTCGGGCACGCCGAAGGGCGTCCCCATCACGCACGAGGGCATCGTGGCGGGCATCACGGGCCTGTACACGGTGGTCGCCGAGACCATCTCGCACAAGGAGGTCATCCTCGCGTACCTGCCGCTGGCGCACATCCTGGAGATGGCGGTGGAGAACCTGGTCATGTTCGTGGGCGGCACGCTGGGGTACGGCTCGCCGCGCACGCTGGCCGACGCGTCGATGCGGCACTGCGCCGGCGACATGCGCGAGCTCGCGCCGACCGTCATGGTCGGCGTGCCGCAGATCTGGGAGACGATCCGCAAGGGCATCGAGGCCAAGGTCGGCTCGGGGGGCGCGCTGACCAGGAACCTGTTCTGGGGCGCCTACGGCCTCAAGTCCTTCCTCGTGTCGGCCGGCCTGCCGGGGGCCGGCATCCTCGACGCGCTGGTCTTCAGGAAGGTGCGCGAGATGACGGGCGGCCGCGTGCGCTTCGTCTTCAACGGCGCCAGCGGCATCTCGGACGGCACGCGCCAGTTCATCAGCCTCGTGCTCGCGCCCATGATCACGGGCTACGGCCTGACGGAGACGTGCGCCAACGGCGCCCTCGGCTGCCCGCTGCAGTGGACGCCCAACGCCATCGGGCCCGTGCCGGCGTCGCTGGAGATGAAGCTCGTGAGCCTGCCGGAGCTGGGCTACGACGCGGCGGCGCGCCCGCCGCAGGGCGAGATCCTGCTGCGCGGCCTGCCCGTGGCCCGCGAGTACTACAAGAATCCCGAGGAGACGGAGAAGGCGTACACGGCGGACGGCTGGTTCCGGACGGGCGACATCGGCGAGGTGGACGGGCTGGGCCACGTCAAGATCGTCGACCGGGTCAAGAACCTGGTCAAGATGCAGGGGGGGGAGTACATCGCGCTCGAGAAGCTCGAGGCCGTCTACCGCGGCAGCGGCTATGTGCACAACCTCATGATCTACGGCGACGGCAACCAGCCGCGCGCTATCGCCGTCATCAGCCCCAACGAGCGCCCGCTCCTCGACCTCGCGCGCGGGCTCGGCGTCGACCCGGCCCACGCCCACTCCGACCCCAAGATCCTCGACGCCGTCCACAAGGACCTCATCGCCGTGGGCAAGAAGGCGGGGCTCAGCAGCCTCGAAATGGTCATTGGCGTCGTGCTCGTCGAGGACGAGTGGACGCCCGCGAGCGTGAGTTTTTTCTTTCTCCTTTCTCCTTGCACCCGGACCAAAATCTTGGTCTGATAACTAGAACTGATTCGCTAACGAATGGGCTTTGTTGATTTCGCAGGGCCTCGTCACGGCGACGCAGAAGGTGAACCGACGGGCGTTGACGACCCACTACAAGACGCAGATCGACGAGTGCTTTAAGCATATCTGATCGATTACCCCGTAAAGCTGTCTAGACTCTTAACTAGACGATACCGATTAATCCCCCTGTTCTTTTTTTCTTCTTTTCATCTACCTTTTGGGGAGGGGCAAATTTCGGGAGTTGGCCAATATTGATTCCGTTGAACTTGCTTTCTCCAGTGCGTTTGGCTAGACAGATAGACGGACCCCGGGGGGCTTCGGGATCTTTTCGTATATATACGATCTCATACCACCCGTGTAGTAGTTGCCAAGGGTGGGGGGTATAAGATCAAGCCTAGCTGGGCTACAGAGCGGAGGGTTGAAGCATCATCTTGCTGGGTAGTTAAAGTGTATTATAGATACTGAGCGATGGATATCCCGTTCGTGGTAATTTACACCGGTGTTCTTCAATGCATCGAGTCCGACTTTGCTTACTTTCGATTTGCCAGTTTATTCTTGCAGAGGACCGCCCTTGGGACATTAGGCGGTGAAGCAGTGTCATCTAAAAGCTGTGAAGTCTTCTACCGAGCGATCCCTTCTTACTTGAACTATTTTCACTCCAAGAGAATAATAGAGACCCAAGAAAGAGATAGGTAACTCCGATGCAGGTGAATAGTTGTAGGTTAATTCCATAGGAGAAAATAGGTATTTAAGCTAGCCCATGACTGATAGATCGAGCGAACCAAATGACCGCGCATCCAGTGTGTATGAGCCGAGCCCCCTGAACCACCAAACAAACGACTGTCACTGTGACCTCGCTATGCCGCCCAGATACCGCCACGCCCACAGGGTCTCCCACCATCTGCCGACTCCTCCTCCCACGCTCTCGAAATCCAAAACGCCTACGTACTCCGTTCTAGATGCAGCAGACCTCGTCTTGATCTACCGAAGGGGGAGAGGCACAACAAGACAAGACAAAGGTGAAGGAACCATGGCTGGGTTTGCTTGATAAAAAAAAGAAATCCCTTTCCCCCCCTCATTGCTTGGCGCTAGGCTGTTAGGCTGTGTGTGTGTGTGCCTGTACCCTCCTCATTTATTGCTTCCAATGCGACTGCTTCCCTTTTCTTTCTCGGGAAATTGGCCCTCGCTCTCTAATCTTGCGATGAGGCTCTCGTCTCCGTGATGCGCGTTGTGTTCGGTCTCAGGCTTCCCGCCGTAGGAAATACTCGCGGCATCCACGAGTAACCAGTGTCGCCACACGAGTTTCGTCGGATCTGGCCAAACTCTCCTCACTTATATGATAGGTTTGGATTGTACTTCGTGTGCCTCGCCTCCGGAAGCCTCGACATTTCTCTGTATCCTCTGGCCTATCCTCTGGCCAAGTGAGCCAGGTGGACAGGCCGGACGTTGTCTAGCTGTTGACATCCTCCCATCTGTCCCTCGCAGTTTTCAAAGCACAAACCCAACCGCCAAAGACCAAGGCACAAGTAGTATACATGTATATATAATCTGTCTGTTATCGACGGCAGTGAACTACGACAACAATTGATCGATCTGTTGCTCCTTCGCCTCCGTCGCATCCCAACGCCAGTGTATATCTTGCCGTTTGTAGAATAACATTGCCGGAGTGTGGGTGGCGCTCGTTCGTACATTCGAACTTCGGATGTTTCCGTTGTTATATAGACTGTGCAGGACCGCGTCCCATTCATCTCTGTCCTGTGTATCGTACGGATATACATGGTGATCGTTAACGAGGAGCCACTGATGGGGGCCCGACTTGACCCAGGCGTAGTAGTGACCGGAGGTGGGGCGACTCCCCACGTGCACGACGATGGCGTAAAGATCATACTTGGTTGGGCCCGTAAGACCGTCGCCATTATCAAAAAGACCAACGGCAGCCCTGCATTTACTCCGCGCGTCCTCATCGTAGCAGTAACTGGCTAGGTCGAGATTTTCGAAAGGAAACGTGAGATTAGTCATAACTTTACTCGAATCTGTTTCATATTGATACCTCGAGAGTTGAATTCTTAGAAGCGGAGGCAGCCGCATGGCAGTAAGGTGCCTCGTTTTGTGTTCAGAATCTCTGCACGCGCCGCACCTGGCTTCAATCTTCTCATGACCAAACATTCGTTTTAGGTAGAAGTCTAGGTCATGTCTCCCTGGTGTCATACGTAAAAGCAGCGAATCGTCCTTCTCCAGGTTGTGATTAATATGTCTGCACTTAACGCACTCGTTGTTGGAAACTAGATACGGTGTGAATAACTTATCGATCATAGAGGATCGCCTGTCACTAAGCGTGGCCCCCCAATATGCCCCGGAGAACCAGTTGACGAGTCGGTCATCATCTGGAGCACCAACAGGAGGGTCAATCATCTTATTGCGAGACATGTCAGTTTCCAGCCGGAGTTGGTCCATGACGAATCTCACAAACTCGTCGGCGTCGTGCTGATTGGAATCCCCGAATTTATACAGACGACCGCCATCATAGGAGCCTAAGTGAATGGATCTTAGGTAGCGCTTCGCGCTTGTAAGTATTGGATTTAGACGGGTAAACTTAGTAGGGAACGCACCTGGAACGTAGTAGTTCCCATTTCGCTGAAATACTTCTTGTCCATCCACTGTAGCAAATTTCCAAGTACCTTTGCCATCAACTGTGGGTTGTGCTGCGGCCGCTCCCGCGAAGGGGCCGATAGGAAGCGCACAGGCCAGTCCTGCGCAGCCACCACATCCATGAAGATGGGTGATGCATGAAGGGCTTGAACAATGGAGCTCACGTAGCAGCTTTGGCCTGTGTTGACAAGTCCAGTCCACAGGATGCCTTGCTGGCCATCGGCACTCGATTTCATTGCAATGCCTCCAATATTTAAATCATCGTCTTTCGACTCTAGTCCACTGTACCTAGTCTTTGGAAGAGCAGGCGCTGGACGCTTGGGGGGAGGCGGCATTACACCCTGCATGAAGTCCCCCCCGTCAGAATCCAAGATGCGCCGGGCCGGGGATGACATAGATTCCGGGAGGCCTGTGACACTGGGGAAACGGCGGTCGAAGTCTTCTCTGGTCTTGGCGTAGTCAAACGGAGGTATCTCTGTTTGCTGATGCCTGATGGTTTCCTCAAACTCTCTGATCTCCTCCGCGTTGAGCGTCTTAGTTATTGTCCTCGAACGCCTGTAGGTACCCTTCCCTCCTCGAGCTTTCAGCCTGTTGTGATGTAGCGGATCCGACAGCGTTTCGCACGTCTCTAGGGCTTGTTCGCCAAATTCGTCTACCCAGGAGTCAAGCCCGCCCACCAATAACTTGGGCCCGTGCTTCAGCGGCCTGCTGTAACTGTAGTGAGACAAGGCTTGCCAGATATTGAACAGAATCATCTCATCGACATTCCCGGATATTTTAGTCGGCACGACGGTACTGCGTTGGTCGTATATGACAACCAAATCGACTTTATCGCGCTGCTCAACCGCAAGTCTCTCATGTGAGGGGGCGAGAACCATACTGTCGGCGATCTCATCCGCAGATATATTCTCCCGCCCGAGAATCTCGGGCTCAACACAAATCGTCCTGTGCGACTTGATGTGCCCTTCGTTGAATACTTCGCGGTCGCGGACGTCAAGAATGAGAACCTGGACTGTTGGAGAGTCATGGTTCAGAAAGTTCTTCAGTTCATTGACTGTGATGGTATCTCCCGGGGGGACGCGGCCCGGAGCAAGGGTGGCCGGTGAAGAGTGATCCTCATAGGTGTGGGCTGTCACAAACTGGTCGCTGCTGAAAGTTCGAATTGCATTTTCCATCGACGTACGGGCAAAATTGCTGGGGGCGGAGGTAATCGAATTTGTGCGACTGAACATACCGCGGGGGTTGCTCGATGGGAGATTTGCGACCTCTCTACTCACAGTACCCCTTGCGGGGCTGTAGATCGCATCTGGAAGCTTTGGCATAACCGACGTAGGTCTTTCGAGCGGCGGCGGCGATCGATGAGGACTAATCATGTCTCCAGGCCGAACCCGGTCAGCTGGCGCAGTTGCCTTCGCAGGTGTGTGGGACTTCTGAGCATCGCGCAATCGAGCGAATCTATTTGCCAGGTCCTCTGACGGCCTCACCGAGCCTTGCTTGACGGCCTTTCCATGCAATGCTTGGGGCTTCGGGTGTACCACCGGCTTCGGCTTGTTTTCTTGGCTGCTGGTGCTGTGTCTCGCGGGGGCGGCACCATTCGCATGAGCATTTGCGTGCATGTTGGTCTGGCCTCGCCCGGATCCGTCTTGCTGGGAACTGGTGCCACTGGTTGCGGTCTTAGATTGCAACGGCGCTTTCGAAGGGACGTTGGGCAAGTCCACGGGGGGAGGATTCGACTTGGTGGGTTGGACACCGCTCCTTCGATTGTCCTCCTTGATATCCTCTTTGATATTGTCAAAGGTGGCACAACTGGCAGTTATTTTTGTCTTGAGTCCATTATACAAGCGACTCAAGTCTCCCCGATCAGACTTCATGGATGGATAATCTTTGTGTTTGGGTACCTTATCGACAGCAATGATAAAAGCCCTGATATACTCCTGCAGCGCCATGTCAGGACGACGGAAGTCATTGTAAGTGATAGCTTGTCGCATGTGGGCGTCCCCGAGTTCGAGGATCTTCCGTAAGGGAGTATGGGGGTCGAGGTCGACGTTGACGGATACCAAGTCTTCTATGTGGCGGAAGGGTGCCTTTGCTGCCCCCGGCCTGCCACCATTCTTGATGTATCCTCCTCCCGAATAGTTATTGAGCCCCGAACCCATCGTATCGTATGCGCCGCTTTGGGGGGCGGGGGCAGTCTTCGTATACGTGACAGAACTCATGTTATACTGATATTCCCTAATCTCAAGTCGTGGTCATCGAGACCCGGCTCCCTAGTGTTCGAAGGTCGAAATGAGATAAAGCAAGTCGAAAGAGACGAACACAGTCTCAGGCAGAACATCGAGCCGCATCGTATTAGTCGAAGCGTGGTCTTAAGTATGGCTATTGTTTCGGGGACGAGGAGTGGAATGGCACGGCATCCTTTCAAAGAAAGGCCGAAGCTGTTCGCGTCGCAGAGCGGTAGTAGTTTGAAAGGTGAGAAGAATACGCGAACGGACTTGGTCAATGGCTCAAAGAACTAGGAGACAAGAGCAACGAGAAGATGTTCGGCTTGTTGAATGCGTCAAACCAGCGACATAGCAAGGTGAAGGGTCTTCAATTTCCCCAAGTCCCATTTTGGATCTAGGTACCTAAGGCGCCGGTTGATTTGCGTGGATGTACATGTCTCCTCGCGTTCCCACTGAATGGGGCAGATGGGCAGATACAGTACATCTGCACCTAGATAGGTACGTGGGAAAATTACGTATGTAGGTACGTACTGGCATGTACTGTAGATGTCACCAAAGCGGGTGGGCTACATATATCTATGTGTATGTACAACTACAGGTCTTTACGCACATGCAGCTCGCAGGGTACAGAGGTACTTATGTACAGTAGCTTCAACTTCACTCAGGTTGACTTCAATTCGTTGAGAGGTGCCTCAGTCACACCTGCGCCACACAGGGCCGTCAGCATAAAACAGCTAGTACGCACAGGTCCATGTAGAGTGGCTTATGCTAGGTACTCTCCTCGTACAGATCTGCACCGAGGCATGTCCTCTGTGTGTGTAAATACATACCCAAGTACCCATGATGCCCGTACAACAGGGCATTGAAGGTCTTTCGGATACGCACGTACTACCTAGGTACGTACAATGGAAACACCTATTCGCATACCAAGTACCCGAATGCGCAAAGCATATGCCTACATACATAAGCGTGTATGCGTAAGACGCATACATCCACTATGTATGCACTTGCGCAAGGTACCTTTTGTAGGTTGGTACCAGTAGCTTCGAGGAGGTGCCCACATGCACTTGCTATCTGGGCCCACCCATCTAAAGGTACTGACTACATGTATGTATCTAATCATACTTGCGACCTTGGTCTCTGAGGTGTGAAGTCACTGGGCAAAGCGACAGCCTCAACTGGTGACAAACCTACAACATAGTAGTATTGTTCCTCACATCCCGCATGCAACTTCACATTCGGACTTCCACTCCCCAAACAGTGATTCATCCTCTTCCATCTCAAGAAGGCTCCGCCGACCTCTTTCTTACACCATGATGGGAGGATGGTGGTCGTCATCGGCCAATAGCGCCTTGGACGAACAAATCGAGAAGGCCACCGGAAGTAGCCTGTATGCCTCCCTCTGACATCTACCCGCCTTTTGATCGAGTTGCTGATGTTATGGGTGCCAGAGAGGACATCCCCCTTAACCTTGAGATATCCGACGTCATCCGCTCCAAGACGGTACAGCCCAAAGAAGCCATGCGCTCGCTGAGGCGACGCATCGGTAACAAGAACCCCAATACCCAGCTGAGCGCATTAAACGTACCACGCCCCATCATCAACCTATCGTTTGTCCACGGCTGACCTGTCGCAAAGTTGACGGATACTTGTGTCAAGAATGGCGGCTCCCATTTTCTTGTCGAGATCGCCTCGCGGGAGTTTATGGATAACCTAGTCTCCCTACTACACGCCGTCGGTCCCGCCGCCGTGAACGTCGAGGTGCGAGCGAAGATCCTCGAGCTGATACAGTCCTGGGCCACCGCTACCGAGAGCCGCTACGACCTGAAATATATCGACGAGACGTACAAGACCTTGCAAAGAGAGGGCTTCCAGTTTCCCCCACAGGTGACTGTGGCAAGCAGCATGATTGACAGTAGCGCCGTACGTGCAACAGAACACTTTCCCGCGTTTTTGTCTGATCCAGTTCCTGCGAATAGGCTAACCCGCTCATAACAGCCCCCGGAATGGACCGATTCCGATGTCTGTATGCGGTGCCGTACCCCATTCACCTTCACCAACCGCAAACATCATTGCCGTAATTGCGGAAACTGTTTCGACCAGCAGTGCTCCACCAAGACGCTTCCCTTGCCGCATCTAGGGATCCTGCAGCCCGTGCGAGTCGACGACGGTTGCTATGCGAAGCTAACCGACCGGTCCACCAAGGCCGCCCTGGTCGGACAGGAGCGCTCGCCGACAAGCTCGTCATTTCCTCACAAGAACCGTAGCACTTCACTCATGCAACCTCGGAATGCCCGAGTAGATGACGCCTTCGACGAAGACCTCAAGAAAGCATTAGCAATGAGTCTGGAGGAGGTCCACAGTCATTCCGCCGGTTACGTTCCGCCCACGGATAATGCTCCGTCAGCAACACATACGAAGCCCAACGGACATTCGACGCAGATAGCAGCGCCGGAGGAGGAGGATGAAGATCTCAAGGCGGCCATCGCAGCATCTCTTGCAGATATGGAAGAGCAAAAGCAGAGGCACGCTGAGGCTCTGAAGAAGCAGACCAACAACACCGAAAGCGCCTCGGTTACCTCGTTCGCCCTGCCCAAGAGTGATTACGAGCTTACTCCAGTCGAGGCCGAGAATATCAACCTATTCTCAACCCTAGTGGATAGGTTACAGACTCAACCTCCGGGTACGATTTTGAGGGAACCGCAGATTCAGGAGCTCTACGACTCTATCGGAACATTGCGCCCCAAGCTGGCGCGTACGTATGGAGAAACGATGAGCAAGCATGGCAAGTTGTCTCGAAGATCCCGACGTCTAGCATATGCTGACCAGAATATAGATACATTGCTGGACTTACATGCTAAATTGTCAACGGTTGTTCGCTACTACGACAGGATGCTGGAGGAGCGGTTATCAAAGGCCTATAGCCAGCACAGTATCGGCGGATACAGCCTTCCCACTCCTCGGCAACCGCCAGGTCCTTATTCCTCCGTACAACCTACGCCCGCTGCTACTTCTGGGTCGGCAGAAAATTTCTACACCGGCGAGCAGCACTCAGATCCTAACAGAACGCCTGTAGCTCAGCACTACCCTCAGCATGTTCACCAGACCCCACAGCAGCAGTTCGCCAGCTACGATAAACGTGGCTCGCTATCCATGGCCCCAACTAGTCAGTACGCGCAACATGCCATTCAGGGGAGCGACGGTTGGCAGAAATCAGGACCATCGGCACCGCCTCAGTACCCCGGCCCGGCCAGCTTTACAACAACGGAGCCTACTTCTCAAGTCGTTCACGTGGCTCATCCATCCCCACAGACCCCCCAAAACAGAAACACAGAGCCGCTCGGAACGCCAGCAGACCCAAATGCCGCGTATTATTACAACAACCCGCAACAGACCAATGACCGGCACACACCTAGCATTCCCCCAGAGACCGGTCCGTCTTCGTATCCGAATCTTCCGCAGACTCTAACTTACAACCAACCGTCTGTTCCTGCAACGCCTGCCTCAGTCCCTGTCCAGCCATCTCAACCGTCTCAGCCCCCCCAGCAGTATCAACCACCCGTCCAACAAGCACAGCAGCCGTATTGGCAGCAACCCCAACATCATGCAAGCCAGGGCTCCCAGTCATACCAAGTCGGCGGCACAGGGTATCCCGGGTTCGTGCCAGAGGCATTCCCGTCGGTACCGCAGCATGCACCTCAACAACCAGCCGTGGAGGAAAGCCTGATAGATTTGTGAGCAAGGTATTGGTGGTGGGACTTTACGTTCACGAGAAAAGCCTCGAATGGAGCCGGCGGCGGTCCGGTATTGGCGAAACTGTCATTGATTAAAAGGTTCAATTGGCCTAGGTTAAGTGCTTTCAGAGGGTGAGGTAAAGTACCGGTAATGCATTGCATGTTTGCGCGGCCTCGTCCTTGGCAGGTTCGACTACGTTGTGAGCAGAAGTTTCGTGTGTAAAAAAGTTGAGAGGCAAAAGGGAAACGCACCCAAGATACCACCAACGTGAGATAGGACTTACGACGAGCCGAGCTGCGAGGCTACGCTGCCTCAGCCCGTGACAAGTAGAAGGACACGGGGGATTTATTTTGTATCCAGATCCAAGTCCGTACGGCGATTCATACCCNCCCCCCCCCCCCCCCCAAAAAAAAAAGAAGAAATTTGCTATAGCGATATTCATTGCTAGTAACTGGACCCAACCCGAGTTGCCTACTAGGAGGAGGTTGATCATCAGAGTATAGGGGCCAGTAAAGTTACCAGGTCAAAGTAGTAAAACGTAAATATTTATTGGTTTAGGATGGCAAGTTCACTAGGATGTACCTGGTATAAGGCTATTACGTGTTACATGTACCTAGAGCCGCTCGTTCTTCATTCTAGTTTCCTATTCTGCATACTCGATAGGTACCTAGGTAGGAAGTAGGTACTTAAGATAATAGGCATGGATATCTTGCCTACCTATATCTTTATGAGGAGAGCTTTATGAGGTGCTTCGTAGCGTCCCAGAGAAGTTCAGTCTTGCATTACGTCATCGGTGCCATACTACGTAATACCTCCTGCCTAACCTTAACAGAGGTACCTATCTACCTAGATAATGAGGTTCTTGACTGCATGCGCTCATGCATTTAACGGCATTCCATCCATCAATGGTACCCCGCCGCAAACTTGATCTACCTCCAGTACATAGCACATAGCATGCATCCGACTTCACCTCAGCCAGAGAACTCCTACCAAGTACCAACTATCCACCGCTCGCACAATGTCACGCCACCAAGCCTATCGTAATTACGACTATGAAAACGACCTCGATGAGTACGAAGGAGACGGATACTCGGACGAGGAAGAGGAGTTGAGCCCAGAGGATCGCGGTGCGTAGTCGTCTACCTGCAGCTGTATTGCATGCTGCTAACTCGTCCAAAGCCCAGCTGGATGCCGGCACCGCCGAGATCCGGGCCGCGCTTGGGAGCGAATCGGCCAAAATCACCACTCAGCAGATACAAGAGGCGCTGTGGCATTACTATTACGATGTCGATAAGTCGATCGCATATCTGATGAACAAGTTCATCGCACCACCTGCACCAAAGGCTGCGAAAAAGAGCAAAGGAGAAGAAGGTAGGCGCACGTTTCCTTGCCATATCACCGCAAAACACACCCATCAACATAGGCATGTAGAAGCATCAAGGGCAGGACCACAGGCCTTCTCCTTCTAGGTGTGTCAAAGTGTACCCTCTCGTTGTCGGCCGAGGCGTGTGTGGTAGGCTGACGTTGAGACCTCAGGTTCGAGGGGTAACGAGCATGCGCGGCGCCTACCACTCGCCGGTTTTTTTGACGACATGCCGTGGTTCAATATACCGAGGCACAGGGAGACCGTATTCATCGAGCCACCCCGTCAAGGAGGAGGGCTGTTAGGGGGTACGAGTGTACCTGGCAAAATGTCTAAGCTCCAGGCCCTGGCTGCGGCTCGCAAGAAGAAAGTTTCCGAACAAAAGTCGGACGAGAAACCAGTCCAGGAAACAACGCGGGATTTCGGCACCCTGTCTATCACACCAGGGAACTCGAACGCTTCCAAGGAGAATCTTCAGCCCTCTACGGTTTCCAGAAAGGAACCAGGCCACGCAGACACCGACACGGCCGCTGTGTCTCAACCTAAGGACACCATGCCAGAAAATGATCGGGAACGCCTAACCCAGAATCACCTGGTTAAGAATACGCGCCAGCCTTCGACATCGCCAGCGCCTACAATCCCTCCCAGGAAGGTTACACCACCCGAGGCTGCCGCGCCGTCTGCCTTTGCCCAAGCCCTTTTAGGTTCTACAAGATGCTCTGCTCCCTCCACGACAAGAAACCACTATCAATTTCCCTACATGAGCCTGACCCCGTCGGTAGCTGACGCTTTCTCAGCACCTAGTCCAGATGACGTGGTCTTGACAGCACAATCCCAAGGTTCGCTTTTGGCGAAGAAGGTGAATAAGTGAGAATACTAATAACGCGGAATTAGCAAGTAACAAGAAACTAGCTGCTAGTAGTAAGACGAAGGGCGGTCCAGGGAACAAGGGAGATGGATTAGCAGACGGTACGAAGACTCTGAAGATCGATGACGCTCCACTGCCCAAAAGCAAGAATTTGGATGTAGTAAGCGAATATGAAAAGGCCAAGGGCAAGAAGAGTGCCAGCTTTGTTGTAGTCGGTAAGGTCTCTCGAGCACTACGGTGTAATGCCCGTACTAATGCACCCAAGGTCATGTGGATGCCGGAAAGAGCACATTGATGGGACGCCTGCTCCTCGACCTCGGCGTCGTCGACCAGCGGACAATACAGAAATACCGCAAAGAGGCGGAAAGCATAGGGAAGTCATCGTTCGCCCTTGCGTGGGTGCTGGATCAACGTTCTGAAGAGCGTGCGCGGGGCGTAACCATTGACATCGCCACGAATAAGTTTGAGACCGAATCGACGTCTTTCACGGTCCTAGATGCACCCGGCCATCGCGACTTCATCCCAAACATGATTGCAGGGGCAAGCCAGGCCGATTTTGCGATACTCGTCGTTGACGCGACCACCGGGGCATTCGAGGCTGGACTGAAGGGCCAGACGCGAGAACACTCCCTCCTCATCCGCAGCATGGGGGTGTCGCGCATCATCGTCGCGATCAACAAACTTGATACGGTGGGCTGGTCGCAGGAACGGTTTGACGAGATCTCGCAGCAAGTCTCGGGGTTCCTGTCAGCAACCGGCTTCCAACTCAAAAACGTCAGCTTCGTACCCGTCTCGGGCCTGCACGGAGACAACATGGTGAGAAGGTCCACCGACGCAGCGGCGAGCTGGTACACGGGGAATACCCTTATCGAAGAGCTGGAGAGCTCGGAGCCCATGGCGCGCGCCCTGGACAAGCCCCTGCGCATGACCGTGTCCGAGGTCTACCGCTCGGCGCAGAGCCCGCTCACGATATCCGGCCGCGTCGACGCCGGCTCGATGCAGACGGGCGACGCGGTGCTGGTGCAGCCGAGCGGCGAGAGGGCCTACATCAAGTCGCTGGAGCTCGACCAGGAAGCCGTCGACTGGGCGGTGGCGGGGCAGAACGTGGTCGCGCACCTGAGCCACGTCGACCCGGTGCACGTGCGCGTGGGCGACATCGTGTGCGACGCGCGGCGGCCCGTCCCCTGCGTCGACTCCTTCGCGGCCAAGGTGCTCGCCTTCGACGTGCTGATGCCGATGCAGGTCGACGTGCACCGGGGGAGGCTGCACGGCGCGGGCCAGATCGCCGAGCTCGCGGCCCTGCTCGACAAGGCCGACGGCGCCGTGCGCAAGCGCCGGCCCCGCGTCGTGAAGCCGGGGAGCGTGGCCCGCGTCATCGTCCGCATGGCCGGCAAGGTCCCGCTCGAGGCCGGCCAGCGCGTCGTGCTGCGGAGCGGCGGGGATACCATCGCTGCTGGGCTGCTGGAGTGAATGGGTGGATGGATGAGCTACGGTATAAGGGATGCCCCGGGTTATTGGGGGCCTTCTTTGCTCCCGTCTTGCCCGTTCTTGCCGAAGGGATAGTTAGTTCTATGGCGGTTAGGGTCTAGCATTATTAGGAGCAGCAATACCACGCTAGAATCAATATTGTCAAGAAGCTATGCGCCATGTTTCCAATTCCTTTTTATCCGTACGAGGGTTGAAAGTTACTGGGAGAAAGTCTCTTTCTCGCGACGTAGGAGCGTTCTATCGAATTTTAGATACTCCTTTCAGTCCCTTTCGGGAAGTTCTTAGGCATCAGACCAAAGGGCAGCCGTGATATAGAACGATGCATACGAGAATTAGCTGCATCCAGGCATTGACACCATGAATCAGACAGCTAAACAAGCATCACATAATCTGTAGTTAATTGAGTACATACTACGTACGAGTATGCTGAGTGCTGAGCATGCAGGGGTGTAAATTCATCCGAGGCTCTTCGAATGGAGTCTAGGCAGCCCGACTGCTATATTTAGATAACCATGATGGCCTTAAGCATATTGTAATCGGCGGGGTGGTTGGCGTCTGCTAGGTTAATTTATTTATAGAGGACTGAGATGAGCCACGAGAGTAATACTACTCTTATGGCTCACGCACTAGCTAACTGGAGGAGGAGGAGGCTTTCCCAAGTTCGTCCATAAATAAACTTCCAATTAACTAGGTATGTACATACATACACACTATTCCTTTCCCGCCGCACACACAACAAATTTTGCGTGTATGGACACATGGACACGGCGACAGACGACAGGACGTTTGGGAGATCTGGCCACAGTTTTATTGTTATGTACATATGTACAGACCCGGCAGGCAGGTCGAGTAGGTAGAGTATCGCCTGAAGTGGCGGGCCATAAAGCAAGCCCCACACCGGACGGCAAGAGAGGATTTCGCCAATGAGCAAAGCCACAGTTATGTCTGCATCAGATGCTGCCGCCTTTTATCTTTCTCTTTCTCTCTCTTTGCTTTAGCTACTTCTAGATATTTACATACCGTTATTCTGCTGCCTTACATGGTTCTATGTAAGTGAGTGACCAAAGGATGCTGAAATTGCAGCTCCATGGTGCATGTGCTGGATTATAGTCAAATGATAGGTTGTAGGTATTACATCCTACATACTTCGTAACCAGTAGTACCCTAGATAGTAGTTTGGCGGTTGGCGGGACGTGTTAGGTACTGCGTAAGGTAATGTAAGGTAAAGGTTATAAGCGGGGATGCCCCGCATGATGGAATGGTGCTTTTTTATTTTATTTTCGTTTTCGTTGGACATGGGGGGAGGGGGAGGGCGTTCGTCGGTTTTTGCGGTGATCTGGCCCCTTCAGCAGAAAGAAGCTTCTAGTGCCTCCTGCGTGTTGCCGCCTATTAACACGCCGTTACCTACCTAAGGTACCTACCTAGGTTGGTAGGTATGCATGAGGCTCTTTGTTTGCGGGTGGCAAGCGGCAGAATAGTCTCATGGAGACCGGGTAACAGGTATGTAACTGAAAGTCTGACTCTTCACATGTAAGCGAAGACTAGAGCATACAAAAATATAGTCCGTATAGCGAGATGGATATACATGGTTATATGAATCGACCACCGCGGATATTAAGGTTAATAAGCACCTACATATATACACAATTAGGTGCATTCCTCCTTACAGATAGATGGTGAGGGCTTCAGGGCTGTTCTATCGCGATGCAAGCTGTCCAGTGCACTGGGTCCAATGGATTGCGTATGGCATTCTACAGGTTACGTGCCAAGATCCATGCGTCTGTCCGCGAAGAGGTACCATGCAGGTAGATTCGTGCTCTGAACCGGTGCGGCGATACGTGGCGGTACTGAGCCTGCTGCCCTGAGATGGTGTTCTATTGGACACCTTGCATTTGGTGACTGTTAGCCCCAGACCCACACTTTCTTGCAATGTGTTCTCTTGCAAGCTGGCAACTTTATCTTCATGATTTTCTCCATATAAGAATTTCGAGACCACACAGCTCGAGCCTCTACAACCTCCTCCCCCAATCTTCTTACGACTTCATCGCGCCCGAGTTGCCCGAGCGTCGTACCAGCCTACCAGCCTTGAGAGGTTCATAGGTCGTCTTTAGCGTTTTATTTCTACGCCGTCGCCATTAGATACCTTCTTTTCTCCTGCTTGCAGGCTCCCCTCCCCAAGCCATGGCTCGCTCCCAGAGCTACTGGGCTATCGCCTTTGGCATGATAGCCTGGAGCCTTCTTCTCTTCAGCCCCCTCGCATTTGTTGGCACTGCGAGGGCCGACGATGTCGCCGACTATGGTACTGTCATTGGTATTGTAAGTCACCATCCAGCTCGGTTCCCTCAACCCCGCGGACCGGTACTGACTGTTGTTCCTTCTGCCTACAGGACTTGGGAACTACATATTCTTGCGTTGGTGTGATGCAACAAGGAAAGGTCGAAATCCTCGTAAACGACCAAGGAAACCGAATTACCCCTTCATACGTTGCCTTCACCGAGGAAGAGAGATTAGTCGGAGACGCCGCCAAACAACAGGCAGCGAGCAACCCCAAGAACACCATCTATGATGTCAAGTAAGTCGTATTCTAAGATGTAGTCCCCATGGTCAACCACGATTCGTGTCTGACTGGTGCTCTTGCAGACGATTTATCGGCCGAAAGTGGGCTGAGAAGGAGCTCCAAAATGATCTCAAGCACTTCCCCTACAAGGTGGTTGAGAAGGATGGCAAGCCTGTTGTCCAGGTCGACGTTCAAGGCACCGCCAAGAAGTTCACCCCCGAGGAAATCTCGGCCGTCATTCTCGGCAAGATGAAGGAGGTTGCCGAGTCCTACCTGGGCAAGAAGGTCACCCATGCCGTTGTTACCGTCCCTGCCTACTTCAACGACAACCAGAGACAAGCCACCAAGGACGCTGGCACCATTGCCGGTCTGAACGTGCTGCGAATTGTCAACGAGCCTACTGCCGCTGCTATCGCCTACGGATTAGACAAGTCCGGCGACGAGCGTCACATCGTTGTCTACGACCTTGGTGGTGGTACTTTCGATGTTTCCCTCCTGTCCATCGAAGATGGTGTTTTCGAGGTCTTGGCTACCGCTGGTGACACCCATCTCGGTGGTGAGGATTTCGACCAGAGAATCATCAACCACCTTGCTAAGGCCTACAACAAGAAGCATTCCGTTGATATCACCAAGGACTTGAAGGCTATGGGTAAGCTGAAGCGCGAGGCCGAAAAGGCCAAGCGGACGCTCTCGTCGCAGAAGACCACTCGTATCGAGATTGAGGCCTTCTTCGACGGCAAGGACTTCTCCGAGACCCTTACCCGGGCCAAGTTCGAGGAGCTCAACATGGATCTGTTCAAGCGAACTCTGAAGCCCGTTAAGCAGGTCCTGGACGACGCCAAGATCAAGAAGGATGAGGTCGATGACATCGTCTTGGTCGGTGGGTCCACCCGTATCCCCAAGGTCCAGTCTCTCCTCGAGGAGTTCTTCGGCAAGAGCGCTAGCAAGAACATCAACCCCGACGAAGCTGTTGCGTTCGGTGCTGCCGTTCAAGCCGGTGTCCTGTCCGGTGAGGAAGGTACTGGCGGTGTTGTCCTCATGGACGTGAACCCGTTGACCCTTGGTATCGAGACCACTGGTGGTGTCATGACCAAGCTGATCCCCCGTAACACGCCCATCCCGACCCGCAAGAGCCAGATCTTCTCGACCGCCGCCGACAACCAGCCGGTCGTTCTGATCCAGGTTTACGAAGGTGAACGGTCTATGACCAAGGACAACAACCTGCTCGGCAAGTTCGAGCTGACCAACATCCCTCCGGCTCCTCGTGGTGTCCCTCAGATTGAGGTCTCTTTCGAGCTGGACGCCAACGGTATCCTGAAGGTGTCGGCCCAAGACAGGGGTACAGGAAAGACCGAGTCCGTCACCATCACCAACGACAAGGGCCGTCTCACTCCTGAAGAAATCGAGCGCATGGTCGCTGAGGCTGAGAAGTTCGCCGAGGAGGACAAGGCTACCCGTGAGCGCATCGAGGCCCGAAACGGTCTCGAGAACTACGCCTTCAACCTGAAGAACCAGGTCAACGATGAGGATGGCCTTGGCGGGAAGATTGACGAGGAAGACAAGGAAGCTGTAAGTTTGCCCTCTAGCAATACGGGATATCCCACCTGTGCTAACCGACTATGTAGATCCTCGACGCCGTCAAGGAGGCCACTGACTGGCTGGACGAGAACGCCGCCACGGCGACTGCTGAGGACTTCGAGGAGCAGAAGGAGAAGCTCTCGAACGTCGCGTACCCCATCACTTCCAAGATGTACGGCGGCGCAGGAGGCGCACCGGGCGGTGACGAGGATGACGAGCCGTCGGGTCACGATGAACTGTAATTGTGTTCGCATAGATCTGTTTTTAATCAGCATACCCCGGCGCAAACCACGCATCAAAAAGAAATAAAGAAAGTTAAAATGATTTTTTTTTTTTATCCTCGGGTGGCGCCGCCGCTCTCTCCATCTGTGTGTGTGTGTGTGTGGTGGTTGTTTGAACGAACGACTTATGCATAACATCGTCGCTTAACCTCTTGTTGGTATATAACCACATCACATCACATTTGTTCCAGGCCAGGTCGCCGCCGTTGAGGAATAAATGGGGCAGGCAGGGAGGGCATCTTGGTCTGGTAGAGGAGGGGATGGATGGATGAGAGAATGAATGTGTCGGATGGATGTATTTGAATGAATGGGAAACAAAACAAAACCCAGCGATGTATAGTCGGCACTTGTCCAGGGTCAGGGTCAGGGTCAGGGGTGAGATGGAATGGAATGGTGCGTAGAGCCGTTGTCCGCTGTCGGTGCAATTAGCCTACATACATGCACATATAGGTATATATACATCGCTGGCCTGGCTGGGTAGGTTGGCGGGTTGGTTGGTAGAGTGAGTGCCTACATACATGCAATACTACTACTACTACTACTACTACTCCAGCCCCGTGGCCTTGACCTGGGGCTCCTTGCGGCGGCCCTTTTCCCCACGTCTTGGCTCAACTCGCTCCGGCGCGGAGAGTAAGGGGGTAGCTAGACGTGAGGGAAACCATAGCGAGAACAATTATTACTGCCGCCGTTACTGCCACGGATAAGAGCGCGAGCCCGAGTTAGGTCGGCGGCGGTGATTCTGCGTCGCTTTAGGTGTGTGAGAGAGACGGGTGAGGATGGGAGAAAGTGTTTTCGAGTTGGCTGGTCGTAGGATGAATGGGTGGATGGTCACAGTTTTCGGCCGGGGTTTCGTATGACTTAAAAATTGATTTTTTTATTCAAATATCGAGAATATCATAGGTATCCAAAAAGGGGGCTACCTATCCAACACAACTTGCTTGATCCCCAGACCCTCCTCCTTAACCCGCTCAAGCCTTAATAGCCCCCTTACTTTCCGAATTCCCCGACTCCTCCTCCGCCTCCGGTACGCCCTCGGCCTCGAGATCCTCGACCCCCTCCCCCTTCCTCAGCCCGAGCTGGCGCGTGTCCCACCCCCTGCTCTCGAGGAAGGCGCGGAACTTGGCGTCCTCGAGCGTGATGGTGTCCTGGCCGATGTGGGGCAGGCAGAAGAGGGCCAGCGTCGCGGCGAGGATGCACAGGCTGGAGCTGACGTAGAAGGGGTACTGGGCCTGGGCGGTGTCGTCGTTTCCGCCCGCGGCGGCGATGTGCGGGAACACGTAGGTGCCGACGAAGGCGCCGATCTTGCCCATGGCGGCCGCGATTCCGTAGTACTGCCCGCGCACGCCCGTCGCGCACGTCTTGGCCGCCAGCAGGCCGATGTTGTTCCCCGGCCCCAGCTCGCCCAGCGCCTGGAAGACGCCGAACACGACGACGAAGCCGCCGATCACCGAGGGCTGCGACAGCTGGGCGTAGCACCCGGCCATGATGAAGCCCACGATCGCCTGCAGGACCTGGCCGAGGACGAGCGTGTAGCGCGGCCCCAGGCGGTCGCTCAGCGGCGCCCCGAGCATGGTGCCCGGGATGTAGAACAGGTTGATAAGCGTGTTCCACCCGAAGACGGTGGTCAGGGGCGCGTTGTCGCCCGTCACCTGGGCGAGGATGGTGCTCGAGTAGATCGAGAACGAATAGGCAGAGAACTAATGCCATGTTAACTAACCCACGGTTGTGAGAATATGACTCGGACACTTACATCGTAAATGAACCAAATCGCGCTAACGGTCGCCAGTCGCAGTCCGTAATATCTCAGCACGAGGAGATACGGCGTCCTCGTATGCTTCATAGAGTTCCTGTTGAACTCCTCTGGCTCCTCGAGCTTGAGACGCAGGAGAAAGAGGACAAGCGGGAAAGCCGTGCCGATGCCGAGACTTGTTCGCCAAATGGTGCTGTAGTGCGTGTTATGGGCGGCGGCGGCGACGATATAGGGCACGAAAGCGCCGAAAACAAAACCCCAGTCGATCATGGAGTTCGTAAACAGGATGAACCACCTGTTTCTGGTGCCTCCTTTCAACTCACCGCTGGACTCGGCGCAACTCACACTGCCTGCCGGATATTCGCCTGTCCATATGCTTAGCCAAGCCCCATATCAGTGTGCAACACTGACTAGAGAATGCTTACCACCAATGCCGATGCCGACCTACGAAAATGTGGTTAGTGCTGTGTTGAGATGGATTATGGAGTAATCCGATTCACTTACGAAGAACCTCCAGGCCGTCAAAATGTTGAACATTCCTACGGGATCACCATGGTAATAAGACCCGGCAGCGAGGGCCGTGAACACAATCAAGACGATGGTAGATACGAGAAGGGAATTCTTGCGCGACCATCTGTCGGCTAAGAATCCAAACAGGAGTTGGCCGACGACCTGGTGATAGGGGTCCGAGATCAGTTTGCGCCCATGCGATAGGTAAACTCACACAAGCACACGCATAAGAGTGGCTTACCGTTCCTACGAATGCGATGTCCGCTACGTAGTTGTAGGCGTTCGAATTCTCGTACACTTCTCCATACTGCTTTTTAAGGATAGTGTTTACGGAGCCAATGACCTGAACGGCGCAATTGGGTTAATTCCAAGCGAGTGAAGAAGGGGGGGTGACTGAGGCGTACGTTGTTGACATAGCCGTCGGAGAAGAGACCAGCGCCGCAAGCCAGGACGGGCCACATGGCCTGGAGGAACGGCTTCTGGTCAATGGGGGGCGCCGCGTCGACATTTTCCGAGGTTTGTTGCTGTTCCTCCTCGAGTTTCTTGGTGCGCCAAAACATGTCTCCCTCGTACACTCAGTCGCGGGTCCGGGGAGCTGGGTCGAGCAATCTGGTGTAAGTTGTGAGAGAGTGTTGATAGCGAAGCAACACGGGGGTAATGCTACATGAAACTATATTGAGCAAGGTTGAATCTCATGGACAGACAACCTTAGAGACAGGAAGATATTAGTTGGATTCCATAGGTAAGCTCTAGGTCGGCGGTGATGTGTTCGATGGCCAGAATAATAGAATGGGCGTCCGTGGGTAGCCAGGATACTTTATATGGCAGCAAGGAGTCTTCCGCCGCTAATGATTGCTGCAAGACGATCCTTTCTGGGGCAAGGGGGGCTAGCTGTAGGGTAGGGTTAGGCAGGATCGATTGAAAGTTTGGTTGTACGAGAGTACACTTTATTACTTTGTAGCCTCGACCTTCCTTATTTGTACATATGTGTACATGTAGGGCTCACTCACGGCTAGGTACAAACTCTGTGCTCGGTTGAATAGTACCTCATGAAAAGGTTCACCAACTCTCTCTCGATATTGCAGTATGGACTGTGACAAGTACTAGCCCTTGGCTTCGTCTCGACATTTGTCGAGGTGGGCGGGCATTGAGGCATCAACCATTGGTTTACCATCGGTTTCTGGAATCCAGAGGTTGGCAGGTCCAAGAGCACGAGACACGGCGGCCAGCAGCAGCCTATCAGAGGTTGAGGTTCTACCTCGTGCCAAGATTACCTAACCTGGGCACTTCTCCTTATCTTCGCTGCCTGCAGCGTGGAGGTAATGGATCGCTACTAACTAGAGCTATCTACTAGCGTGCCTGAGGAGTGCTGACATTCTGCTATCTTATCGACATCCATACCTAAACATCCATCCGAACATTTATATGGTACCTAGGACATCTTACGCTGGTGGTATGCGATGCGGCGAAACCGAAGCTTTTCCAAGCGGGTTGGCGCCTTGGCTGCAGTATAAACCGTTGGCACATATGCATGTACTTGTCTGCAGCTTTCCGAGATAAAAGCTTCATGTTGTAGTTGATGTTGCAATTTCTAGACCCCTCACTCAAAGGCCTCTCGCTACATTAGGTATAGGCCGGGGAATACCTACCGAGGTTGAGCGCGAGCTCAGAGGTAGACGTCAGCTCCTGGGCGCCATGTGACATGCATGTCTTAACCGACGGGCATGATTGGGACGAAAAATCCTACAGCATTGAGGCCGTTCCCACTATCAAAATTCGGCCACGCCGACTCGTTTAAAACTTATTACGCATCCGACAATAATGAGCAGTCCCGAGGTCAGCTGTAAGGGAGGAAACCCTTAATACTCTTCTGATAAATACAACTGAAGCACACGAAACATAAGCCACACTACAACGAAATTCCTGTACGAACTTGATATTGTATATGATCCCGGGTTTGAGATTGGTGCGTGAGCACCACCAACTAACTCAATGACCGGGGTATAGTCTTGATCTTATCGTACTACATTGCAATCGCGGAGTTCCCTTAAAGTGAGCCATAGGCACGAATACGCCCAGGCATTTACCTATCTGGTTAGCATTGCAGAAAGAGTAAAGCCAAACGTGGAAAANGGGGGGGGGGGGGGGGGGGAGGTAAGACAGATGAGATAGATATAAAACGTCAGGTTCAAGTATAATAATGTTGGGATATATCAGCCACCTTCCAGTCCTACCTGAGATAACTTGAAATCCCAGAGACGGGCTTGACCTTCAAACCCTGAAGTGACAGGAAGCAAATTCACAGGTATCGTAAAGCTTGAATCGTGATTGTCCACCTTGCATACATACTTCATGCCTACCTAGGTAGAGCCCGGTCTACCACCCCCGGAAAAAGCACCGTGAAACAAAACCCCCCGAATATTGTATACATTACACGGGTACGTCGCGAGCATATATGAGCATATATCGATGCAACCTGCCCCAAGAGGAGGTGTCTGATGTCGAACTGTGAAGTGTTTCCTCCTTTTACCAAATGACCTTCGAATCTGTGATCTCCCAAAATGAAGGGCATTCTGAAACTCCATACCATAATCAATAAATCGAACACCCATCCAGCCCTCAGATACGATAATCCATCCCTCGCAACTCCGCCCCAAGACACGCACGCATTCATCTGTTACTCTCTTCATGCCGTCTTCTTCCACTGCGAGTACAGGCCGATCAGACTGCTCAGGGTGCCGGCCAGGCCGACGAAGCCGTCGTCGAAGCTGGTCCAGCCGAGCGCCGACGTGGGCACGGTGAGGTCGCACAGGTCGGACAGGAGCTGGAGCCGGCTGGCATTGCGTTCGCTGTCGATATCACGTATTGTCAGTCCTGAATCTCTAGCAGCAACCCCCTTCCTCCCCTCCTTTCTTTCGTCTTCCCCGAGGAGAAAAAAAAAAAGGCAAGATAACATATAAGGAGATGACATATAAAAGGGGGTGGTATCAGGCAAGAGCTACTACTACTACTACTACTACTTACCGCACGATCTTCTTGCTCTCGACGAACCCCTCGCCCTGCTTGCGGTCGACGCGGGCCTCGCGCTCGCGCAGGCGGTAGAGGGTGTAGAGCTGGGCGGCGGCGGAGCACAGGAGGCCCGCGGCCCAGAAGCGCTGGGCCTCGCGCGCGGCCTTGGCGGCGCCCGCCCAGCGGCGGAACCCGAGCGCGTCCGGCACCGTCGCCGCGTCCAGCGTCAGGTAGGCCGCGTAGCCGGCCTGGCGGCCGACCGCCGCGTACCTCAGCACGGGATCCGAGGACTTGCCGCCGCCGCCGCCGCCGTCGACGGCCACCGCGGCCGCCTTCAGGTGCTCGACGTTCTTGCCGACGCGCAGCAGCTTGCGCGCGAGCCCCAGCTGCCGCTTGAGCGCGTCCCAGGGCGCCACCTCGCCGCGCGTCCCGTTCGTCCGCAGCAGGTACCACGCGTAGAAGCGCGCGAAGTACTGCACCGTCCGCAGCGCCTTGTCGCGCCCCGCCGTCGTCGCCACGAACCGCAGGTAGTGCGCCACCGTCGGGTGGTAGACCAGGGAGTCGGCGACCATGGTGGGTGGTGGTGGTGGTGGTGGTGGTGGTGGATCACTGATGGCTATGACTACGGCTATATAATGCCGATGGCGATGACGACGACGATGAGAAGTAGAAAGGCCCGATCGTGTGTACGGCTTTGCTAACCCGTTCGATCGTATGTTCGGCCCGCTCGGCTAGTCGGTCTGTCAGTCGGTCGGTCGGTCGGTTTTCGACGTGTTAAGGAGAGCAGGAAGGTGTAGGCCGAATGGGGTGGGCGCTCTCGGGATCCGGTTCCGAGTCGGCTAGTACGGTAGGCAGAGATACCTACCGGTTATCGGTGGAAACGTGGGTTTATTAGGAGTAGACACAGGTGAGGTCTCGTCTCTCTATCTGGTTGGGTTTAGCGTCGGTGAACAATTGAAAGTTCCAGTATGGCAGAAAGAGAGAGATGAGAAAGAAAAGAGGAGGAAGATTAAAAAAAGAAAAAGAAAAACTGACCGCTTTGATTCCGCTATGAAATGGAATTCGCAAGGGGACACGCACGATGGTAGATGCACGGAATGTGATACAACGACTCAACGACTCGAACTCGTAGGGCGAAGGGGAGGGACGACGGCATTAACTACGGTACCCTACCTACCTAGGGTAGACCACCTAGACGTCAAGGACGACCCAGTGGACCGCGGCGGGAACACATGCCGAGGTCGATCGAATGAAAGGTCAACGACTTACGTCGGCAAATTGGGGCAAAGCTACAGCTACATGTAGTTAAGACCCGGGGTAAGGTAACAGTAACGGCCTTATATCCAAGGCGACAAGGATTGGAACGACTTCCATCCATGGAGCCCAGCTGCCAGCTGGCTGCTCGTATCTGCTTCGTACCTCACATGTGATTATCCCACTGCGTTGGCATTAAAAACTTTTATAGCAACAGCATAAGTAGATCTAGATTAGGTACGTTCCATCATGAATGCAAGTTAATAAAGTATTATATCTTATATATCAATTATTTATTCTAGAGATATATCTATGATAGTAAAGCTTTTTGACGGCTGGTATTAAGTATATCAACTACATACTTACTACATGAAAATTGCCGGTGCTTGGCTCCGATTCAGCAAATCCAGTTAGTAATGTCGTCATTCATCAATTTCTAGCCGAGAGAATATTCCTAGTCAAAATTAGAAGCACTAGATGGATCGCATTGAACACCTATGTACTAGGTACTATTTACGATCAATTATTAGGCGTAGTCATTCTATCGACACATGTTATAAATATGCGAGTCACGAGAAGCTCAGCTCCCACGCACCTCGGCGTGTTGTTACTCAGGGTTCTCATTGACATTACGTGTAGGCCTATGCAACCCTCACCAAGTTATGTTTCCCGATCTACTAGAAACTCCTCTACGTGATGCAATCGTTCCTGTGCGAATCCCAGCTAATCATTATAAAAACGCCTGACCATGCTGGTAGGCGTAGATAGAAATAAACCAGACGATGAACCTTGCCTACCTTTGATGTAATTCATTATCGATCTCATATCTTCCATACCTAAGTAACGAGAGACGCAAGAACTAGAGGTATAGAATTCAGTTCGCGAGGATTCTCCTGGAACAGGAAAGCGTCACCTGCATAGTCGCACTCGTGACAAGAGGTGACGAGCGCCCGTCGCCTATCCTCAGCGTCATCGTGGCCACCCTCTTCGCGGCCATAATTCTCGATCGCTGATTGTGCCGCCAGAGATGGAGATGAAGACATTACATTAGGATGTATTATGCTCACTCATCGCTCTGACACGGCTCAGTCGTATTGGAACAAGACGCTGATGGACTCGCCATGGTGAATACGGCGGATGGCCTCGGCGAATATGGGCGACACGTCTAGAACTTCAAGCTTAGGACACAATCTCTTGTTCTCGTCCTGAGGAACCGAATTGGTCACAACCACCTTATCCAGCGCTGAGGCATTGATGCGTGCAATGGCGTCTCCACTTAGGACACCGTGGGTCAGGAGCGCGTAGACAGCCGTGGCCCCCTCCTTACGCAGAAGCTTCGCCGCGCGCGTTATCGTGTTGGCCGTGTCGGCCAAGTCGTCGATCAGAATACAGACTCGGTTGGCCACATTGCCTACGAGCATCATGGTAGCGTTTTGCCGATCCGTGATTCGCGTCGGCCGTCGTTCCTGGTTTAACCTAGTGAGTGTGAAGACACATATGGAATACATCCCACCTTACCTTGTGGATGAGCGCGAATTCCATGCCCAGCCCATCGGCAATGGCAGTCGCGCGCTTGGCACCCCCCGCATCCGGACTCACAATCACGGCATCCTTATAGTCGGGAATGTTCTGCTGGATATACCGCTTCAGCAGGGGACGGCCGTACAGGTTATCCATCGGGATGTCGAAGAAGCCCTGGTACTGAGGGTCGTGAAGATCCAGGGCGACAACACTACGGCGTCTGTTAGCTAGTCCCCTCACGTGGAGGTTTCCAGGCTGCATCGCGAAGGAACATTCGGGGAGGAAGGCCCATCCAGAAAAGGTGGGCTCCTCCCCTGAGGTAGAGAGATACATACTGGTCTGCACCGGCGCAGGTTAACAGATCCGCCACCAGAGTCCCGGCCTGCGCAACCCATCGTTTATATCCGGGTTTGGCCTGGAAGGTCGAGACCAGACCCGGGTTCTCGTAGTCGTGCGTGGTATAACTCCCGGCGCGGGATGGAGTCGGAGGCGGCATGCTATTGACCGCGTGGGTGTTCCCATTTGTGTTGAAATAATTCTCGCTAGTAGTACGAGGTAGTCCGTTCGTGGGTCCATTGGTAAGCGAGGTCCTATTCAAGGCCCTCGCCAGGTCGGTGTCTTTGTTAAGGCTAGCGCTCTTCATGATCCCAGGTGCGGGTGTTGCGGGGACACTCTCGAAGGTATACTTGTCTTTGGGCACTTCGGTAGGGGGCTTCGACAAGGGCGCGCCAATCTTGTTGTAGGGCAGGTCCGGCTGTCGCGAGTAGGGGAACAATGGCAGCACGGCTGTGACTCGCTTGGCCGAGCCCGTTTTGCAGGCCGAGATCACTGTTGACTTTCGTCAGCTTCCGAACGCAATCGTTTGCAGTACTGTGAAAGTTGATTGGTGTCACATACTGATACAGAGCTCGATGAGGTGGTCGTTTATGGATCCGCCCCCAGACTGGATGATGAAGACATCTTTTCCTCTCACAGAATCCCGAATCTCGCAACGGGATTCCCCCACAGAGAACTTGCTGAGTATGCGGTTGCCAGCGGGGACCCCCAGCATATTACATATAGAATCTGAGAGGGTCGGGTGCGAGTTGCCCGAAAGGATGACGATGTTCCTGACCATCTTGTCGATCCACGAAGGTGTTCGAAGGGTGGTAACTATCGAGTCGAGCAGGAAAGCAAAAGTCGGTGTCGAGGGTATAACGCCGTTTTACGGTGCCAGTCAGCTAGCCCTACAGATGAAGGAGCACTGCTATGATGACACACACGATGTGGGATAGTGGTCGTTATTCTCGTGGGAATTCCTATTCCAAGGCTGGTACCGAGAGATCGCTTGGTGCTCCGATTGCGGGTTGGCTAGGCCGACGTCAGAATGCCGAGCAGATCTGCTCAAGGGTGACGAGAGTAGGCGATAGACAAGCGCAACAGATCGATGCAAAGGATGCGCAGCAATGTGCAAAAAGGCACTGGGGTCACTGGTCCTAGAGGATATTCATGGTGGAATTGGACATACGAGTCAGTAGTGGATGGACGAGGAACATTGGTGGTGTTTCTTGCACATCCAACAAAAGATGGAAAGGAAAACTGGAGGATCGAAGGGGCTCCAATTGACCGCGGGGCTCAAAACTGGATAAGAAAAAAAAAATTAGAAAATTTCTGCCGAGTTACACGGAGAACCTTGAAGGGGTGCCAAAGCACTAACGGCACTCAGCTTAGTTAGACCTCCATTGCTCCTACAGGCACACAACCTTAGGTACACAGCCCTGTGCCCTGGAGCCTTGGAACACTGGAGGCATCCTAGTGAACTACCTGTAACCGTAGTAGGTACCTCCTAAACCTGCCCTGCCTGCCCTGCCTGCCCTGCCTGCCCTGCCCTGCCTAGCCCCCGTTGTGCGCCGCGATGTGGGGGTTCATTACCTTTCTTCAGTTACCTATTGGCTACATATGTAATCGTTAGGGTAAGATGTTACGCAGTACGTGTAGGTACTTTTGCGGTAAGCACGTGTACGTTGTACTGTATGATGACATGTCGACCGGTGTGTTCTCGAGTTCCAGTTCTCCGTGGACCTACACGGATAGATGGCTGGTATCTTCGGTCAAACCCGTCGACGCATTGGAAGCAAACGAGTTTATCCCAGATGCATAGATATAAGTAAGTACGCATACCTAATACATTCCTACCTAGTATGCCAATGGCTGGATCCCATGGGGCTGCGTTATCGCATTGATTAAACCTCCCCCGGATTTCCCATATCTCCGCGATCTCAAGACGCCATTCTAGGGGTCTAGATCCTCAAAGGCCAAAAAAGACAGGCCGCCAATTGCGTCAGATGGCCAGAGCTGATGCCACAGCCTACATGTACTTCATTCGACGCGTACGACCGTCCATTGGCAGACGCGTGCTGCATTGCAACCACCGCTTTTACAGGCACATGTAGTGGAAACGAGTCATCTTGACCAATTCCCAAAGCCCACGAACACTGACGTCAACGTGTTGTTGCATACAGCACCTCCAATTAGAGGAGCTTTGTTATTTCTTGGCTACCTAAGGTATTTTGAGTGGCATATGCAATTCCAGCCTGTTCGTTCTGAGTTGCCAATCTGTGTGCACAACCGTTGTCATGCCCGAAATAGCCGAAGGTGAGAAGCAAGCAAAGGGGATGCCTCAGTTACTTAGTATTGATCTCACATAGTCGCCCGCGTCACCCATTTCCTCCGCCAGTATCTTGTTGGCAAGAAGATTAGTAAAGTCTTGGCTCCGGACGACAACAACGTGTTCGGCAAAGTCGGGACCAGCGGCCCTGCCTTTGAAAAGGCCCTCACCGGGAAGACGGTTGAAGATGTCGGGCGACAGGGCAAGTACTTCTGGTTTTTGCTTGGTAGCTCGCCCCATCCGGTGATGCATCTTGGCATGACTGGATGGGTTCAAATCAGGGGCATCCAAACAGGATACACCCGTTATCTCGAGAAGACCGCCAGAGCAGACAAGGAGCAATGGCCGCCGAAATATTGGAAGTTCTGCTTGGAGACGGACAGTGACCCGAAAGTCGAAGTGGCATTTACCGATTCCAGACGATTCGGTCGCATCCGCTTAGTTGACGGCCCCGGCAAGGATATTAGACAGCTCACGCCCCTCGTTGAGAACGGGCCAGATCCTGTGGCAGACAAGGACAAATTCACCGAGGATTTCCTCAGACAAAAGATGAAGAGCAGGCATGTCCCCGTCAAGGCATTATTGCTAGACCAGGCTACGGTCAGTGGGATCGGAAACTGGGTCGGCGACGAGATCATGTATCAAGCCAAACTTCATCCGGAACAGTACTGTGACGACTTTGATGATGAGGATATTAGCACACTGTACCGGGCAATCTGTTATGTGTGCGATACAGCAGTTGAGCATCTAGGCGACTCAGAGAAGTTCCCGGCGCATTGGTTGTTCAACCATCGATGGGGTAAAGGAAAGAAAGACTCAGCCACCACTTTGCCAAACGGCGAGAAGATCACCTTTATCACCGTTGGCGGGCGGACGAGCTGTATAGCTCCCGATATACAGAAGAAGAGAGGACGAACGACTGTAGACGATATAAAGTCCGAGCCAACAGAGAACGGCACGGAAAGCCCTTTCTTTGACAGCAAGACTACCAAGAATAAAGCTGACAACGTTGAGTCCATGGAACGTCCGACCAAGAAAGCAAGAACCAAAACCTCGAAGATCGTTAAAGAGGAGGAGGAGGTGGCAAAGCCAGCACCCAGCGACCCCAAAAAGTCTAGAAAGAGCAAGAGGGAAGAGAAGCAAACTGAGCCACCGTCTGAACTTGGAAGGAGGCGCTCGAGCAGGCTAAACCGCGTAGCGACATAGGATTCAAGAATAGAACTGCTTTCGGGATACGACGCGAAGACTGTTATTTAACGGTATAAATAGTCATTGGCGTTTGATGATATTTAGGCCAGGACTAGAAAATATGCTCGGGAATCGGTGGCGTAGAATCAAGCAGAAGCAAGCAAGAAAGAAACCACATTTTACACTTGACAACGCACTGTGATGATCTAATATTAGCTTTCATATTTAATTGATACCAGATAATACTCGGCCCAACTTCTCAACACGGACTACGCCGGTTTATACTACTAGTACCGGCTTCCAGCCTTTCATGCCTCGACTCGATATCAGGGGTAAGAGCCTCGAACAACTCCACGATATGCAGGTAAGCTGTTGCCGCCAGGAAGCCATTTTACTCAGGGCACGGAAACCTACAGTAACCCATCATCAGCTCCGGGAACGAATTCTTCACGGCATAAACAAACACATCCACCTCTACCTTTACATCAGAACCATATAACGAAGATATCCAACAGGAACTAGCCAGTGGAGGACCTATGGCATCTACATAGATCCTTGACTCCCGGTCTCAGGGGGGTTGAAGAACGCGCCCTCACTTCCGCCGTGGTGCTTGCGATCTCCCGCTTTGCGCGCGAGATTCTTCTTCTCTCGGAGGAAAGGGGAGTAATGTCGCTCAGCTACCTACCTACCTACCGTTCCAAGGACTCTCTTCCTCTCCATGCACACCACATACCTGTTTATACATATTAGGAGAAGCATGGAAGCAAAGCAAATTGTTGTGAATCTTATTTTATTTTATTTTTTTATATTCTTGTTTTTTCATGTCATCGCTCGTAAGGGGGATATTTGAACGGGACCGCTCTGCAGCAGCACCGTCTCGGTTGTAGATGCTATCTACAGAAATGCTGCGCGGTGCCCGGTCCATGCAAATACCTATCTACCCTGATATACGCCTCCACGCCAACCCCGCTGAAACCGCTATCTACGCTCCTGAAATGCATAACGCGGCGCTGGTGTAAGGATGAGGTAGAAACTAGGTGGGCAGACGAATGTGAATTCTGCATGGAAACCCGACGCCATAAGTCCAGCTGAAGATCCATTCCAGGCACACGTTACTCCGCACGCGAGACGCCCTCCTCTTTCCTACTCGATGCTCATGCGCATCAAGCCATCGTTGGTATCCACCATGCCCTGGAACCCGACGCGGCCCTTGCCGGGCCCGTTGATAGGCCGCGGGGCCGTCCCGCCACTATTCCCCCCGCCGGCGGAACTGCCGTTGTCGCTCGGCGTGGCGGACGCCTTGTCCCCCGGACCACCGTGGTTGCTCCCCGGCCGCGAGCCCCAGGGCGCCATGTCCCGCTGCATCGGGCTCTGCGTGATGGGGGAGTTGTGCACGCTCATGCCGGGGCTCACGGCCCGCCGCTTGAAGCTGTGCGGGTCGAAGTCGTCGTCCCGGCGGCGCTTGTTGTTGATGCGGCGCGTGATCTCGGCCGCCGTCGGCGGCACGCCGCTTCCGCTGCCGCTGCTGCTGCTGCTACCACCGCCCCCTTGCTGTGACGCCGATGCCTGCGGCTGCGGCGTGTCGGACCTCTGGCTGCCGTGGTCGTGGTGGTTCGCTCCCCCGCCCGACCCGTTCGCCGCCGCCGGCCCGACGGCGCCGCCGAGGCCGAAGAGGCTGTTATTGCCCGACCCGGCCGACAGCGACGGCGAGTCCATGTTGACGTCCTCGCTGACGCCGGACGACGAGCCCCGGGGCATGGCGTACGGGGGCGGCGGCGGCGTGACCCGCGTGCCGGCCACGCTGCTGGTCTCGGAGAAGGTCTCCCAGAAGTTCCTGCTGCCCTTCGAGTTCCGCATCGCCTGCTGCTTGAAGCTGCCAGACAGCGTCGTCGACGAGTCCGTCATCATGTCGTCGTCGGGTATGTCGTCGAGGGACTCCTGGCCGGGGGCTGCTCCCAGGCTGGTGGGCGATCTCGCGCCCGGCGGCGGCGGCGGCGCGTTCGCCATGTCCATGGGCGGGGCCGCGCCCGCGGCCGCCGGGGACACGCGCGTCTCGAGGTCCATGTCGCTTTCACGGACCTGCCGGATCACTTCGGCCTCCCGGCGGACTTCGGAGTCGACCGGAGTGTTTTCCTCTGCGAGGGCCGCGCGGATACGCGCGAACCCCTTTGTTTTGGGCTAAGCCCGCCGGTTAGTGACCGCCGCGCTGACTGCGTCGTGAGAAATTAACTTACTAGAAGGTTTCCTCTCCGCGTGACAACTCGCTTAATCACGCCCCTAGTGCCGTCTCTTGGCGGGGTGGAGAGAGCTTCCCCCGTCTCCATCATCCTCTCATCGCTCTCGGTGCTTGAGATGTGCAACTGGTTCGCCGCCCAGCTGATGCTCTCACGTCGCGGCTGCTGCGTAGGTATGTCCCTGAGGTCCTTCACCACAACGTTGTTTGGCGGTGACTTGGAGTACGTGGCCGGAGCAGCAGCGTTGAAACCTAAGCCCATCATGCCACGCGCTTTCTTCTTGGTTTGCCTCCGGGGCCGCGTTCGGAAGCTCGAGAGACTATTTACGGCTGGCGATGGGCTTGGCGCCCAGGGGACTGTGTTGCGCCCCGAGGAGGGCGTCAGGTTACCGGCCTGCGAGCCGTCCCTCGCAACCTGGGGTGTGTTAAGAATGGCATCCTCCATCTCCTCGTCCATGAAGTCGTCATCGCCGGAGGTGGACGACGAATCCGAGACCAGGGGGTTGGTGCTGCCAATGGAACTAGAAATATTCATGCGCTCTTGATTGCCCATCATGGACCACAGCGAAGTGGCCGACTGCTCCGCTGGGTTATCGCCATTTCTCCGCCCAGGAATATTCATGGCGCGTCCGCCAATCGTGGGCGACGAGTCGGGCGACGACTGCTCGGCGAGCGTGGAATGATGCAAGCTCGTGGCAGCCCTCGAAAAATCCAGGCCGCGCGATCGTCGGGGAAGTATATTGGTGGGGGAGGCATAGATCTGCGAGTGGTCGAGTTTCGGTGACAAAGGAGTGGGTTTTATGTAGGTAGAGGTCTGCGCGGGCGAGGGCGAATCGCGTTGCGGCATCTGAAGCGACAAGCCACGGAGTGGGAAGTCAGGACGGCGAGGAGTCACGGGCGCTGCAGCGGCGGTGTCTTGAACCCGTTCCCTACCCAGAGAACTGTCATCCTTTGACGTGCGTCTCGAAGCCTCAACGATATGTGGAGATGGTGATAGTTGCGTTCCGTCCCCATCCGATAAACTTCTGGTTTTGGTCAGTGGCGACCTCTCCAGTACTCGGGCACCAAGGTGGCCGCCTGCCAACCCATTCCCGCCCCTTAGGTCTTCCTCGTCCATAACAGCAATCTCGTCATAATCTGGAAACTGGGCCATTCGAAATTCCTAATCTTGCAGGTTGTCGCGACTGTTACCTCGGTTCCCACACGTGTGGTTCGCTATGGCCAATGCTGGGACGAGCCTCGCTGGCATGAATGACTGGGCTGACGCTGCTGCTGCGCTGTCTATGAATTGGCATCAGTGGCAATAGAACGAAGGCGCACAGGTGATTGGGGAAGCCTTAAATGTTGGAGAGGGAGCCAATTCTGTGATATTCCTTTCAGTATTCTACGTACCATGAGGCGACGGGCGTTAGTTGAAGTATCCATTAATAGAAGATGTCGGCGTCGAAATTGTGACGTCGCGCGCCCACGCGGCCCGTACTTATTTATTAGCGAACGTAGGGAGATACAGCATCCCTGTGATACCTACCTCTCTGGCCAATACCCATATATCTACGGATTAGCCAATCAACCATTAGATAGCCAAATCTCACCATTGTACCCTAGAGCCCTTCATAACCTTTGGGCATAAGAGCACTTTACATGTACAGTCACTGATTAACGTCCTCAAGAGCGCTATCTGCTATCAAGCCTTAGTAGGATGTACCTGGATATTACGTATCTGCTTGCGACCAGGGATGTCTCTAGGGTTCCCGGCCCTGCATCCAGCGTTAAGATTCAAGACAGAGTTCATTCAATGATCTTAGCAAGGATTACAATTCATCTCTCACTCAATATCTCAAGCTTGTAAGAATTACTATGTAAGTGAGGCCGTCCTTACTGGTGTGAGCGTTGTCATACATAATAGGTAACTATCCACGCCTAGCACGAGTCTCTAGATTGCCTTAAATGTTAGTGTGGTATGGCGGGGAGAGCCAGCCTTCTTGATGTGTGTACTTGGTTTTTGGCTAAGATACAGCAGGCCACACATTTATCGTTAGAGAATCGCTTCCTTCTTCGGATATATTCTATAATAAACGCGTTCATCGCAGACAAGGTCGTTTTAATGGTGCTGTTATGATGAGTGCAGGAACGCTTATCATTGACCCAAAAAGGACCTACAAGAGCCAGGACGAAACGGAAACGGTATCTTGGAGTTTCTAGTCTATCTACACAAGTATAAATGCTGCTTCTTCGACGGTTGACCCGAAGAGTTGCAAATTCTAGATAAGTGTAGAGTTCAAAGGTTGGAAGCATCCAGACCTGGCGGCGTGTGAGTTTAGTCTTGCATCTGCCTCACATTTAAGTTGATCCGCTTATTCCGCATCCACCCCTTCCACTCCTCAAACTTGCCGTCCTCGGCTGGCCAGTCGGCCAAGAAGTCCGGACAGGTACCCTTCAGGACCTTCGGGACGCCGTGCCAGGCGTAGCGGGATTCCTCGCTCATGTAAATGGCATCGCCAGACCGTAAGCGTAGAAGCAAGTACGGTTTCTTCCCGCCATCTGCGTTTTCTGCGTGCCCGGCACAGTCATTCGGCGCGATCATGAACAACGCATCGCACCCGATGCTGAGACTGACCAGACCCTTGTCCGTATGCTCACTCACGTCCCGGTGCATCATCATCGTGTCCCCGGGGCTGTAGAAATTGACGATGGCCGCCTGGGCGAGCGTCTCCGGGAACAGCGTCTGAAGAAAACCACCAATGTCGGAGGGGAAGTCCGGAGGCAGCTGGCTGGGGTATTCTCGATTTGTCCAGTCATACTGACCACCAAGGGTTACCCAGGATAGCTTCCGCTCGAGAACCTGTTTAATAGATAAAGCCTTGTGTACCGCAGGATCTTTGGGCGTGAATTTCTCTGATGCCCCCGGGGAATAGGAGAAAAACGACCGTGTATCAACGTCTTCCCCTTCCCGATACGGAAGATCATAGTGCAAGTGTAAGTTAGTCTGGTGAGTGGGGTTGCTCAGGTCCCTGTGTACCATGTTGTATAGCAGTGTTTTCTGCGCGCTTTGGGGTATTATAGAAGGTAGTATGAGCAGACCTAAACTCGAAGGTGAGAATTACAGTCCGTCCATAATAAGACGCGGGTAGGAATACACACCTGGCAATAAAGGGTGAAAATAAATAGGCGCATCTCGCACCGTTTGGTTTTCATCCCAGGCCTCACCTTGAAGGTGTTTTAATGCGCCTGCGAGCCGCTCACTTGGTATGTGACTAGCCAACTGAAATTCGCTGTTGTCGTCTGCAGGATCCAACTCGTCTATATCGGGATGACTAACGAACTCTGCGTGGTCAGTCTTGGAGTATCTCTTCCAGGATGACTTTAGCTCTTCAGAAGGTTGCGCATAGGCATCTAGTGTGGTGAGGTCGAGGGGCATGGCGGAGATATCTATCCGTAGTAGGGAATCACTACGAAAATGGGGAAAAGGGGATATATATCCTGTCGCTTGAGTTATTGATGTCAAACCTCACTCAACTTACTGCGCAGGTACTTCTTGGTAGTGATATGACCCACATGAACCTCGAAAGGTGCTGTGCCACTGGGAGCCCCACGTAATGAGGCGCCACAGTACATGATAAGATACAGAGGTACTCAGCCACAGGAGTGGGCGCGTCAGGCGCGTGTCTAATGTATTCGCGCCTCAAATCTGTTTATTGAAAAACAATGGAACCTGGCTGCCCTGGGGACCACGGACTATCTTTAGCAACTTATCGCCGATGCAATCTGGAATTCATCTCGACACTAAAACAAATTCTCGGATTCTTGCCTCGACAAAAAAGACGAAAGACAGCACCGTGCTCGACATCTGTGAGACAGCAGCCTCCATGGAGCTTTGACTGTGGGATTCTGCATGAATCTCCATCCACTCACTGCCCAGTCAATCTCGAGATACCCTCGACGCCTGCAGAGAGCCCTGCAGATTACGACCTCCTACTTACCTAGGTACAGCCTGAGTTCTGCCACGATTGACTGCCCCTCGTTTATCTACCCTTAGCACCCCGCAACCTGTCGACAATAAACAGCAACCAGGTTTCACCAGTGCAAACACCCAGGGGTCCTCGCGCGTACTACCCGGATACAATACGGTGCTTCCCTTGCCACGCTTTTCTCAATCGGTTGTTCATCTCATCGACAACGTTCCGTGAAAAATGGAGAACTACCAGAAGCTCGAAAAGATCGGTGAAGGTATGAAATGGGGTCCCTGATTCGCTGCCTCCCCATCATCCCACCCCTCCTCCATGATCGACTCACTCCCGTGCCATGATCCCTTCACCTGTATTGTAATAGTGATCTTGATTTCTAACATGTCGCCTCCTTCTATCTAGGTACCTATGGTGTCGTCTACAAAGCCCGAGACCTTGCCAATAGCGGACGCATAGTGGCCTTGAAGAAGATCCGTCTCGAGGCCGAGGATGAGGGCGTCCCCAGCACCGCCATCCGCGAGATTTCCCTGCTCAAGGAGATGCGCGACCCTAACATTGTCCGACTGCTTAATATCGTCCACGCCGATGGCCACAAGCTCTACCTCGTCTTCGAGTTTCTCGACCTTGACTTGAAGAAGTACATGGAGGCGCTTCCGGTCAGTGACGGCGGTAGAGGCAAGGCTCTCCCCGAGGGTGCCGGTGCCGAGCTGGGACGTCTCGGGCTGGGCGACTCCATGGTCAAGAAGTTCATGAGCCAGCTCTGCCTGGGAATCCGGTACTGCCATAGCCACCGGGTCCTCCACCGAGACCTCAAGCCGCAGAACTTGCTCATCGACCGCGAAGGAAACCTGAAGATTGCTGATTTCGGCTTGGCACGCGCTTTCGGTGTCCCTCTTCGTACCTATACGCACGAAGTCGTCACCCTATGGTATCGTGCGCCTGAGATCCTGCTTGGTGGCAGACAGTACTCGACCGGTGTCGACATGTGGTCGGTGGGATGTATCTTTGCCGAGATGTGCACCCGCAAGCCGTTGTTTCCTGGGGATTCCGAGATAGACCAGATCTTCAGAACCTTCCGGTAAGTTTAGTCTGTCATCATGCATAGTCTGCCGGTTGGTGCTTATCCGTTTTTATAGTTTGCTAGGGACGCCCTCCGAGGAGGTCTGGCCCGGTGTCACGTCTTATCCCGACTTCAAGGCGTCGTTTCCGAAGTGGATACGGGACCCCGCGCAGACCCTGTGCTCGAACCTTGATGAGAACGGACTGGAACTTCTGGAGGCGATGCTCGTCTATGACCCCGCCGGTCGAATATCCGCCAAGCAGGCTTGCAACCACGCCTACTTCAGGGATTTCCCCGCGCATTACGGTAGCAATGGATACGCTTAGTCGGCTTATTACCATACTATCTAACTAGCATGGGATCAAATGGTCGTCCGAAACCATGGAATATGCTTATTTGTATGAAGCATTATTCTTGGTTTTCAGGATACGGTGGGCCTGGCGTTATCCATTGAACGACATACTTTTACATTGCGACTCTACCCATTGTTAAGTTGTCGTTGGTGGTACCTTCCATACGCGTTCTCGCCTTGAATGGACTGCTCCTCAGGAAGACCCTCCAGCTTTCTGATGCCTCGACGTTTTCATACACAACGACATACACGTACTTTACACACACGATGCGGACATTGACTTTGCAGGGCGTTGGAGGGGATCATGGCATTTAAGAGGAACTAAAGGGGGCGGGCCAGGCATATTGCCTTTGTTGTGTGTGTGTATTGGCATTTTCTTCCCTGTAAATGCTCAAGCATGTGTTACTAGAGACCTACCCAATCGTGTTAAGACGAAAAGGGATCCCCCGTTTCCTTTTCCGAGCCGATCCTGCGGCTTTGAGACGGTGCATTTGCAGTTGTAGGGAGGCAGAGTAATACAACTCGTCGCATTTCCCAATGAACGGACTTATCCTGGCCCTCCTAATTCCAACTTAGAGAGAGAAAGAGAGGGCGGGCCTAGATCAAGTTACCTAAGTTAGTGCCTTGGACTACGAGCTGTCATGCATGATGTACCCCTAAGTGGCCGCTTGTCGATACCAAAGTCACCCTCAAATATACCGTCATACTTCGAATAGTGATGTGTGCTTGACTCGGTGTCATGTAGAGAGTCGTATCGAAGTCGCCCCTCGATTCTACCGTGACTCCAGGCACGATGCGCCTATTATGTCGCCTTCACTATCTTCTACCACGGGCCTACGTTTTTCTAATACCCCCCTTATGCAACACCAGGCTGCTAGGTTGTATCACCCGATGGACAGCCGTTGAGTGATGATGTGTAGGTCAAAATCATCGTGACGGCCCCTTCTCGTCCCAAGGTATCAGCCGTGACCAACTGGGTGGTCTTAAGTCTCGTATACTCCTATCTACCTATTGATCGATCGACATGTCTATATACTCTCTCATACATACACACAGGTATTTATAGAAATACAGATATATGTGTAAGTATGGATGCATCCTATCACCCAGCCTCCGTGGTAGCTGATCGACAGACATGCTCCATGGGATATCCCGCACGATGAGCATACGATGAGAACCAGGAGGAGGCTGCGTATAGCGGTGATGATGATCCGTCAACCAGCTCGGGGGCCGACAGGCAGGAAAGAAGACGGGCACATGGGAGAGGATGAAAGCTCGTACCCTCCGCATACACGATGCGTATTCGGACCGGTAACGACATATTTCCCCGCGGGTATGCTTCGAACACGGGGGCTGACCGAGATAAAAGCGAGGATAGCCTCGTCATGCTGTGCGATACCTGCAAACGAACGTCAATACACGTTCGCATTCTATCTGTTGGGGGCACGACGTACCGGGCAGGTGAGTTTTCTATGCCTACTAATTGCTATGCAGATCGACATGCCTCCCGTCCCCTCGCAACCGGTGTGCGCGCAGCTTACCTGGTGGTAGCGAGGGTTGCGATGGTAGCGATGGGGATCATCACTGCCGAGCTTTCCTGTAGATGGGCTCCGGGGCTCCCGTCGCGCTCCTGGGGATGTGAGAGGACCTCCTGTTTAGGGGAAGAATCGCCTCGGTGTACTCGAATCGCAAAAGAATCTGCAATGAGGACGTCATCACAGCGCAACATGATCTATTTTTTCTCATTAGACGATATCTGAAGAAGCCACTGAGGAGCCAAAAGACAATTCCCACTACACCTTCGACGGGTGCCTCGGCCCATCTTCAGATCTATGCGAGTACTGAGAACAGGTGTGAGAGGAACGAGGCAGTGAAGCTGCTTAGTATCCAAAGAGATCGGCGATGTGAACTATCATAGAAGATCTTCTCTCCATTGTCCACTTTCGCAAAGCCGAATCATCGAATATAGCATCATCACCTCACTCGCGCTCTCCTTGACTGCCACACGCCACCACCGACTTGTACAGCCAGACACCATACCATCACGACGTGCAGGCCTGAACTAAATCAGTTCAACGGGATGGGAGCACTGCATCCCAGCTTCGTTGACATCTCGGTCAACGAGAACCGAGGATATCTGTAGTAGGTAGGTAATTACGTGTGTGGTGTAGTCCTGCAAAGCCGAGTGAGTTAATCCGCATCTGCAGTCCGTGAATACCGAACTGTGTGTATGTGTGTGTTGATGTCTAAAAATAGCCTCATCGCGAACTCCGAGCCGGCACGCCCGAACGACCTACGGGCCACCACCGCAAGGCTGGCTACTAAGTAGGCAGGTAGGTAGGTAGGGAAAACACATGATGATGACCTCCAAATGGTCTGCCTCGGCACCAATGGAGTGAGTATCTAAGCATACACCGAAACAGAATTTTGTTTTTCTTTTGGTTTTTCCAAATGAATGGATGTAGGTATGTAGATGGGCACAATTGTCTCTGCCCTACCTACATAAGTTCCTCGGCTTCGAGTTACGCATAACGGACGCCACCTGCGTCTGCCATTGGCCCACGTCGGCCACTGAACAGATCGGGAGTCGCCCGAATTTTCTGTTTCTATTCGCATCGTCAAGCGTGATCAGGAATCCTCGGCGAAGTCCAATGCAGCAACAACAACAACGCCAGGAAGACTCGGGGCCAGTGTCTGCTTGCGTATGTATAAACGTAAACAAACGCATGCCCCTTATAGACGCCGCAACGCCGCATGGTACTGCAGCCATCAGGAGATAGGTGGGAGCGGACAGCAGCCGCGCCGTCAAGGAGTCTGTGCCCAAGATTACTGTCGCTGCTGCTGCTGCTGCTGCTGCTGCTGCACGCAGGCACGTCCATATGTAGGCACGCATGGACCGTGCGTGCGCGCATATGTATCCTGAAGGATCGGTCCTAGGTATGTAGGTATGTATTATGTGCTGTCAAAGCAAATAATAGGTAAATCTCAACCGTACGACATAAAGTACGAGTTTTTCAAAATTAGCGACGGAATACGGGGTTTCCGCGGCGCGGCGCCTCCTCCACGATTCCTCTCGAGGCCCTCTCCTCGAGCCTCCACCGTGGAAGGGCTTCCATCCACCACCACCACAGCAGCGAGCGGGTGCATTGGCTCCCGAGCCGCGACGGCGGGTAAATGCTTGGGGACGTCCCCGGGGGTCCGCGGCAATGGGCGTTGCGGGAAGGGAAGGGAAGGGAAGGGAAGTGAAGTGAAGGGGGCCCCCGTTTCCGCGCTAAGCGATGTGGTTGGCTCCCTCTGGGATTAGGCGCGTATGCTACAAGGGGTCTTCCTCTGGTGGATCAGATGGGATGGAAGATCCGGGGCTTCGGACGGCGGCATGAGCGCTTACTACGAAGTACGAAGCAGATGGATGGGAGATGGAGCGACCTATCCGGCCATATCTGAAGATCGGATTTAAGCGCTTCCGGTGGATATTAGCTGCCATCTCCCTCTCTTTTTTTTGTATTTTATGGCGTTGATGCATGCCACACAGCTCATTTAACGAAAGGACCCGGCGGCGTGCGTGCGTGCGTGCGCGCGTGTCGAAAGGGGGCGGCTCCGAGATTGGATCTCAGCAGATAGCCGAACATTGCGACGCAAGCTTAGATAATGCCGGACACATAGTCTGATAATTAGCCGCGCTGTTTGAGGTAGCCGCCCCAGCCTCGAAGATGCCGCCAGGTCCCTCCTCGCCCCGGCGCAAAAGGAGAATACTATACCTACCCACAGAGCTGCAATAGAGGCGTGTGATCAGCAGTGATAACAAACAAACACCGGTCTGCCTGTCTGCCTATCTGCCCGTCTAAAGCTTGTGATAATGGCCCAGACACAGAAGTGCCGGCTAATGGCGCTTTACCCGTTGTCTTTGCTAAGACATGCAGTTCAGCCTAGCCTTGAGTTGCAATGGGTAGCGAGGCATTAGTAATGTCAGAGCGCGCCACCTAGTCTAGACAGTTACGTGCCAATGGGTGGGCGAACAATAATTAATGCCCCGAGTCTGTCTACATGCTAGTCAGACAGAGTTGCATTGTACGGCGATAGGGCCGCAGAGTAATCGATCACGCAGTAACATTCCCAACGGCGTAGGACAGCCTCCCAGGTGGCTTGGGTGTCGCTCATGACACGCAGACATGCAGGGCCTCGTCGTGCGGGATGGTGGTCAGAGCATTCTAGATGATGGTAATCAAGAAACCTGCATGAACAAATTTCGTCGAAGGCCATTCAGGTTTTCCATACATGGGCAAAGTTGCAGTTCCCGTGTCTGCGTGTCTCGATACCGAGGCTCGTGATTGATCACTGCGGGGATTCGCGAGACATCAGTTCGTCAGCCACAGGCTTGGCCCTTCCGCTTTGGGCATGGGATCGACCACGCCTCGGCGCGCAGAGTAGTGCCCCCCCATCAAATTGCGTATACAAGCTTTGAGCCACACTCGATAAGCTCGAACAGCCATCTCGAGGCCCCTTGTGCTGCTGAAAACAGGCGCCGTAAACGGCAACGCTTGGAGTCATCACGGAGACCTCGGACCAGCTCGGCAGGCAATGGGCCGCTTTGGAGGGGGGCCTTGTTGACGGAGGCGGCGATGCATTCACAACGTCCCCTCTACGCGGTGGTGGTGGTGGTGGTGTGTACGGCCCGCGCGCACTCTGTCGTGTCCGTATAGGTACAGAAGCGAAGCAACGTTGTTTATTTGTTGTCTGTCCACCTGGCTCCTTCGTCAGGGGCCTTTTGGGGCCCATAGTAGTATGTCCATAGTATGACCATCCATATCATGCGCGCCGTAGGCCATTTGATATACCGAAGCCGAATCTAAACAGAGTCATCAGCCACATGGACTGCATAGCGACGCTTCGGGCCTTGTGGACGAACGACGTGACCAGTAGGCCAGCACAACGGTCTGGACTGTTTCGAACCACGGGACGCTTTGGCCAATTGCGGCATCCGCAGCCAAGACATCCCGGAATAGGGCGAATGCTGTATTCGGCACGATGCTTCCCTTCTTACTCGCTAGAATATATGGTGCAGTTTTACTAAGCAACACTTGCGTGCTGTGTACCTAGAGCTGCCGAAGAAAAAAAAGGAGATTTTCGGGCCACACAAGCAGCGGTGAGATCTTGGCCTCGTTTCTGCTCGTTGGCCGAGCCCGGTGTTTGTTTCTCCTCCTGCGAATGAGGGATTCGACGGCGTCTTCTTGACTCATCGAGTTCTGCCCCAATACATAGAACACGCGACGCATTCCTCTTTTTATTGAACGGTGGAGTTGACTAGGTTGGCTCTGGTTAGGCAGGCCGGGAAGCCCCTTAAAGGACTATCGAGTAGGTGCCACACAATGGCCTGGCATCCGCATTGTCTGCGATGCCGCAATCGCCTTCTCGGGTGCCGCCAACCAGATCGGATGTATTGGACGCGGATGACCCTCAGGGATGGCCCGTGTGTTGCAACCAAGATAGATCGTCAGCTAGGGCTGGATAAGGCACTGGCCACGTCTCCCACCTCCTGCGCAAACCCCGCCAAAGTATGGAATGTGAAGAAGATCCCGCCTGCCCGTCTAGGGGGGAAGAGGCAGAAGAGACCAGATGCATCCTAGATGTAGGGGCTCCAAACTATAACTAGGCACCTAATATAATGGCGAGCTTCATTCCATTCCAGTCTGCTGTGATATTGAATCCAGGCTTAATTCTGACAAGGGACAATGATACGCCGGGGAAGGTGACTATCTAAGTACCTATTGCATGCTTCATCTTCTCGGGCAATTCTTGAAACGCCATAGTCGGCTTGTACTGTCCCAAACGGGCAATCCATTGTATATTAGAGGGGCATGTCGTTCGTTTCTAGGTCCTAATACGTCAACTTCCACTCACCCGTCGAAGTTCGACCTTTGTAATCCGTAGAGGATCGTTTTCCCTGCCTAATCACACGAACAGGCTGCTGGCGAACATGTTTCATAGAGATGTCATACATTGACTTAATTATTCTTCATTGCGAGCCCGTCAGGTCTCTTCCCTGCATCACGACTCACCTTTGTCAATTGCCAACTGCTCATCTAGGCAAGCTAGGCAAGGGGTTGCGGTGTAGATAGGGGGATAGGGGTGCACAGGGATGGCTGACCTAGGCTAACGGCAGCCAAGGCTGGGGTTAGACCAGGGTCGATCGAACGCCCAACCAATGATATTGGCCTCGTCAACAAGGCCACCCGTGTCAATGTCGCTATTCCATTGGAATGTTGCTTTCAGCCCGTAGGTGAAGTTTTTTACAATGTGAGACGGTGTAAGGCACTCTGACACCCTCAATCACTAGTTGATAAGGTGTCCTAGGTGTCTGGATATTTAGGCCGTGATGACGATGGTAGGCAGGTATCGTTTCATGACGTTCGGCACCCCTTCCAAATATTCGGCAGAAATTTGCCTTCCAAGAGTCGGTCAGAACTGGGCAGGAGCCGTACTATGTATATATACGTAGTACATCCCATATTTATCGAGAAGATCACGGCGAAGAGACATCCCTGAAAAACTGGGGAAAGCTAGGGTGAGTCTGTCTAGGCAGTTTTGTTTCGATATGGAATGCAACTGATTGTCTCGACTTCGGACGGGCAACAATAATCCTCGCATGTAACGGTAACATGCATCCGTGTAGGTGCATCATGTAGCTGCGAGATGGTCGACTAGGTAGGCAGTCGACAAGCTCAACGTGAGCTATTGTTGGAATATACCTAGACAAAATGCTGAGTATGCCCGAGGACTGCCAATACGATGCGCTCAACGTTGCTTCTACCTAAAACTTGCGCCTCCGTCAAGATCAAAATAATTTGTTGTGGTTATTATGCGAGACCGATCGGCCCTGGCCAATATGTCATAGGCAGGTCGATGTAACGATGCGATAATCTGTATTTGAGATTTGCACCTCCACGCCCATCGCTAGGTGCGTGGGCAGCTCGTTATTTGGCCATGTCGATGCTCATGTCTCGAGGATACGTGCGTACAACCTACAGATCACGCAGCCGCCTCTACCTACTGTGTATTTGTTTCGTGGGGTTCTTTGGACATCGACAACAAACAACAAAACACAATAATCGCGTACTACTGCATACGCGGGGGGGGATAGCCATGGGCGAGGCCGCAATGGAAAGCGGCCTGCGAATAGGTACCACCTGGGCAGTTGATTCTGTTGTTTCGATTCTCGCTAGAGGCTGAGGTCTTGTAGTTGTCAGCGCTTGATTGGCCGAAGGGGGCCAATACGTGTATCTGAGTGGCTGCGGGCGACCTCTTTAGCCTCTCGAATGAATGCCCGGCGCGCGCTAGACCGCGTGTTCTCATGCTCATGCTCTACTGCATTGTGTACTGGATGACCAGCTGTGTTTATAGTGGGCTTCCAGTGCTGGCGATTAGCTGGCTCCAGTCTGCCGGTGGACGTCTTGGCCTCGCCCCGACCAACCCCTCGCCCTGTTTCATGTCTTGAAGCTCGCAACCACTTACATCAATGAATCACTTGCCTCTGTCATTGGCGACCATCTCAATCAAAGGGATCATGCGGCGCATCGCGGGCGGGCGATGGGCATGGGCATGGGCATGGGAGGGGGTGGACTGCAAACTGCCAGCCATTCAAGCAACCGCAACTCTAGCCTTCTGGGGTCGCATCTTGGGGTGTGTGGCGATTAGCTGGATCTCGACAGCCATCGAATAGCGTTGACTGTCTTGTCTTGACTTTAGGGGTGGACGGGGACCCCCTACATACGACCGCCGTCACAGTACTACATACTACATACTAGGTGAACGTAGTAGCCCGTCGCTCGTTCGAGCCTTGTGAAAATAGATATATGAGATCCCAGGGCACGCGCTGCTTTTTCGGCAAGATCCCTTCGATTCTTCCCTTCCATCAGCAATCTCAGCACTAGTCGACGACTATCTCTAGCGAAGCACCCACTGCGTGGAATGAGCTTGGTACTGTTTCGACAGTATTGAAGGGAACCAGATTATTACGACCATCTATCATCTATCTGCCACCGCCTGAACGACTAGTAATACGAACTGTACGCGGTATACGAAACCCACACTTTGTTAGACTCCGGCCAGTCTATCCCATCACCGCCTGTCCCCCCTCCCAACGACGCTATCCGGCAATTAATTATCATACATATCTTCAACCTGCCATTCTCGCCCCTCTTTTCCACGTCAATCTTCCCTCCCCCATAGATCGACGGCCTCCCTCCTCTGAATAAGGACGTGGGCGGATCTTATATATCAGGCTGTGCACTTCGTTCACAGACCCCGAGACTGGGCATTAGGACACACAACAAGACGCACAAGACACAATCGGTCACACAACTCCCGGCAAATTAGTTGCAGCGCTTTGCTTTGAGTCACTTCTATCAAACCGAGTGTTACCCGGAGGTTTCGCCCGTCATCTCGCCAATTTCTCGTGACATTGCTCATATTCAATCATTATTGTTTCTCCTTCTGGGTTGTGGACATTTAAGATCCCCCGCAGGACCCATATCGCCGTGCCTTGAGGCTCGGAGCCATCGGGTACCACTTACAGCTCGTCAGCGTTCACAAGATTCGTCAGTTTTTGACATCACCGCTATTCAGCCTACGCGATTTGGTATACCGATTCGGGACCATTCAGTCAATCGTCGCCACGAAACCACGACATTCTCTTATCTTACTCTTGTCAATCTCTCATTTTTTCTTCTTCTAGCCGTCTAGCCAATCCAGCAAACGCCAGGTCTTCCGCAGCAGGCTCGGGAACCATAATTTCTTGTTTGCACCCTCGCCACGCAATTGTATAAGAGCAGCGCAATCAAGCCCAGCTGGTTTGCAAAGCCCTTTCGTATAAGCTCAGTCGATAGTCTTCCAGGAAACCGGACCACGTCAGCCACTTCGGGCATTAATACCATTTTTCACCGTTCCGCGGGAAGCCGCTGAGCCGACACGATCAAGGCGAAAAAAAGGAAGTCCACTTTTTGATAGTCAAGCCACGTCTCCAGTGAGTGGGAATACGGTTAGAATACATCCGTCAACAACACGTACGAACCATCGGTATCGGGAACCGTTAATCAACCTCGGTGCCTCGCCAGAAAAGAATCGACTCTGCCACGATTCCATTCCCTCCATCTCCACAGCCGGAAGGCAGACGAGACAGGGTGTTCAACTCTTGGACTAAAGCACGCTCCGATCTCCCGAGGCAAACCCGGCAGGCCCGCCGAGTGACAAACGACCAGACGACGGAAGACAACTTTTGGGTAACTCAAGCGTGAAGATCCTTGTCGGCATAACCCGTCCTAGTGCCTACGGCTACATAGCACTGCTGGCGCCCCCTGCATCGTGCACCGGACTGGATACTTGCGCAGCTGTACTCTGCACCTGCCACCGCTGCCACCGCTACGACCACTACTACCACTCCTTTCAGTGGATTTGCAGTGTCCCACCTGCGCTAAAATCAACCCCCTCCAGGCGGTCCCCCTGCCCCCCTGCCCCCCTGGCACGCACCCTTGTCTCCACTCTTTCAAATCCAGCCCAGCCCAGGCACTTACTGCGGTCCGCCGTCAGCGGTCCATCCCAGCCAAGATCAACAACCCGGCCCAGCCCAGTACTTTGGCTCAGCCTCGGCCACCCTCACGTCACACACTTACGCACTCTTCACAGTAATTGTGGGATTCGCCGTGGTTCATTATTGTGCCTGCTTGTCAGTCTGATATGACCACACACTCCGCCTCGTGATACAACGTACACACACACACACGCCAGAGACAGATACTCATACATCCTCCATCCTTCTATTGCATACAAACCCACACTGCCCCTTGGCACACCCCCCCCGTTGGTCTGATATATTACCCACGGTCCATCCCACCACAAGCATTTCCCCGGATTTTTGTCATTTTAAACATTATCTCCCCCCCTCCCGCGAGGGTTCTTATTGTCCTATATATTCCACACCTGGGATAGTAGCATAAAGTTGCTGTCGTCGAGAATAGCTTCGTCGTCGCATTATACCCACCCTAAAGACATATACACCATGTCTCCGTTATCGAGGTTATCAATGAGCGAGCTCAATGCCGCTGCTCTCGAGCAATTCGTCTGCATGCCTGTCAGCAAGGCCATGATCACGTACCTCGCACGGGCCGCACACGATGTCATCCAGTGCGACCCGACAATGATGCCCCCACCGGCTCAGAACTCGCAAGTCCCTACCCCACCCCGGACGCCATCACCGAAAGCCATCCGCTGCGACGACAGTGGCCTACCGACTTTGGAGGCGTTCATCACCCAGCTGGTCGTCTCGTCCAATGTTCAAGTACCGACCTTGATGTCGACGCTAGTCTACCTGACCAGGTTAAAATCACGCCTACAGCCCATGGCGAAGGGACTGCGCTGCACGACGCACCGTATCTTCCTGGCGGCACTCATCCTCGCTGCGAAGTACCTGAACGACAGCTCACCAAAGAACAAGCACTGGGCCAGCTACAGCCATATCAACTCTGACGGTTACAGCTTCGGTTTCAGCCGGACAGAGGTCAACCTGATGGAGAAGCAGCTCTTATTCCTACTGGAGTGGGAACTGCGAATTACCGATGTTGATCTATACCGGGAGCTAGACGTTTTCCTAACACCGATCCGCGATGAGATCGAGGTAAAGCATGCACGCCGTATGGAGCGCAAGAGGAGGTTGCTGGCGCAACAGAATGCCGAAGCCTGGGCCGCAGCGCAGTTCCCCAGCCCGCCGGTTTCGCGAGGCAGCTCACGGTCACCGCCGGGACAACAACCTACGCCTTCGACCGAGACGATCCGCGCCGTGCCCAACGATCTGCCAACGCCGCCCCCACCCGGGCTGGCGTACACCTACAGCTCATCGGTCGGAAGTTCGAGCGACAGTTCCTATGCGTCGTCTATGTCGTCGAGGCAGCACTCGCGGTCATCGACCCCACTTTCGGATCCCGCACTGGAGGACCCCTGTATATACGCGGAAGACTCGATCCACGAGTCGCCCGTCGACTTCCTCGAGATACCGCAGCCGGTCGTCGCCAGCACCCGCGGGTACGGGTGCCGCAAGGACGCGAGGCAGCTACTACCTTATGAGATCACCCAGGAGGACCTCCCCGCAACCAAGCGCCCGAGGACCGGGCGCGGATGGAGGCATATGTTCGGCGGCAGCGGGGCCACCATGCGATGACTACCGACGACGAGTAGTTTTCCCCTGCGCGTTCCTGTTTGGGTTCTTTGGTTTGGTTGCGTGCATCAGGTGTTCATCAACAACAACAACAACAACAACAACAACAACAATAGCATCAGCAAGGAGTTTCACGGGCGCGTGCATGCATGCGGGGCGGCGGCGGCGGGCGAGGGCGCGGGCGCGGGATGTACCAACGAGCGTGATTCATCATTTTCAAGACAACAAAAGTTGAAGCTTCCACTTCCGGGGAGTTCGGGGATCTATCTACTGGCGCCGTTTTTCCAGTTCTTCTATGGCTGTCTTACGATTCTGAATAGAATGAGAGGCGGGTGGGCGGACCATCCCTTTCATCATCAACATCAACATCAACATCAACATCAACATCATTATCATCATCATCAACAACATCATCATCATCATCATCATCATCATTGTGATACCTACTACACTGCGGCGTTTTGTTTTGGTGGAGCTACTAAGGCGGCAACGGACGGTGGCTGGCTAATGGACGGGCGGACGGGAAGGCCGGCTGGTACTAATGGATGGCTGGTATAGGGGGGTTATGGACACGGGGCGAGCATTAATGGGGGTTCTCTTTGGCGAGCATCAATTCTTTTTACAATTCTGCTTCTAGAAAAATGCAATCACAAGGCATACACCTTTAGGGATACAGGGAATTATTATACCAAACACTACCACTACTACTACAAGACAAGACTGGTGTTTATCTTCATCATCTCAGAGCATATTCTTCTTCTTTCTTCTCGTGAGCTGTTAACAGTCAACCACATGCATGCATTCACGGTGTTGGTGACTGGATAATGTTTGCCCAAGGACCTCAAAAGGGATCTAGATTAAGTAATCTTACCCACCTAACTAGGTAGGTAGATGTTAATTGTTTGGGGTTCAATATAGACACTTGATGTTGTATGTATATTGGCCGACATGAGGTTAGGTAGGTAGGTAACGGTTGGGCATTGTATCATCATCATCGTCGTCATCCGCATGGGTCGTTCTTTTTTTCCTTTTTCCTTTTTTCATCCTATTGCTACTACATACCTAGTTACTACTCTTCGGTCTCGAATCAAGGAGGGAAACCGATCTCACTTGGTGGATCGGATCTGTTCCTGTCTTCAGATATCTCGGTAAAGCCGATTAAACTACGTAGAGTACGAGGTAGGGTATGGAACGCATGCATTCCTTTGCGTTTCCGCAACGTTGCCCGTCGGGGGCCCCGCGGACTACCTAACCTACCTAGGTTACCTTCTTGGTGTGGGATTTCCGGCACTGCTGCTACTATATATGTTACCTATGTACATTTGCACGATAGTGTATTATGGTGCGCGCGGGGCAGGGGATGCCCGGTAATGCGTGCGTGTTCCAGGAATAGGTAGACAGATAGGTTCGTCGTCACTCGTCAGTGCGCGTCTAGCAGCACCCGTCCACTTGGTGGCATCTATTTGCTTACATACATACATAGTAGGTGGGTGAAACACCTGAGGTCGTGGGCGTGCGCTTGGTGACGCCATCCCGCCCGCCCTTGCTTAGGTATACCTTACCCCAGAAGGAAGCAAGGAACTGGGAGGGAGGAGTAAGTTTTTCCTAGGCTAGATAGATCTATGAATAAAAAGGATACCGAACTCCTCCTCCTCCTCCTCCTCTTACCTAGTCTCTCTCCCTGAGATCCACCCTCCTCTCCCCTCCCTCTCTACCCAAATTAGGTAGGTACCCACCTAGGCTCCCTCTGAAAAACAAACGTGCGCGGAGGAAGAATAAGCTTGTATATATGCCTACCTAGTTTCGCCAGACCGAAGGGGGCTAGGTTCGTTAGGCACTTAGATAGGTGGATCGCCTATCTGCTTGGCTGATGCTGTGTATGGGCCTCGGCGGCTGCGCGCGTAGGCACTTTACTTATTTCCCATCAATAGTTGTACATACACACGCAAGGAGGGAAACACCAACGCCAGCTACATAGTACACAGACCCTTGACTGGCAAGTGGAAATTCCAAAATGGCGCTTCGTGAGGGCACAAACTACGTAGGTACCTAAGTTAGTTAGCCTTCGGTGTCTCTTGGCCCCAGGTACGCGTAAAGTAAAGGCATTAGGTCAAGGGATGTGCCTAGCCCATGACATAAGCCTCTGGCGCGCGCGCGCGCGCTAGCTAATAACCTTCAATAAAGTTGCGTATGTGTACCGGCTTGGGAGTCGATGTGTAGTTACGCAGTACGGGTAGTTAGATGTGGCTGCTTATGGCTGCTAGTTTACTACTATAGAAAAAAGAGAAAAAAATCGCATGCAAGATAACCGAAGGGAACGAACGAGGGAAGAAAAGCCCCCCCCCTTACCCCCCCAAAAGAGGCAATAGGTTGCAGGTTAGCAAAGCCGGTCCCCACCCGGAAGATCCAAGAGGATCGTGAACAAAAGTAGGTACCTACCAGGCACCTACATTACTATAGATAAATGCCGTTGATCCTATCAACGTATCCAGTTGGAAGTCAGAGATCCTTTTAGTTTCGAGACTTATGTATGTACAAGCCTCGGTCTTCCCCGTGTACAATCCATACATACGTAGAACTAAACAACAGAGTGGGATGATACATAACCTAGGCAGCCTTTTTATTTTATTTTTTGCAACGTCCTCTGTATACCATACTATGTATAGTAGTAAGGAGGATTAGCTAGGCAGTGAACCCTGTGTGGTAGTTAGCTGAGCTGAACTTGGTTTCAACGGACGTCGTTTCAATGTGTGTTGGTAGCTGAAAGATCGGCCGGCTGCCTGGACGGGGGAGGCAGCGCTGGAAGAAGAGCCGCTCTACAACCGCGGCGATGGCAGCTGCGTCACTGTGCAGCCGCCCACGCTAGGCCGGGTCGGCTAGGCTCCGGAGTAGGTAGTTGGTGAGGCGCAAGCAAGACGACCCTACCGCCGGCGGCAGAGCTGAGCAGCAATATCAACAATAACAACAATAGTGAGCCGCAGGCGCCTTGGAATCCCTTCTTCCGCCAGGCTTGGGTCCGAAGTTGGGTCGTGACTAACGATCCTCTGTTGTCAGAAATAGTACTATGCATTGTGATGTGACTCTTCGTTTTCTTTGTTTGCCTGCTTATTTGTTCGTTACATGAGTGGCCGGTCTATTTGCTCTAGTTCGTCAAAGCGTGCGACGGAGGAATGAGTCGAAGAGGCTGTTGTATGTACGAAGTAATCGTGGAAGCGCGTTGTGTACGCAGTGAGTAACACATCGCAAGTCGCTCATCCAATGGGCGGCTTCGCCTCGTGTCGCGCGGGTGCCCGGCATGGCGGCGGGCGATACGCGAAACGTGGGTTTGACTGATTGATTGAATGACTGATGGATTGATTGATCGTCTATTTTGTGAGACCCTGCGACCTCCCAGGCGGCCCAATGGCGAGGAACGGGGGCGTTCATCGCTCCCGGGATTATTATTTGGATGGGACGGGTTGTTTGATGATGTGCTACCTACCAACCAACCGGTAGGTAAGCAGGTAACCTCTGTAGTAACAAGGCGATAACCGCACCCGGCGGGTTGGCACGGGCATGATGAGGTCCCCCGTCAGGTCTTGACAAGGGCCCTTTGTTTCTGAACAATGGATGCATAGCCACGGTACTAGAGGATAAGGGAAGATTGCTACGCCGCGACGTTGGCCTGACAGGGCATTGGAGCATCTAGGTCTCTAGCAAATGTTGAGTGATGCTTCGTCGGACTCATGAGACATGGGGGGATTATTGGTCTTGGTTGGTGTCATGCAGAAAGCTTCCATTGACTGCTCCGTGAGATCCAAGGTGGGGGCCGGAGCACGATCTGGCGATAGAGGTACATTGGGCAGTAGTACTCCGTACCCGTGTAGAATGTCACTGAAGTAAGCCTGTTGGCGACCTCATGACGGTGTTGCATGCACTAGGTACGATGCGACCCAAGGTGTTTACATGGTTAAACCTCGGCGGCGACGTTTCACCAATTTCTTTTCAATTTCTCCTACACGTATCACTACTATATGGATGGAGTAACCTCGAGCAAACTGCACGTCAACAAGCCCGATTTTGAAACAGTGCTTACGTAGAATTTCTGCTCACGAATCGGAACTACCATGTATCGCACTTTATGCCCAACCAAGCCTTTACCGCTTCTCTTTTCGGAGTCTGCCTCGATACTCCTGGCCCGAGTCATGCTTGGCTGAGTTCAGCCGCACACTGCCGAAGTTCGCTCATTGGAGCGCCTCGCTAGGCTGTTCACTCGGACGCAGTTAGTCCTTGAGTGTGCGGTGAAGCCATCATGATAGGAATCGCACAAGTGGATTTACTATATCCTTACGTAGCGTGTACATGGGGGAAAAACCCGGCAGCGGCGCGGTTCGTACACCGCACCAATCTGATAGGTGAAGAATCCTACTTTGACAAGTCAGTTTCAAAAGTTCCTACATTAGTAGACCAGGTAGGTTATGTATCATGTAGAGCAATTCCCCAGTATGTCTAGGTGTCGGTTCCCACCTGGCCTCAACCAACGATCCGTTTGCTGCTTGACGTGCAGGTCCGGGGGTGAGGTTGACAGGGGGGAGGGGAAGAAGGGTTTAGGACCTCCAGCCCCTCGGCTCCTTTCAGGCTTCCACCGGAGGTGCTGTACAATACCTCTCACCGACGGAGCCTCGGCTGATTCGAAACCCTGCTCCATTAGCGAGCGCCGGGCTCTCCGCCGGCGGGGAGGGTATCAGATGGGGCATGAGGTGGCGCCGAACTCCGTTGACGGAACTACTACTACATACCTACATTTCACATCTATGTCACGAAGGCCTCATGAAGGCCCCGCCGGATGCCCGTCAGCTTAGGAACGTTGCATAGGCTGGTGTGTCGGCTTAGGTTCCATTGATTACGCCGAACCTCCCCCACCGGATGTTCCGACCTATAGGCCTCGGTATTATAGTAAAGTTTTGACGTTGTGGGCGACAGGCCTATGCATCACGGGGACAACTGATGATGTGTCGGTAGACCTACTTTCTACCTCATCTAGCCGATCCGCTAAGGAGTCTTTTGCTCTATGAGGCCAGGCGCCGGCAGATCCCTATGCAGTTGAACGTGCACAAAGCCTTCGGCGTAATGGACGCGGGGGTAAGACCAGTAAAACTTCTTGGATTCTTCATTATGCCTCACCGGGTATGCAGGTTGCCAGATGCCTAGCTCCAAAAGCCTAGGTTAGGGGAAACCGTTGGTGATCGACTCTCAGCCTACATTTCGAAACATTTGTTGTCAACCTATACCGACATCCTACTATTATGTATGATTTACCCAACCAATTAGTTCATCAAGCCTTGATGATCAAGGCTGACTCCTTCCCGCCGCATTGCCCTCGGCCAAATTCTCGGTGCTGGTGCCCTTCTTCAACTCCTCCTTCCAAGTCCGTCTCTCGGTCGTCGCCACGCCGGGGCCCCGGTAGACGCTGCCGTACAGTCCCGTCGCCCAGCTGCTGCCGTCCTTGGCCGCCTGGGTCATCGCGGGCTCTTCTTCTCCCCCCCGGCCCTTCCCGCTGGTGTGCCTCCGCCCGTACCACTTGCCGTACGCGAGGAGGTAGTACAGCCGGAAGCACAGGAAGGCGAACCGGTCGTGCTCGAGGTCCTCGGGGTAGTCGGCGCCGAGGTCGACGGCGGCGGCGATGCCCGACATGATGGCCACCTCGTGCGCGTTGACCAGCGTCCACGCCGCCGCGAACCGCGTGTGGTTCTTGGCCTGCAGGAACATCATCCACGGCACCACGAGCAGGTAGTGCGTGTAGCTGTGGCAGAGCTGGTGCCACCAGTCCCGGCGGATGACCCTGTCCTCGCGGATCTCGTGGTCCGTCCAGAGCTTGCCGTCGCGCTCCTTGTTGAGGAAGATGGTCTGGAACACGTGCTGCTCGAACGGCACCTTCTCCGGGAACTGGCTCTGGTAGTTCGTCGTGTCGAAGCACATCTCCAGCTTCGACCGGTCCTCCGGGTACGTCTTGATGTAGTACATCGGCCGGAAGCTGCCCACGGCGAAGTTGAGCCGCGAGGTCTGGTCGACGCCGTCCGTCTTGGCCACGGCCAGGTCCTCGCGGTAGAAGTTCTCGTAGTGCCTCTTCATGTAGTCGGAGTCGTTGTGCGTGATCGTGATGTCGTCGCTGAACTTGGCCGACCCCAGCACCCGCTTCTCCTGCCACGTCGCCGTCTTGCCTAGGGTCTTCTTCGCCGTGTCCGCGAGACAGCACAGCACGATCTCGTCGTAGAGCTCCTCGGTAGTCGGGACGTCCGGATCACCACCGGTGGGATTGTGGCCGTCGGGCGCAGGGGTGCGCGGCTTGAGCCGGACAACGACGCCGAGATCGCTCCGCCAGACGATCTCGGTCAGCTCCGTGGAGAGACGGACGGTCACCCCGCGCGCCACGAGGTCCTGCCGCCAGGTCTCGTAGAACTCGGAGAAGTTGGGGAAGACGATCATGGGCGGGCGGTTGCTGACGACGGTGTGCCTGTCGGGCGCGTACCACATGCCGTAGGTGGGCGAGGTGCACAGGCGCTCGAACATGACGGCCGGCACGTCCGGGGTGGCGTTGCCCGTGCCGAGGAACAGGGCGGTCATGGGCAGGGCGACGGCGTTGGTGAACTCGTCCGAGAAGCGGAACAGGCGGAGGACGAGCCGCAGCGGCAGCAGCGCGAAGACCTCGAGCCAGCGCATCAGCCGCAGCACCCGGTACAGCCGCCGCACCTCGCGCCGGTGGCGCGCCAGCAGCCGCGTCGGGTACACGTTGGTCCAGAACTGCTCGTCCTTGCCGAACGACACCTGCAGCTCGACCGGGTCCGCGTGGTACCCCTGCCGCTGGAACATGGTGGCCGTGTGGTGGAAGATGTACGACCCGCCCTGCACGCCCTGGTTGCACCACGAGGCGCCGTGCCGCCCCTTGTCCAGCGGGATCGAGAACGCCTGCCCCCCGCAGTAGTCGACGGCGTCGATGAGCGTCACGTCAAACTTGTCCGGGTGCTGCGACAGGTGGTGCGCCGTGGACATGCTATCCGACTGTTAGGTCTACGGTATTTAGGTAGGGAGTTTTCCATGGAAGTAGGGGCCGGGGGCCATACCCAGCGGCGCCGGCGCCGACAACGAGCACCCGCTTACGGCCGTCCGCGTCCTTTTTTCCGTTGCGAGCCATGGCTTCGGCGCTCTCGTTCTCGATGTCGCGGTTGAAGCTATCGCTGGCCATTCATTCGCCGAGATGCAGTTACTCTTTCTTATTTTATTTGCACGACATCGACCGTATTCAAGAACTACACTAAGAAGTCGAGAGCAAATAATCTCATTAATATCCCTGGTGATGTGAGACTTATATCGTTTTCCAAAATTGTTTCCCCTTCCGAGGTTGATGATGGTTACACTTCAACCCACGACGTCATTGACTCTCAAGCTTCGGCGTTCCGCGCTAGTGAACGCTGTGCCTGGTAGGTACCTCGCTTTCGCCCTTGGGGACAGGCCGATCCCTGGCTGATCCGAAGGTTTTTCTTTGTTCACGGCCATCGGAGGACTGTCCTTTGACCGAGAAAAGTAAATCCCATCTTGCAGAGAAGCAGACGTTTAGGGAGGGTTGTCTCAGATATTAGCTGCTTATTTAACTGCAGCCCTCAAACTACTGAGGTGCCGTAACTACATCCACGGGAATTCTGTACTATTCTTTTGGCTTGTATGTTTAACCAAGATATGCCTCAAGAGGATTGCCCGCGGAAAGAGAGAAGTATCCATCTCTATTATTCAAGCGACATCTAACTAGACTTCACTGGGTCAAGGCATATAAATAAGTAGAGTGATAATATCATGATAATTGTGTCAAAATTAGCTTGTCGCTTAGTTACTTACTATCAAAGCCCCCAGATAGCTTCTACCCCCGCCGTGCTTGATCGGAGATGCGAGACATCTAATCACCGCCAGAACAGTGACTATGATTATACAGGTATAACAAGCACACAAGTCCTCGCCGCGAATTGACAATCCATAGACCCTTCTCCCTGCATGTAAATATAGAACACCCACCCACTTCTCTACCTAAGCAATGCACGAATTCCTCGCAACGTCCCTGCCCTACCAACCACACCCGCATCAGCCCCCTACGACCCCCTCGCCGCCCTCAGGCGATCGTACCTCAGCACGCTTGCCAGCAGGACCTGGGCGCCGAGCGCGCAGTCCTCGGGCGCCGTGTACTCCTCGGGGTTGTGGCTGACGCCCGCGCGCGACGGCACGAACACCATGCTCGCCGGGCACCGGCGGCTCGCGTACACGCTGTCGTGGCCGGCGCCGCTCGTCATCTCCCTCACCAGTGCTCCTCCTCCTCCTCCTCCTCCTCCCGTCGCCGCCTCCGCCGACGACCGCACCGCCGCGATGCAGTCCGCGTGGAACGCCGTCGCGCCGGACACGCTGTCGGTGCGCCACTCGACGCGCAGGGGGCGGTGGCCCGTCGCCTTCGAGGCGCCGGCGGGCTGTCGCTGGCCTTTGTCGTTGGGGTCGGACGCGTCGGCGCCCGCGGCCAGGGCGGCGAAGTCCCGCTTCAGGGCCGCCTCCATCGCGTCGACGGTGCTGTCGGCGGGGGCGCGGACTGCGTGCGCGGGAATCCGGGTCAGCGGTCCGTGGAAGAAGGGGCCCAAAAAAAAAAAAAGGGAGGGGGGGTAATGCTGGAGACGACTCACCGTCAAGCGTGAAGCGCACGTGGCCCGGGATCGTGTTGGTGCTTCCGGGACTCAGCGTCAGGATGCCCGTGGACGCCAGGGCGCCGTGGGCGGCGGCGAGCGTGTTCGAGTGCGCGATCAGCCGCGCGGCCAGGAGCATGGCGTCGGCGCGGTTGGCGAGGGGCGTGGTGCCCGTGTGGGCCTCTGTGCGGCATGTCAGTACCCGTCTCACGGCGGCCTTGTCCCACCATATATGTACGTGACCACGCAATCCCTCCCACCCCCTTTTTATATATAAATATAGAACCGCCGCAACATACCTCGCCCATAAACATCGACCGTGAACCAGCGGTAGGCCTGGACGCCGGTGACGACGCCGACCTTCTGGCCGGCGGCCTCGAGGACGGGGCCCTGCTCGATGTGCAGCTCGAAGTGCGCGGCCATGGGCGTGCTCTCGTGGCTCGCCGGCACGGAGCCCAGGTACCCGATGCGCTCGAGCTCCGACCGCACGGTGGCGCCGGTCCCGCCCTCGCCGACCTCGCGCAGGTTGTGCGCCGTCTCGAGGGGCACGGCGCCCGCCCACACCCCGGACGCCATCATGCTGATGGGGAAGCGCGCGCCCTCCTCGCTGCGAGATTGCGTGTGGCTCAGGTTAGCTATAATTTGTCACATATTCTTGATGATAAGCGCCCTTCCGGGTGTAAGTAAAGGGGGCTAGAGAGGCAGATACGTGATAGGAAGACGGATATAAGGCAATCGAGATACCTAGCATGGAATAGAACGGAAAAACGAAAAAAATAAAAATAAAAATAAAACCATACTTCGTCCAGTTAACCACGCCGACGGGGAACTCAGTCTCGACCCCGCGCTCCCTCAGGACGGAGAGCATCTCGACGCCGGCGAGGACGCCGAGGACGCCGTCGTAGCGGCCGCCGGTGGGCTGGGTGTCGAGGTGCGAGCCGGCGAAGGTGGCGGGGCCTTCGCGGCGCCCCGGCCGCACCGCGAAGATGTTGCCCATGGCGTCGACCGTCACCGCGCACCCGAGCGCCCGCGTCGCCTCCACGAACCAGTCCCGCGCCCGCTTGTCCGCGTCGCCGAGCGCGAGCCGCGACATGCCGGTCTCCGTCGGGGCGCTGTTTTGAGAGTACGAGCCGTCGTTAACATGGGTGCTGTATTTCAAGTGGCCATGCATATGTATATATATATATACGCATATACCGATTCTGCAGTCCCTCCTGTCCGAAGAATTTTACGGGTATATATTAGGAAAGGGGATTAGACTTGCCTACCCCAGCGCTTCCCCGTCCCGAAAGACGAGGTGTGACTACACACAACAAAAAGTCAGCGAGTAAAGTATCCTCTGTGGTGAGCAGCCTTGGCGATTTGTGGTTCCTGTCTATCTATCTATCCCGGGAGTTCGAACTCTATCCAAGAGACATCATCCTAGTTAAATAGGCAGGGCATGCCTAGCTCACGAAGAGAAAGTCTGACGAAGGAGGTAAAGCACGTACTGCAAGGCGTCAAACATCCGGTCCTGCTGTACTTTGAGCTCCGCCAAGTCGCCGTCCGACATGTCCCGGACGCGGGAGGTGCTGAGCGGCCGTGCGGAGCCCCGCAGCCACGATGCTACATGTGGTGGGGACGACCGGGCGAGGAGGGGCCGGCACTTCGACGCTGCAGCGAGGCGGCCGCCGCCCGCGCAGCCGTGTCTCATGAAGCGGTGGCCTACCGCGGAGGCCATGGTAGCGAAAGGTAGGTCAGGGGTGTATTTGGTCGACTGGTTGATGTTCTTGAAGTCGCAGGCAGGATACCTTGCCCTCGACTTTTGCAGGTGCGAGATTGCTAAAGATATGCCTGCTATTGGCCCGAGCACGGAGGGTTGCAGGGCGTACTTGTCAGGACCGAAGACCCACCACAGCGATTCAGTTAGGTAAATTCGCGAGTGCCTGTTTTCCTCTCATCCACCGCTGGCTTTCAGACAGACAACTAGTAATAGGCTGGCTCAGATCTACCAAGTTGGAAAGAGGCTTCTGTTACGAAATGGATATCGTCGTTAGACTAGGTAGGCAAATACGTAGCCAGGTAGCTTAGCTAGGATTTCTCTGACCCACCCAAGGGTGGACACACCTTCATATACCGAGCACGCCAGGCTTCTTGTGTCCTTCAACATGACTGGTATTCCTAGCAGGCCTAAGCTATGCATTCCACTAACCCATTATATCACGGTATAAACCACGATAACTCTCGTTGGTTTCTAATCGGCGGCGAGGGTTTAGTACCGGGTTGCCGCAGCTGAGCCCGGCATCTTATCCACGTCCTCGAAGCCAGGCCATGCGTGACAGCTTCCCCCCACCCCCCAACCTCGTAGCATTCATGAAAGGCTTCGATCCCAGAAGTCAAAGCATTCTATCCCCATATATAGTCTATTATGCTCCTTAAACAGACTTATAAGCTACCGGATATGGCCGAGAAGCGACATAAGCCGACTACTCGCTCGCCCGGGTAGGTCCTTGTAAACGCACAGCATGCCGTCTAATATGGGAAATAGCCCAATCCATGGTAAAAGAACCGTCGTCCTGACATGGACGATCCAATGCAAAAAGCCGCCTGCCGTGCCCAGCCAGACCATGCAGGAAAAGCCCACCCCCCGCCTTTAGTGGTATACATGGTACAAGTACAGATGACAGATAAAAATGGTGATATAAAAATATTCCCTCCTTTCGCATCAAGTCATTACCCCCCGATCCCTAAATTGCAGGCCAGATTCACTCATTCCCCCCCCAAAAATGGTACCATATATAGGTAGCAGGGGGGGCTCGACCGGAGCTTCCCCCCCGATCAATCGATAACGACAGACGCTTCGTTCACTCGCTCGCTCGCTCGTTTGAGGGTATCTATCCAACGCTTACAATTTCCAAAAAATAATCCTCGCTCCAAAAATGCCGTTTTAATTATATGTGCGTGTGCGTGTGCGTGTGCGTGTGTGTAGGTGTGCATAGTGTGCCTAGGGGGGGCGGGAGGGGAACCCCCCCCTAAAAATTGCCCCCGTAGTCGCCCTGGCGCGGGTGGTCGCGCGGCTGCACCTCGACGGCGGGGGCGGCCTGCTCGGCGACGTCGAAGCGGCGGGCGGGCGGCGCAGGCGCATCATTCCCCCCACCCCCACCAGCACCACCACCAGCACCACCACCACCAGCAGTGCGGCCCCAGCGGGCGCAGCCGCGGCAGCCGTCGGCGGGGCTGGTGCCGCCGCCGGGGGAGGGGTCGCGGTCGGTGCCGTCGGGGTTGAGGTTGGTCATCTTCATGACCTCGTCCTTGCGGGCGACGGCGGGCCAGTCGCGCTCGCCGCGGCGGACCGCGGCCTCGGCCTCGCTCAGCCACCGGCGCCACTGGGGCGTCGAGGGCGCGGCGCCGCTGCGCTCGACCCAGGCCGTGCGGCCGCCCGTCTCGCGGACCGCGTACCACAGCGTGCGCGTGAAGCTCTTGACGCCCTCGCGGGGGTCCGCCGCCGCGTCCTCGGTCGACAGGTGCGCGCGGCGGCCCTCCTCGGGCGTCACGTCCTCGTACCGGTACCGCCCCAGGTCCCAGAAGTACCGCTTCGGCAGCAGGCCCATCATCCAGTACAGCCCGTTGAGCGTGATGTAGCTGACGCCGATGAAGATCTGCGAGTTCCACTTGCAGTTGCCCAGCAGGATCACCGACACCATCAGCAGGAAGGTGCCGAGCCCCATCAGCACCCGGTGCGCGCGCCCGCTGACGTGGTACGAGCACTCCTCCGTGCCCGAGTACAGCTCGCGCGCCACCTCCTCGGTGCACCGCACGAGCAGGAAGGCGCCCTCGCGCGTGCGGATGATGACGTCGCCCTGCGGCACCTTGTTCGTGTGGCTGCGGTTCATCAGGATCGGCTTCCACCACGACGCCCACCCCACGACGGAGCTGGCCGTCGACACGAGCGACACGGCGATGATGGCCGTGCCGTCGTGGTTGTACGCCGCCAGGGCGATGATGCCGCACGTGAGCAGCACCGAGAACATCGACAGGATGTGGACGGGGGAGTACAGGGTCGCGGGGACGGCGGGCCGCTTCTTCATATTCGCTAGCGTCGGGTTCGCGACAAAGTCTTGGACCTTCTCCCTCATCGTGGTCCTTCTCGTTATGCCCTGCTGGGGTGGAGCGTTCACCCCTGCCTCGATATCCGCGTTTGAGCCGAGTCCCGTAGCTCTTGTTGACTTTTCTGAACCGTTCTCGCGATGCGTGTCCTCCGGCGGCGGTGGCGGCGGAATCGTACGCGCCCGGGACAAGTACGTAGCCGTTCTTCCGTACGTACGCAGCCTTGTGAGGAAGGAGGCCCCTTTCGCGAGTGGCTGGGGGACTTCGAACCCGCCCGCCTCGTTGCGGTCGGTGTGGCTGATCTCCATGACCTTAAAGGAGAAGGGCTGAAGCTCGTCGAGAGGATGGATGATGTTGGCGAAGAACCCCACGGTGTCGAGGACGACGCCGCTGTAGACGCCGGTCATCTTGGCCGTGACCTCGGGCAGCCGAGAGGGGCGGGAGGGCTTGAGGAGGGCCTGCGGCGCGGGTATGATGCGAGGGAAGAGGCAGAAGATGCTGGCAGTGAGCGTCTGGGCGTGCTCTCCGATGGACGACTCGCCGATGACCGCCAGCAGGGTCACGACATCGAGGCGCCAGCCCCAGGGCCCCTCGGCGCCATCGACGTCGGAGGAGAACCATTTGGCAGCCGCCTTGCGAAGAGACGGGTCGTCGTCCATTGCCTCGCTGCGTCACCGCGGGGGCTGCTAAGGTTTGAGCGAGCTGAACAGAGGTAGGTCAAGGAATTGGCTTTGGAGCTAATGCCGTCAGGCCTCCCACACAGCCTTGGGTTGGGGGGGATGCGGGGGTCACGTCCAAGTAGAGTAGATAATGTAACGAGCTAATGAAATTTCAAAGGCAGCAGGCTAGATGGTGCAATCAGATTCCGGAACAGTACATGTGTATGTCACGAGCAATAGCTCTTGGTCAGGCCATAGGATGGGCTTGTAAAGGAGTGAGAGGAGAGTCTAGCGCCGCCATCATATGGGAGGCGGAAGAGCTGGTTTTTGTTTCGAGGCGCGGGAGCTTTGTTCTGGGATCAAGGGTTTGCGGCGAGGGTCGGGTGCAGGGGCCCGGGGCGCTAATCCCTGGATCTAAACCCGCATGGAACAAACTCATTCTCAGCCGCAGCAAGCAGCAAGCAGCACGACAGCAGCGCGCGGGCGCGTTGACTGTCCAGTGCGCTTGGGACTGTGGCCCCAGTGCAGCCGTGTTGGTTGCAGGGTGGTTTAGGTCGCAAGGTCGCTCAGATCGCACAAGCGACAGTGCCACCATGTTCGACCTCAGGTCTCCGCGGTCCCCATAATGGATTGGGTTTAGGGGCGGGACGGGCAGCGCTCCAGCGCACTTACCGCCGACAGAGGCCCACCAGAGCCGAACTCACTCCACTGGAAGTCCTCTTGACAGGTGCTCAATGCTCTGCCGCGAAACGCATGCATGTACTTCGTAGGCGTAGCAAAAGCAATAAACTGATGTTATCTGCGATATGTTCGCCTTGCTGCTGCAGGTCGCTGCAGGTATTAAGGGCAAACATACTCGCCTGCATCTACTGACAGTCCGATTCATGGGCACAATCGTTTACAGCCCCCACAAATAGACCGATAGACATGATGTTTGTCTGTGTCACTTGCAGAATCACATCAATCGTCGGGTTCGTCCATACTGTGCTGGCCGCCTACGAAGCTTTGGGTGCTAAGCCCAGCCACAGCCACAGCAATCAGTCAGTCAATCACAGACAGACTTGACAGAACTGACATATCATGTTTCAGGGCGCAAACACATCGAAGACACTCGATTCCGCCTTGGTTGAAAACAAGTGATGTTGGGTAAGTAATCTATCGGATTGCTCTTAGGTAAATTCAACGCATACATATGGTATTTACGAGGACGTAAACCAACCAACTCTTTTGTAGGTAAGGAAAAGGGGACCTCAAGTGGAAAAAAAGAGGGAAATGCGAAAAGAAGAAAGCAAGCAAAAAATATCCACTGACGACCACGCAACGCCGGGATGACGAGAAGAACCCCACCCCTCGCAGCCTCGTCGAAACCGTCCGTCCTACCTGGTATCATCCATAGAATCATCGTAACACATACCCCTCACGCCCCCGCATCCCTTATGTCGAGCTCGTACTTTTAAGCCAGGCCGAGAGATACCTTAGGTATACTTTTGACCAGGCTCTACCACCGAGCCCCGTACCCGTTGCATTGGTTGCATGCACGTGCCAGGCGACTTTGCTTCTGCTTCGCCGTAACCGCATCCCTGTCTCTACTGTCCCTTCGCGACGGCTTCCTCCAGCCTCTCCAGCCGGGCCTGTCCGCGTCCGGGCTTTCCGTTGATGGCGGGGATGAACTCCTCGTTCCACCGCCTGTCCCACTCGCACAGGACCCTCGCCCGCTCGACCTCGCTCATGCAGGCGTGGTCGATGCTCCACTTGGCGAGCTGGCGCCAGCCGTGCAGGTCCATGTGCTGGTTGCCGACCATGACCTCGTAGAAATCATGGGATAGCGTAGACCTGATGTAGTGTATAAAATTAGCATCGCCTCGAATGAATGGGCTGGGGATGTTGTTCTATGCTATGCTCACCGGAAAAGGGTGCCGTTGTCGCTGTTTATCGTACAGTGGACCTCGTGGGCGAGCAAGTCGTAGATCTTGTGCTCGTCCATGCGCGCCGTCAGCCCGAGCACCATGTTGGAGATCGGGCAGGTCTCGACGCAGATGTTCTTGGCCTTCATCTGCTCCATGATATCCGGCCGTTCAGGTAGGGCGTATCCGTGGCCAATCCGCTTGGAGCCGAGTTCGAGAGCGCACTCGAGGTTGCGCTCGAGATCATCGGGCGTTTCTCCGCAGTGGAATAGGAACGGAATCTCGACCTTGTTGCTCTTGCAGTCCTCCTGGAACTTCTTGAATTCGTCCTTGAAGTAACTCAGGGGGTGCTTTCTGTCGTATGCTTCCGGCCCTACCAAATCAAAGCCGACGATATAATCTCTGTATCTGGCATCGTTTTTCATTTCCAAGCACTGATTCAGCGCCTCGGCTACTTCCGGTTTGGGGAATGAGCGAGGGAAGCAGTATATGACCTTCAGACCACCAAACGAGGGTTTATGGCCATTGCCAAGGGGGATGGGTAAGCCAGTTTTGCTGTCGTAGATCGGGTTACCGTCTGCGTCTAACTTGATGCTCTCAATAACCTGTCCATCCTCGTCGACGTCTCCGATATCTTTTACAAACTTCTGATACTCTTCGATGATGACATCCATCATTCTGTTGTTGTCGAATTTATCTATCCCGTCGTCTGAAAAGAGCTGGTTGGTCAACATAAAGTTTGGTCGAATTTCGGCGTATTGGACGTTGTCTCTAACGAATTCCTCTAAACACCTTCTAGTGTATGCTCTAAAGGCTTTTTCATAATTGAAGAGGCCCTTCATCATCCTCGTACGGCCATCAAATTTTCTCCAGGCCCTGAAAACGTATTAGCCTGATAATGGTCAATGAAAGGGGACCGTAGGGTATGAGATACCTGCATGCCCTCTCGCGCACGTTTCTGTATTTGCTCTCCTGGACGTTTAGGTGAATTTCTTTGGGGTATCCTGTGTCTTCGTCTTCTAACGATTCCCATTTTTCGGGAGCACTGTTCACCTCGTCGAATATTTCGTTGATTTCTTCCCTGCTGAAGACCAGCTTTTTGCTTAACCACTCATCGCAGCTCATGTCCATGGGCCAAAGCTCAGGGTCATACGACTCCTGTCTTATCTTCCGCTCATGATCCCACATCTGGCGGAAAAAGTGAAAGCGCATCTTTTCTCCCGGCTGGTAGTGGTCCTTGAAAAGGTTCGGTCCACGCTGGTCCGCCAAATGCAGTATCTTGCCTAGCTTCTCCGAATCCTGAGGTTGTCTCGGGTTGTTTGGATCTGGACTCAGGTGCTTCTCCCAGACAGGGGCAAGGGGCTGGATCATGAACATAATCTCACAATCATCGAAATCCTTCTTAGACCGTAAGCTATTGGTAGGAGACCAGATGTACATATTATTCATTTCCTTAGCCTGACCCAGGAGAAAGTCGGGAAGAAGCGTAGAATTGAAGTGAACATGTAGATGCGTAGCTTTGGGCAACTCTTGGGCAGCTTGAAATACGCGACTCTGTTCGACCAGATCGACGTTTCGCGAGAAATGATCGCTCGCAAAGCGCCGATGCAGCTGGCCATCAAACCCCCTTATGCGATCTGCTGTCTCATAGATGTCCTTTTCGTCCTCGCGCCGCCGGCGAAGCAATTCGTCATTGGCGTCCTTCTCCTCCCGGCTGGCCTTCTTTCTCATGTCGTCCTGAAAGCCGAGTCTGAGTTGAGCCCGCGGTGCGGACGGTTCCGTATGCCGCACCATGTCGGCGATCTTGTCGAAAATCTGGCGAAAGTGAAATGTTCCCGAGTGCCTGCGAGACGGACTATGAGTGCCCCTTTCCTGCTGGACGGAATCGTCGTCCTTATCAATACCGCAGAAAATCCCCATGAGCGCATTAAGACGAGCGCGTGGCCAGCGGGACAAAGAAGTAGTGGCCGTTGGCTTGGCGATAATTATTTGTCTACCTAGGATGATATGGATTTCGCTGTTGGGTTTCTGACCAAGAATACCCTAGTTCGGGTACCGTATGTTGGAACCTACTGGTTTAGTTTGCCTCCGCTGGCGTGGCCGTGATCGATTCACCAGATTGAACAATGTGTCGCGTGGGGGAATGGAGCAGGCGGGGGCTGTGCCAGCCTGCTCAGCGGCCCCATGCAACCAGTTCCGGCGGCAAGGTACGAGGTAAGGCTCTGCCTATCTGCTGGACAGGACGATTAGGTAGACTTCGATGAAGCCAAATACGCAGTATTATCCACTAAGGCCGAGTAGGTAGGTAGGTAGGCCAGTAATCTTCTACCACTGCATGTACATACATATGGATATGTATAGACAGGGGTCTAAGTGGTCTAAAGGTGTGGCTGGGCAGTTGGGGTCTAAATTTCCGAGCTTGCTAACACCGGGAATTCCACTAACTCGAAATATATTCACCTATGGGAAACACCAGGCTGGGGGCAATATGGATGTAGGTACCTACATGCAGGTAAGTTGGAGGTAAGGCTGATTCACAGGCTGATACAACCTACTTGATTGACGCCACTCTCCGTTTTCGCAGGTTTGGGGGAGCAACCTCTCAATGTGATAGGCACCCTAAGCGAGCATCAACCATACCATACCTACCGATGCACTGCTTCCAGCATCGGCACGCATTCCAGATAGTGATTGGAATGGCCCCAACAGCTAGTCACGAACCGGTTTCACGAATCACAACTACCTAGGTCTCTTTGTCGTTGTGCTCTTTATGACAACATGGCTCAGTAACTACCCAAGCCATCATTCGGATACCCGTCAACCTGCCACATGGTCATACCCGCCATCCAACACTGACTGACATACGAGCTCGGCCGTACCTACTAATCATCCTTACAACCACCAAGATGGCGCGTGAGCAAGGAACATCCCACAAAGGAGAGTACATTACCTACCTAAGGTAGTACCTAGGCTCTCAGATGGCCTACCACGTGTGAAAGAGTGGGCCATGCTCTATAACTCTACTTTTCTCGGCGCTTCAGTGGTTGCTAAGCCTCCAAACTTGCCATCTAGGTAGCAGAGCCACTTAGAAGAAACAGGACAGAGGCCCCCAAAACACCTTACCAACGTTAGACTGATGAAATGTGTAGTCGGTATATATAAAAAAAAAGGGGGGGGGGGGGGGGGGGGGGATGGCCTCAAGTGGAAAAAGGAGTCACCACACTATTTCAAGACAGCTCTATCGATGTTCCATTGAAGAGTGCTAGCAAGCTTGCTCTGCCCTGCCACGACTTCGTCCAAAAACAAGGGCGGACTTTTAACCCTCCCACAGTGATCGTGGCTATAGTCTCCTCTTAAAGGTAGTATCCCCGAAAGGTGTACGATATACGTATAGGTTAGAAGCGTGGATACCTAATGCAGATGCAGAGAATCATACTACAGTAACGTTTCGAGAACGGCGTGGCCAAAATAAGGCACTGCCGTTAAGTGAGCGCCTTGTTCAGTGGCATAGAGTGTTAGCGGCACTACCTACTAGGTAAGGCAGTTTAGTATGGATATTCGTGTGGGGACATGTATCAAGAGGTGTGGTATGACATAGATCTATATTTTCCGATTAGGACCCAGATGCAGCAAGCTTCTACATAGATCCGAAGTTGTTTGCCTGGCGGATAGGAGAGCCCGGCGACCCGACAACTTGGTTCGAAAGGGGGTACCGACGGCACAGCCTCCACACAACTTCAGTAGAATATTCGTTCCGGAAATTCTACCGTCGAACTCCCTAATCCCGCCTGCGGGACTGAGTCATAACTACCTAGTTAGTTAAAATGCGCCTCGTAAAGAAGACTAAGAAATCCCGAGAGTCAAACTTTCGGGACACTAGCGAAATATCCGTATCGACTGTTATTCAAGTGTAACAACACAGCTCAGCTTATAGTTACTTTTACGTTGGCGGAGCTTGACACGCGAACACCGTCGTGGGCCTAGGTAGTCTGCCTATATTTCCCCCCTATCGACTAAACCAGCCTCTCTATCTTCCCCTCCCAACCGTGCCCTCAGTATTGACAAGCAAGCTTCTTCTTCGCCCCCATGTAACCCCCAGACGAGGCACACATGACCGTAGGACTCGAGTAACTGATGGTCTTACACCCTTCTCTACGCATGTGGACTTCCTTCTTCGGCTAGGAGATGGTGTTCTCGAATAAGTCCCAGGGCGTTACATCCATAAGCCAGCCACTGCGACATGACCTCCCACCGACAGAAGGAACGCCTGCTTGTGACTCCGTGACTCGTTGAAAGCACCGATAGCTAATAGTCAACCTCGCTATCACACTTCCCATGTCCATATCTCACCGAAGCAATAATCTCGTCTACTTTCATTGAGACAGTACCGCCCTACCCACACAATATGGGCTAGTCGTGTATCCGTACTTACACACACCGCTATTCAGACCTTTACGTCCGGTTAGGTACTATGTATTGCGCCTCGAATCAGCACACCCCCTACGTAGTGACATAGGTTAGTTCGTCCCACCACCACCTCCTCCTCCTCCTCCTCCTCCTCCTCCTACTCGGCAATCCCCGTATCCGAAGCGACGACCTGAACTGCCTTAAGTACCTAACAACTGCCTGCCCGCCTGACCAACGGAAAATACCAAGACCCTCACCGCTTAAGAGCATAAAAGCAGGTTCGGTTCCACTCCCCGGACCTCAAGTGGGCAGCAAGGAAAACCGGTTCGGTCGGCAGATACATAAATACCCAGTACACACGCCTTTCTCCCGGTCTCCCGTTTTAGGTAGCAATGGATATACTATGTATAACAGCAGATCGTATGTAGATGTCTTACTACGTATCACGTTTATGATGTCGATCACATCCCACGTGTTCCCGGCCCAGCCCAAAGTGTGTGTGTGTGTGTGCCCTTGTGGACCTTGGTGGGGTTTGAAGATGGATGGGGAGCGGGCCCTTGACGTCTTCCAAGACAAGACACCACGACGCGGGTTTTTCGAGTCCACTTTGTCCGCTGGGCACGCGCCACGAGGCAAGATGCGGTCGTGGGGACGATCCCCCGGCCGGATCTAGACCTTTTTCATGACCGGCCACAGAGGCTGAGCTTAGGATCGTTAACGTAGTCTTTTTCGCAAATGCAATATGTTTTTTTTTATGGCATGGGCTTTATTACAATATGACCAAGTCAGAGAGCATCTAGTCACGCCTAAGCAGTTCTTCGCAAGGGGTTACCTATCTGACATAGGGACACATGGCGCCCTTAAATAGGCAGGCGGCCAATGTACCATGCGATGTCACCTTATCTATGAGTCCAGCGTGCCAAAAAAATCAACAGCCAAATTTTTTTTTTCCCCCCCCCCTTTGTGCCATCCGCTCTCACAAAACATCTTAACTCATAGGTGATCGAACTTTACGCATGACGATGCCCAAAGCACAAGTGTCCTAATAGTGGTATCGAAGTCTAACACACACCAATAAAAACTGCAAAAAAACACTCGAGATTGCCCATTTCTGAAGCGCCCTGCTCAATACCAGGAACCCCAAGTTTGATCAAGGGGCAATTCTGCGTCGCTTTCTATAAACCGCGGCTGGACTCTAGCAGCGCGCAAGGATTCCGAGACTAGACTGCGTTGTTTGGTATGATCTTCCTCTTCTTGCCTTTGGCCGCTGGGGTATCGGGAGATTTTCTTCTTCGGTTTCAGACGAGAATCGATCCGTGACTTCCTTCTAATCCTCGAACTTGATGCTCCGGCTCATGTGAACGTCCAGGGGCCCGCCCTTGTAGCTGCCCCGCTTCTTCTTGTTCTTCTCCTTGGTGAAGCCCTTGCCCTTGGTCACGATGAGGTCCTCGTGGGCCTTCTCGCCGTACCCGTGGGACACGTAGGCGTTCGACGACAGCCGCGGGTCGATGTTGACGTCCTTCTTGATGCGCGAGAAGGGCTCGTTCTGCGTCCTCGTGGCCTTGGCGCCGTTCTTGGACCGGTTGTTCGCCTTCAGGGTGCTCGGGTCGGGCGGAAGAGGAGGGTTGGCTACGGCAGCAAGTTCGGGCGAGGTCTTCTCTAGAGTTGCGGAGCTTTCGCGTGAGCCTGGGTTCTTGGCGATCTTGCCCTTGGCATCAAGCTTGGGCTTCACGTCCTCTGTCTCAGACTCGGAGTCGCTAGAAGAGGAAGAAGAGTCGGAATCCGGAAGGGGTACTTCGGCAGCCTTTGCCAAGTCAACTTCGGATTCCTCATCGGAGTCAGAATCGGAGTCGGATGAATCGGATTCGGAGCTGGAGGAGCCGTCATCGTCGCTTTGCTCCTTTTTCGCCTTGGGCTTTTCTTCTTCCTCATCAGAGCTCTCATCCTCGGAAGATGAAGAGGAAGACGAGGAAGACGAGTCGTTTGCGGAATTTTCCTCCGTCTTGACCTTCTTGGTCTGCGGCCGTCCGCCGTCAGAGCTTGAGTCGGAGGAGTCCGAGTCCGAGTCCGAGTCAGATTCTGAAGACGAGCTCTCGCTATCGGGTTCCGCCTTGCGCTTTAGGGGATTGGAGGTGCTGGTAGCGGCCGCAGCAGGCACCGCCTCTTCGCTCTCGCTTTCGCTCTCGCTTTCACTAGAACTGGCACTCTCGCTAGAGCTGGAACTATCGGATAATTCCGAGCTTGACTCCTTGGCAGCAGGTGCGTCCTCCATGGCGACGTCGCCGGCGGATTCGCTATCGCTCTCGCTTTCCGAGCTCGAGTCGTCATCACTTTCGCTGCTGCTGCTGCTGCTGCTACTGCTGCTGCTGCTAACCTTGGTGATTTTCTCCATCGGGTCATCTTTGATTGCAATCGGTGTGTTGTTCTGGCTAGAAAAGGTCTCCCAGGTGCGGAAGATCCCGACTAGAGAGTGGTGCGACTTGTCCTTCTTCTTCTTTCCGGCATCATGCTGCTTCCAGCCCTTCTTTACTCGGTGCTTCTGAAACTCGCGATGGGCGTTGTCGAAGCCCTGGTCAGACAGGAAGGACTCGACGAGGTCCATCAATTGAGCGGGTGGCTTTTGGGTGGCCGAAGAGGTGGTAGCCGAAGAGGTAGCGACAGACTTAGTCGCCGGCTTGGCCTCTTTGCTACTCTTCTTGTCCCTCTTCGCCATCGTTGTCGATCTTGTCTCGTCGGACGTGGAGTGATTGGAAGAGTTGTTGGTAAACAACCAGGCGGGGGGTCCTTGAGCAGGTGCGGGAGTCGTGGAAGTGGTTTGCGTTTGAGGGTATCTTGACATCACCCAAGTATTGTGTGATTTGAGGGGAGTTCTACCTACGCGAAGGCGAATACTCCCTTCTTCTGGGCCGAGGAATCGCAGCTTTCTGATCACGAAGAAAAAAATTTGTGGGTTGCGATTGTTGTAACCCGCTTTCTGCCATTTGTCAGCTCACCGCCTGCCAATCTTGCAGAGTGCAGAGCCCAGTTTCCAATCAGTCACATGGATTACCTGAGTAGTGGCGGTGCCTGTTGGAGATGCACATGTGGCTTAAAAAGAAGTCCGGAAATACAGTGGTACGGACTGTACATCCCAGATTACATAGGTCTTGAGGCTCATACTACACGATGTGCTCCGTACTTCGTAATCTGCACCAATGGTGTCGATGGATCCCATGCATTTCCGGTTCTCCTTGCTACGAGAGCCGCGCGGTCAACTCTTTCATTGAAACAGCTGATTTTAGGCAACATAATTCTACGATATGCTATTGACGAGACCGCTTTGTTCTGCTGCTGCTTACTGCATATTTAGCAGGCCATTCAACGTCATCTAAGGGCTCTGTTTGGACGAGATCTATATACAATGCATGTAAATCCATGCGGCACATGTTCCCTTACCACATAATACCATTCCTACCAAGTGATACATCATACGTCCATGATGCAGAATACCTGCCTCGGATGGCTTTACATGGTCTGTGTCAGAGAACGAGGATAAGCTTATTTTCGAATAAGGCAACTGCATACGGAGTACCCAACGGCATATCCCATGCACGACGTCTATGCGTCTCCGCGGTAGATGTGTTTTGTTTATCACCTGTCACCTCCATGTTGGTGGCTTATTAGAAGGCCTGTCAACGTCAACAGTTGCCGGTCTTTAACACAAGTACGTACAGACAGACCTGTATGTATGGTGCTTTGGTCTCAACCTCCTCATACCAGAATGCGACATGTCAAAGTGCCTATCCTGATAGAGTGGCTCCCATAACCTCTCCCAACTAACAGTAAAAACAAGTGAAAGCCCGACGTGCCAAAGTAGGTATAATAGTGAAGCTTTGCCTTCTCTTTGTGTACGCGTTTCTCCATACACCATTCATTCTCATGCACTGCAGCCTGCCACTGGTGAGGGTTGCAAGAATAGGCAGCGAGGTCCCATTCCTGCATTGGTAATCCGTACTATGTATATGTGGAACTTTTGCTCGGCCAGCTGCAACAGATCTTCCTGTGCAGTAGTGATGCCGTGCTGAAGATATGAACCTCGGCCTGAACCCCCACAGATATAGGCGCCGGAGATTTCCTTGTGTTGATGGTGATCACGTTCCAAGCCAAGATAGCCCCGCTGTGATGTGTCGCTCTGGTTACCATATTTTGAGAGGCTGAGCATTGGTGGACTGCACAGCCCTCCAATGTTTAGGCGAACAGGAATACATGTATAAAGACCCAGCTAGACCCAGCCGTAGCTTCTCGGAATAAGTTACATCTAAAACTTATCTGCTCTCCTTATTGGTAATATTCTTGAAACATAGCCTGCTAACTCGTTCGTTTCGTCACCATGAGTCTGTCTATGAAGCAAGAATCGCATCCCCGCGATTCCATCGACTCTACAACCTCGTCTCAGCCCCTGAACCCGGGCATGATCTACCAGCCGCCGCAAAGCCCCCTAGGTGGCAGCGACGGCGATGACAACGACGGATCGAACTCGCCGTGTCGTTCTCTCTCGTGCCGTAACATATTCCGATCTCTTGCCCTCGTTCTGTCTCTCGGAAACTCCGCCACGCAGCTGGCTATCTGGCCGCGGGCCGGCCTATCCGCCCTCTTGGCGGCGTGTACCGTCTTCGCCTTCGTCTGGAACCTCGCCCAGCTCATCCCTCGCAAGACCTGGAGGTCCTGGCTCGGGTCGGGCAAGGCCAGCGGGCCGTCCGGTGTGCCCGAGGTCAGCCTTATCGTCGGCGGCTGGAAGCTCCACTTCTACGGCGACAGCGACGGCGATGGCAAGAGGAAGCTGGTTGTCGATTGGGTCGTCGACTTCTTCCTGGGCAGCATGATCGTGCTCTGCACCGGGATCGTCAGCACTTACGGACGCACTTTCCCCTGGGCTCACAGGGATAGCGCAGCCGCGGCCGCTATCGTCGTCATGGGATACATACTCGGGTACGTTAAAGCCGCGGCGGGAGCGGCTATTTAGGTCTTCTCGAGCTAACATTGTGTTTTTATAGGTCCTTTGAACTGGTCATTGCACTCCTTTACTCCATCAGGGGTTGCACACCACTTGCCTTCACCGTCCACCCGCCTGTCAACCGCGAGCATCAATCCCGCATCCGCCTGCCTCAGGACGTCGAGGCACCGGCCATTCGCGGACAGCCGGTATCCATCTCGGCTTAGAGAAATGCACGTCAGGTTTCTCAGGGCTGCAGTGAATCTGGGTCAGATTGGCAAGTTACCAACGATCACGTTGGATTTCCCTTGACTGCTCTGTAACCTCGATTTGGCTATAACTGTTCATGACTTGAACGGTCACATACAGTCTTGTTCCCCGACATTCTCTCTTACTGTTTGGCATGTGTATCTACAGTGTAGTAAGGTAGCAGATTGTAGAGAGGCGATGGAGACTTAGTAGGTGGGAACTATGGTATGACGGAACACATTTCCAGATAGAATGGCTTTATCAAATGATTGAACTGATGTCAAATTAAATCCGAAAATCTTGCCATGATTTAGGGTAGTGGACAATATGACACCAGAGTCGAATCAACCGTCCTTCGTTTTGCCGTCCCTGCAACTAAGTGGTCAATGTGCCATTCTTGCTTTATCACAGCTCGTGTTTGTATTATGATGCCTTTTAGAGATCCTGAAGCAGTGAAGAGATCAATGTATGCAGTCTCGATTAACATTGATCTCTAGAACCTAGTTTCAAGGAATATTCAAAACTAGGTATGCATCCTCCGTTTCAACCAACTCCCTAATAACAAGTTGAAAGTCATGTGGTAATCGGACAATAAATCTATCTTCATAAGCATCATAACATCGTCTAACTAATCATCTGGGGGATCACCCTTCTAGACAAGGCCCAAATGCCCCATTATGGAACATCCACACCAGCGGACTAGGAGATCAAGGCCAACCAGGGTAACCCCCTCCCCCCTTCTCTCTCTCCACGCCAAGTAAACCCCAACGTTCCCTTCTTGCCCTATTTACCTCCCCCCATCAAGACGACCTCCCTCCCGCACCTCTCCCAGACCTCCAAGCCCGTGAGTATCGTGGTCGCGAACATGGCCAGGCCCACGGTGCCCGGGTCCGCCCTGACCCACCCGATCGCGGTGCCGGGCAGCGTGATGTCGAGGATGTTGGCGACGACGCCGCGGCCGAGCCTGTACACCTTGGCCCGGACCTCACTTCTCCAGCGCAGGCGGCCGAGCTTGCGCTGCGCGACGACGGCGCGCAGGCGCTCCTGTTCGCGCCTGAGCGCGCCGCGCGCCTTGTCATCCGCCACCTCCTCTCCCTCTCCCTCTCCCTCTCCCACTCCCTCCTCACCTTCCCCTTTCTTCTTCTCATCCTTCTCCGCCTGCACCAGCGGCGCGAACCCCTCCCCGGTCTCCGGCACGGGCGTGTGGGCGAGGACGTCGAGGACGCGGAGGCCGCCGGCGAGCGCGCCGCAGACGAGCGCGAGGAGCCAGAAGCGCTGGGCCTCGGTCGCGAGCAGGCGGCCCGTGGCCGGCGCCCAGGCCGCGAGCCCGTCGATCTGCAGCGCGTCGGGCAGCGTCGCCGCCTCCAGCAGCAGGTACATGCCGTTGAACGAGCGCGCGCCGACGTCGAGCCACCTGTCCCACCCGCGGCGTGCGCCGGACGGGGAGGAAGAGGAAGGGGAGGGGGAGGGGGAGGGGGAGGAGGTTAGCGAGACATACAGCTTCTGCGCCGCCGCGAACGACTCCAGGAACCGGAAGAGCCGGAGGAAGCGCCGCGCGAGCGCGAGGCGCTGGCGCAGCGCCGCGAGGATCGCGTGCACGGCCGCCGCGGAGGGAGCCGGGGAGGCGGGCCCGCCGCCGGCGCCGAGGACGTGCAGGAGCAGGGTGAAGGGGAGCGGGAAGGAGGAGAGGATCTGCGCGATGGCTTGGAATAGCCGGAACATCCGCTCTAGGCCCACTGTGAGAAAGGTGTTAGTGACTCGCTTCTATCGGATGCTTCCGGGAGCAGGTGTATATGGGGGGATGGGAGTGTCCGGGTTTGAGAAATAATGACGGTAATGTATGGAGGACCGGGAAACCGGGCCCTTGGAGAGATGGCACAACGCACTTGCGGAATGGAGCGGTCTCCTTTGCGCCCCTTGTGCGACTACTATATGTGAAGAAAAGAAAACCGCTTTCCATATGGCTCTTACAAATTCCCCGCTGGAGGGCCCCGAGTCTGCTGCACGTATAATCCAAAAAGCTCATCGAGAATGCCCCCCGCGAGTATGTAGTGCGAAGCCAACCCAGTATTGAGGGTCAGCAATGCACCACGCCTTGAATGTTTCGAACGAATTTTGATTGATGAAGTTCAAGGGGACTGCTCAACTCCTCACGTTAAAGCATATAGACGGGCCGAAAGATGCTTTCTGCATGTGGGAACCTGGCTTGTTCGCCCGCATCTCCGTTGTAGAAAGCCTGAGAGACTCGATGCCGGCCAGGCCTTCCCATCCAGCGAGGCAACCTGGCAAATACCGACCCCATTTCCGGCCGACCTCCCACGTCTGCATCAGATAGACCACCAGCCCTACAACAAGTGTATGGCCCCCAAGATGTTAGGCAGACAGGGGGAGCGACTCGGCTCTCTCCCTTCTCCAAACGATATGTGCCTTGGTGGTGGCCGGAGAAATAGGCGAATAGACAAACGAGATCGACCCGTCCCATCCGTGGGCGTGGACCAAAGAGAATTCTGGCTCACATGCCCCCTACGTACCTGAATCCGTCGAGAACCTGACGAACTGCTCGAACGTGTGAGACGACGACATGGTGCAAACACACGAAACTTCGAGGACAATCTTTCGAACGACGACTTATTGAAAGGACAGAAAGCGGGAAATCAGGACCAAGATCAAAACGCAAAAAAAAAAAAAAAATATAAATGAGAGAACAAGCCAACGGCCGTTCCGCCCAATTCTGCCTGGGTTATTCGGTATGCGCCGTGGATTGACCTTTTTTGTCTGCGGATCGTACGTACGTATGTACTTAAAGTAAGTACCTACTTATGTTGCACAGTTGAATGAAACTTGGATTAATAAGACAGGCAGCTTGCGCTTCTCTTGGCGGACGGCCAGCCCAGCCAGCCGCCTAGGTTGGGATTTTAAAAAGAAGGGGCGGGCACAATCGGCCGATTTGCGGGATCAGATCACATTCGACCGACTTGAACCACCTGCATACAAGTCTCGGGTTTCGATATTTAATACTCCGTAGAAGGGTCCGTCCATCTCAGTCTGTTGTCTACGTAGTCTACGTAGCCAATGGGATTTTCAGTAGGTATTAGACAGCCCACGATGTCCATATTATACTGTGTCATCTACTTTATGATGATTATTCCGCCTTTCGAAACTTTCTTACGAATCCGCTGGCATCTATACTAGCTTCATGTTTGAAGGGCTTTTCATTGATGCATAAAATGGAGCATAGTGTCGACTGGATATGTATGTACAAAAGTGACGAGTAGTGGTAGGTTTACAGCGTCTGTATTTCTTTAGCCCCCCCTTCGCGATGCGCCGTCGTTCCGCCGTATAACAGATAATTCCCCCGAGATATATTTATTGACCTGGGGCGATCAATTTACCCTCTGCCCTAGCATTGGGGTGCCAACCACCAGCCAGAGCACCACCATGCTCTGCAGCGTATTTCTGCATCCTCGCCTCTAGCTCTGGCCTGAAGTGGCGGATAAGACCCTGGATAGGCCAGGCAAAGGCCTCGCCGAGAGCTATAAGCAAAATTAGCATCGATCAACCTAGGAAGGGGGTCAAGCAAATCGCATTACTACTCACCGCAAATAGTGTGCCCTTCGACCTGTTTCGTCAGCTCCTGCAACATGTCGATCTCCCTCTCACGGCCCTGTCCCTTCTCGAACCGGGTCATGATCTGTTCCGTCCACTTGCTGCCCTCGCGGCAGGGCGTGCACTGTCCGCAGGATTCGTGGCGGTAGAAATGACTTAATCGGGAGATGGCCCTGACGACATCGGCGCTCTTGTCCATCACGATAACCGCGGCGGTACCGAGACCGGACTGGCTGTCCTTCAGGGCGTCAAAGTCCATGAGCTGGTCATCGCAAACGTGCTTGGGTAGGATGGGCGTCGAGGAGCCGCCGGGGATGACGGCAAGCAGGTTGTCCCAGCCGCCTCTCACACCACCGCAGTGCTTGTCGATGAGCTCGCGCAGAGGAATGCTCATCTCCTCCTCGACGGTCGCGGGGTTGTTGACGTGGCCGGAGATACAGAACAGCTTGGTTCCCTGGTTGCGTTCTCGGCCGAACGAGGCGAACCAGCTACCACCTCTCCTGCAGATCGTCGGGGCGACAGCAACGGTTTCGACGTTGGTGACGGTAGACGGGCAGCCGAAAACACCAACGGCGGCCGGGAACGGGGGCTTTAGACGGGGCTTGCCGGGCTTGCCCTCGAGGGATTCGATCAGAGACGTCTCCTCGCCGCAGACGTAGGCACCAGCACCCCGGTGTAAGTAGACGTCGAAATCGTAGCCGGAATCGCAGGCGTTCTTTCCGATCAAGCCATCCGCGTAGGCCTCGTTGATCGCCTTCTGTAAAACGGCCGCCTCGTGGATGAACTCGCCGCGGATGTAGATGTAAGCAGCGGTGGCGTTCATGGCTCGGCCCGAAACCAGACATCCTTCGATAAGCTTGTGGGGGTCCTTTCGCATAATTTCTCGGTCTTTGCATGTTCCCGGCTCGCCTTCGTCTGCGTTGACAACGAGGTATCTCGGCTTCGTGTCTTTATCCCAGTCTTTGAAGTTCATGAAGGACTACATCGCTTAGGGTCAGTATTCGCCGGGGAGCAGGAACCCAAGGTGCCCGGCATACCCATTTTAAGCCGGAAGGAAAGCCAGCCCCTCCTCTACCTCGCAGGCCGGAAGCCTTGATCTCGCCGATGATCCAGTCGTGGCCCTTTAATACAATTTCCTTCGTCTTGTGCCAGTCTCCCATCTTCTTGGCCGATTTCAGATCGGGCGGAAATCGACCGTAGAGGTTCTGAAAAATACGGTCCTGATCCTTGAGGCCGCCATAGGTTCGCTTGGGTGCGCCCTCTTGGACCGTCGCAAAACTCCGTCTCGGCTGGGTTGTCGGCTGGGTCGTGCTCGTCTGGGGTAGTCTCGAACAGGCGGGTAGGGCGACGCGGGACAGGGCCTTCGCAGAGGCTGCCGACGGCGCGGTGGTCCTGGACAGCATCTTGGAGGGTGTTGGGCGCTCAATTGAGCAGGGAGAGTGGAGAGTGCGGATGGCAATGGGAGTTTTTGTAGGTTGTCGTTGCAAATGATGAGGCACTTGAATCGAGTGAAATGACCCGAATTAGCTATACCATGATTGGTCCCGGAGAGCTCGAAGGGCGGGTCTCCGACTTGCCGTGGCAATTGGCGCTTGGACCACCGCCGATAAAGTGGCCTTAGTGACGTAGAGCTTTGTTCGGATAAATACATAGACGCGAGCGATGATCTCTCTATTTACTAATCCACACTCTGATTGGGCGCATGCACCCTTATTATGTAGTTATCCAGTTGTACGCTAAATACGTGTACCCCATCATTACATATCGATTTCTTTTCGTTCGTTCGTCGCGTGTCGCGGGGAGACAAGTGGCTAAGCAACTCACAGCAGAGTCGATGGGCGCATTGCTGGTTGGGACCCTCGGTAGCTACCAAGGTCAACTCCAGCCACCAATATTGTCGCGAACTCGACTTTAACGAAGCCAACATGTCGTCGAGCAAGCGCCAATCCATTCTCCCACGCGTCCAGTCGGGTCCGAAAGCGCCGGTCAACTTCTCCTCGTCCATCGTAATAGCCGATTCCGCGCTCTTGACCGGAAACCACACGATCAACATCAGCTCCGAGTCCGTCGTCCATCCCCGGGCAAAGATGGACTCTTCCAATGGCCGAATCACCATCGGCCGGAGGTGCATCATCCACGAACGCGCCAGCCTCGGTGCCCTGTCCCCGGATCCCACGCCTAGCGAGTCCCGCGACGGCGTGGTGATCAGCGACTACGTGACCATCGAGACCCATGCCGTTGTCGAGTCGGGTGGCACGTTGATCGGGGAGGGATGTCACGTCGGTGTCGGGTGCAGGATTGGCAAGGGCGCGAAGCTAGGCAAGGTGAGCAGGCCTGCCCGATACCCCTATATCGCCCGACTGGTTCTGACCCGTACCCAAGCATTGCACCCTGACGCCACATAGCGTGGTTCGGCCCGGAGAGAAAGTACTAGATTTTACGGTTATCTATTCGAACGGCACCAGACGAGCCGACAAGCGCGGAGTGGCCGACTTGAAGAATAAGGCGCAGGCTCGCCAGATCGATGTTTTGAGGAGGTTGATACCCAGCAATCCCGCCAAGTTTCAGTGAATATGATACCCAAGTTTTATGCTAGGCATTTTGCATTTTGGGGTCTATTGTAAGAACTTTACATTAAAGCCCAATTTGCACTTTATTTGGCCGTCTTTTGCATTTATAGTTCATTTCATGTCCCAAGCTTCACATAAATCTAGTTCCTGCTGGCGTCTTCTGTGAGGGTGAGTCAGGGCTCATGACCCCCAGATAAACGTCTCCACCCTCTATGACAGCGGCATCCAATCGTCATCGGCGCTCTTCATCAGCATCCAAAACGCAACGAGCGAGCACACGAAGACACCCGCGCACAGCACCAACGGCACGACCAGTTCGCGGCACGCCCTCACAGAGCCAAGCGCCGCTGCGGGGAACGTTGGCGCTGAACGCCACCGCCACTTTAGCATGCTGTCGCTTGAGGCTCAGGCTGCCGGCGCCGGTGGAATATGGGCTACGTGCGCCAACTCGACTCGGCCTAGTTCTTCAGGTACTGGCCGTGGGCGTGTAGTCCGTCATACACTAACGAGGCGAGGGGAGAGACCTAATATTCTCCCCGATGGCGTTCCTGAATTGCAGCACCTGAAAGTCCGGTAGCCAGCCAAGACGCGGCTCTCCTCGTCGCACAGGTCAGAGCTGAGCAGGTTGCCGAAAGCGCGAGCGCGAGATGTGATCCTGACGCCCTGGCTGCTAAGACCGAGAGGCGGTTCACGAGGCAGCGTTTAGGGGTAATAGAAGCTATGGATCATCGTAAATTCCGGCTAGTCCCATCGCCATTCAGTCATGAAGCTGTTACAGACGGGTCTACAACTTGGATCGATACAAGAGGCGTGAACCAGTGCGCCATACGGAGACAGGTTGGCAAGGTTGTTAAGGCTGTTAGCGAGAAAGTTAAACACCACGCTATCTTAGCGATCTGGCGATTTCGGCACCAGACTCCATTAGTTGACTGCCCAGTGAGATGTCGTCTTAAAACTTCCGAAAACGGGCCACGTCGCATCAAGGTACCTGGGGAGTTGAGATGGATGTACGGGTTAGAAAGGGGTAAACCTTGTAAATCACGTCGTTAAGCCAGACTTACACATACGTTCCCCTGAACCAATTTGTGAAGCAAGTTCGAACTATTTCGACCCTCGCTCGAGCGAAGCATCTGGGAATTCTTGTGTGCCCCTGTGACGAGACTTTGGCAATTTTCGAAAGGGGCGGTCAGCACTTTATGCAGAGCCAAGGTTTCACGTTACGTAAATACGTATGTACCATAAGTAAGAAACGGGTCAGAAATGAAAACATAACCCGAGTGAAACTTGTGAAATGGCTGTAGACTTTGATGCCTCCACCCTTTTCACATAACTTATCACGCTCGAAGGTTCATCTGCTGAATAGGTCAGTTTTCATGCCAACCCTTTTGATAGGACCTACAAAATCACGCCAGAATCGACGTTGTGCTTCATTCTGACGCAAGTAAATTACTAGTTCGAGGCATCATGTTTCCGTAAGTACCCATGACGTCGAAATGGGATCATATATGTAGTTGAGAAGCGACTGTTTCAACCGAAGCACCCTTGATCTAAACACGTAAGTGGTATTAATCTCCTGATCTACAATTACGAAAGTCGTTAATTGAACCATACTTGGACTTCATTCATCCACCATGGTACGCGAGGGCGCAGAGTCAGAGAACCCGAGTCTCACCCAGGAGAACTTACCGTCGGTGGTAGGAGATCGCAGTAAGAGTGGCATGTCCCTATTCACATATACTAATACCCCTGATCCCAGCATCGCTGACGGAGAACAGAGGAACCTGCTAGAAAGGAACCTGGACGTCATACCCTTAAGAGCGACTGGAAGCAGCAGATCGATCAGGAGGCCTATGAGGAACGTAAGGGCCATTCAAAGAGTGGCGCAAATACCGGCAAGCAGGGGGGAATGGAGTATGTAACACGCAAAAGTCACAGCTCCCGTGACTAGAGAGGATGGACAACAGGGTTATCGATGAGAATGGTTGACAGATGTGAGGAAGCAGCATTGCCTTGGCCTCCTCAAGTAGCGATTGTATGGCTGGAATTCACATTGTCATCTCTTGAGGACCAGAAAGTTATTCCATAGAATACCTGATATATATTGAAACCTATGCGTATGCCATATCATCTCTATGTTACTGCTCTACCTGTACGAAGGGTCCACCCCCATCTAGCTGCCTTCTAAACATGTATGCACAATATGAAGCCCCTTTCCCATCTAATCTAAGTACTCTTCGTTATCGCGTTTTGTAGCCGCCGCGAACAGCTGCATGCTCGTACTTGCGACCTGGCACCATTCACCTGCAGCATCGGGAATTAGCACTTTTTTCTCTTGGATAATTTGGCGAAGACACCATGCATCCCAAGACGTGGCTCAAGAGTTCTGGGCCACCAATAACGTCCCATATGGGAATTATTCCCCCCCCAAAAAAGATGATAGAAAATGTGATAGATGGCTCTGGTTGCTACTCACGCTGCGCGTTCATCGCCTCGGTCAGGTTTTTGGCGCACTGGCCCCAGACATCCAAGCTGCGCGTCTGGAGCCGCTTAAGGTCCCCCAGCTTAGCATTCAGCGCCTGTATGCTGGCGAGCTGCCTCTTGAGGCACCTGACCTCGATCTCGAGCCTGGCGTTGACGGTGGCCTCGTGCCGCCGGGATTCCTCGCACTCGGCCAGCTGTTGCTTGTATTTCTTGAGTTCGGCCATGAGCTCGGCGAGTCTGATCTTGTATTCTTTGATCGTAGACCCCGCCTCCTCCGGCGAGTCACACTCAATATCCAGCGATGGTATCTCGCCCACGGAGGATGGGGTCCATGGTTTGTCGATCTTGCCCAGTCGTGTAGAAAACTTGTTCAGGAATCTCGCTATCCTTTGAGACGGCTGAATCTCCTTCGTCTTCACCTCCGATTGTTTGAAGTCCATGATGACGAACTTGGCAAAGGATTCGCCAGCAAACTAGTCGATTAAGCTTATTCTAAAATTCGTTGCACGTTGGCTACTCGAGTGTGGTAATCTTAGAAGGCTGGTAAGCTGCTTTTCCGTCAAAATCCATACTTCAGTATTTATCTTACCGAGGTTGAGCTCGGTACGGTAGCCGAACCTTCTGTGACAGTATCCTAATGCCTATTAGAAGAACTCGTTATACTGAATACGGGGACATGTAGAGAGCCGGGACTGAAATATCGTTAACAGCGAGTGCCTCGAGGTTTCGAACATGGAAATGGAATCTCACTCGACCCCTCTTTCAGAACACCTGGGGATCTAAATAATTATTATAACATGATGAAGCTAAGATATCGCGTGGGTAATCCATTATCAGAGTTTAACGGCTTTGAAGGTAATCGAACGCCAACGACTTTGAAGTAATTGAAAGCTAATAAGACATGCTAAAGAAGACGGCGTCTGATAGTGTTTGTTGTCCAATAAATGAAACTTAATTGTTAAGCCACTCATGTATGCAAACTCTCTGTTTATTTTACATCGTATACAAACCAGGTGTTAAATTTCATCTGGAGGCCGATTATATCATGTAGGCAGTGTGAAGATATAGTCCAATGCAAGAGTTTCCATACCTCAAGTTACGTATCAGTAAGTAGGTAATTCTGTTAGTTTGACATCGGCTGCTTCCTGGCAAACACAATTCATCTATCACCAACCTAACGCCTTCCAATATATATATATCAAGTTACCCGACCTACATTTCACACCTTTCTACCCTATTAACAGTCAGTCGAGGTTTCGCTCAAGGCAGATTTCACTTGTATTTATTTCAAGTATCGACCCGCCCTCACTCTCCGTGAGGTCTGCTTGTTTCTCGGAATCACCACTTTACACATCCCACTAGGTATCACAATAGTCACTGTAGTTCTCCCTAGCTCACGAGAGCTGAAATTTTATATCACTCGACAACAGATCTCTGTAGCTTACGAACCAGGCATCCATCGTTGCGAACTCTTAGTGAGTTGAACTGAACCTGAGAAACCCTTTAACGGAATAGGCTGGCCCTCTTGGAACCTCGTCAACTAATAGCCTATTTGACCTCTACTTTCCCTCCCAGTTTTATTGATCATATTACCGATTTAACCGAACCCTGAAGTCATCATGAGTTCCACTCAAGGCTCAGTCACTTCATCCGTTAGTGACACATCAGACGATAGCGTCTTGCATTTTCCAGAAGGACTCTCCCTTGCTTCAAGAGATATGGAGAGTTTGTCATGGGACTGGAGCGACTTTACCCAAAACGGCTCGACCCCAAACGGCTCTAGCCCAAGCAATCGTATTCCAAGGGATTCAACCCCCAGCGGCTCGACGCCGAGCGGTTCGATCCCGAGCGATTCGACTTGGCCCTGCTCGTGCTGGAAAGTCGACAAGCAAGCCGTCTTCAACCGTATCCAGCCAGCCTAGGCCCTGTACGGCTCAGAGCTCAGGGCACAGCAGTTCATCGGCGTCAGTATCCCATGAACCGCAACGTAGTGGCGTAGAGGCCGCTCCGACCGCCCCACGGCATATGTTACGCGGGAAATACTTCCAACACACTGGCGGAAATTATAGAGGAGATCCGGGACTGGCTGCTAACCGGAGCGCCAATATCCCCGATTCGGAGAACTGCTTAGTGTTCCTGACCAACCTGCCACCGGATTGCAGCTACAGCCAACTACTGGGCAGCCTCCAAGACGTCGGAAAGGTGATTCGTAGCAGCATCACCCCGCCAAGTGGGAGGCATAAGACCTCCGCCGCCAAGGTAGAGTTCTTCACCCGAGCAGGCGTCGACGAACTGTTCCGTCGAATCAAAAACGGTTCTCTAGTGGTCGGGGACAGGGTCCCGGGGATTAGGATGAATCGGATCAAGGTCCCGCCTCGACCTCACTTCTCGGGAATCCCGCGTCGTGTTCGTGATAGGCCCCCCGGATATCGTCAACCGCGCTTCCTTGGAGAAGTTGCTCGTCCAAGGCGACCTGACATACCAATTAGAGAGCGTACGGGAAGTTCCGGTACTAGGAGAGCAATGCGTTGAATTTCGCTTCGCTAGTTACCGGGTCCAGGCGCGTAGAGCGGGCGAGATACTATTCGGGCAACAAAGCAACCCCCAGCTGTCCCGGACGGAACGAAAGCGCTGGGCGGGCGTTAGGCTAGCATGGGGGGTTGACCCCTGTGAACGAAGGTAAGTCTTCACAACAACTGATAGGCAGACGCAGCTCGAGACTGTGTCCCCCCCCTTTCCCCCGAAGACCGGGCTGACGATGAAATAGACAGCCTCACGAGCTAAGGGCTCCCAGCTCCGATATCTCATTCGAATAAGATGCCGACCTGCTACAAGTAGGTACCCCGGGTACTTTCTAGGCGGCTGATAGAATCGAATAGCCGAGGAAACTATCGTCGGACCACAACTCAACGGGTTTCTGCTAAGCGGATTCCGAACTGGCTGTTTGTGCGAAACGGAGGAGCGGATGTGCATTGATCTTGGTCGTGATCTTCGTAGCGATGACCTGATTTCCAGTCGCGTGCAAGATGAACCTCATCGCATTCAAAACGTTGATTGGCACATGGCGTACTTCTAGGTTCGATACCTAGTAGCCAATCATGGTTGTCATCTACACTATATTGTTGTTGCCTAACAAACCTCTTACTACACCAGCGCGATCCATTAATCGTTTCACCGCCCCTAGGACCGACATGTATCCGCTGCATCTTTGCATCTGATATTCATACGGCATCTCAGCATACCATATCCTTACAGTACCTAACCACCACTATCTGGGCACTACTCGTAAGGTTTCGATCTACTATACCGTATCTCATCTACCTACCTTACCAACCCCACACATCAAAGCACGCCATACCTTAGGTACTTAATTATCCCGTCGCCATGCACCTGCTAGATCTGCCCCTCGAGGTCCTCGGCGAGATCCTCGCCTACTTCATCGACGAGCGCCCGCGGTACAGCAACAACGCGCAGCCGACGCTGCACGCCGCCGCGCTGTGCTGCCGGTCGCTGGGGGAGGTCGTGCGCGGCATCCTGCCCCGGCGCCTGCGGTTCGAGGTCTGCAACACGCCGCCGGCCGACTTCTTCCGCATGCAGAAGTTCAACCGCACCTGCACCGAGGCGAGGGCCAGGTCCGGTGTCGGTGCCGGTCCCGGTTCCGGCGCCACGCTCGCCCCCGCCGTCCGCCGCTTCTTCGTGTCCTGGGCCTTCGACGACGTCCCGTCCCCGCCCGGGTGCCGCGTCCTGGACGAGTTCCTGGCCAATGCCGCCCCCACCGTCGCCAGGATGCAGATCAAGATCGAGCTTCCGGTGGCCTACACTGGGTCCAGCTACGAGGTTTGTAGGTACTCGTCTTGGTTGCATATGCCAATCAACCAGCCCTTAATGTGACATCTTAGGAGGTGATGCGTACTACTTGCACTCCTGGGACAGATGACCATCGTATACGTGCCATAAAACTTTAAGCTGCGATGCTAACACCTAGTTACTCAGTTTACGAGCCAAGGCCATGCTCGCTACCAACGCTCTTTTCGCCTGGCCGATTTCCATGTCTCCGTCGGATGAAAATTATACTACCACCCCTCTCACCGGCCCAGTTCTTGGCCCTCCTTCGACAACCTTCTTTGCGGGAGGCTTGTCTCTTCGTGGGCGTCCAGACCATCGGCCGTCCCCCGGATGGAGAGGAAGACGAGGCGGCGGCCTCGCCTGGCGGCCCGGAGCCACAGAACTCACCCATCACTTCTATGAACTGCCGGTACGCGCCTATCGAGTACGTACTCTAGATCCCCACCTTGCCCCAGCTTACCCCAGGCGCAGCTATGTCTGCTTTCTTTTTTCTCCTTTTCAGAGTTTCTTTTAACAATCAAACCCCTGAAGTTGTCTGAAAGAGGAAAAAAAAAAAAAAAAAAAAAAAAAAAAAAAAAAAAAAAAAAAAGAGCATGTACTAATCCCGGATGGCGTTCTAGCACAGCCGCATGGGCCTACATCCTGCGACGGTGCCCGCAGCTGCGGCAGCTGACCATGATGCTCCCGGGGCGGATCCAGGACGTGATGCGGCGGCGGTCCTTCAACGCGTCGATGCACGGGTACGACCTGGTGGACGGGTGCCGGGTGGACGCGATCCAGGGCGCGCTGGAGCTCGCGCGCGGCGCGCTCGAGGACCTGACCGTCAGCGGCCACAGCATGAGCTGGGGCCGCCGCCACGACGCCTCCCGCCTGGACCTGAGCCGGTTCGCGCGCCTGCGCGCCGCCGCCCTCGACAGCGCCCTCCTCTTCAAGGACCCGGCCCCGAACGCCCACCGCCGCGGCGTGGCGGCCCTGCTGCCGCGGTCGCTGGAGCGCCTGCGCGTCGACTTCGCCGGCAACTCCGGGCAGGGCTTCTTCTGGTCCGTGGCCCGGCTGCGCGCGCCCGAGTTCCGCCGGGCCTTCCCGGAGCACTGGGGCCGCAAGGAAGAGGAAAGCGACTGCGTCGGCTGGGTCGAGGAGCTGGCCGCCCGCAAGCGGGACGGGGGCCTGCCGAACCTGCGCGCCGTCGAGATCACGGCCACGGAGATCTTCGACGACGAGCCCGACTGGCACATCGTCGCCTGGGACGTCTCGCCCCGCCTGCGGTCCGTGTTCGCGGACCGGGGTATTGAGCTGTCGGGCGAGACGATGGTCCCCATCGAGTGGGATGCGACCACGGAAATTCTTGCCGACCCCGAGGGGAACTACGGCCGGTAGGGTTATGGATGGGTTAGACGGATTACCTAGAATACTACTCCTAGTCTCGAGTCTAGCTAGACTGCTTAGATAGGCGAAGCATATGTTTTGGCTTGACTTCCCGGTAGGTGCTCCAAGCTGGAGCACAGTCTGTCTTTTGGGTGTAATGAGAAGCCGCAAGGGGAAAAAGGAGATGTATCTAGTTTCCCCGCTAAGCTCAGGTATTGGAATCGATTTAATCCTCTATGTTCAATATTCACCTTCACTTTGAACAACCACGGCCTTCAGTTAACCACAATCCTCCGTGATAAATACAGTCGCAGGCCACTCTCCGCCAGTCAATTATTCTTCTCCATTTAGACCGCGACGCAGGCAATGTGTTGCACGACACCATCTAGGTACTAGGTACGATGGAGATAGCCACCAGGCATATACTTGAAGAAGGATCCATAGTGATATTCTAGATATTTCTCACCTTACACAAATTACCCAAGTAGTAGATAGTGATCTAGACTACCAGCAGTTATATTCTGCATAGGTAAAATGAGTTACTACATGACGTATCTTGGTACCATGGAGGGGGACCAGTCCACGGGTATGGCGCCCTCTTCCGGCCAGAAGAGAAAAAACGAAGGGACCGCGTTCGTTCATTACTTGCCACGAGAGGCCGAAACCCAAAAACCACACAGATCTGTATGCTTTTAATCAGGTTACTTGGGGCATCTATGTGCGGAGTTTACGTCCTGGGGTCACGTCGATCTCGGATCGGCCCGTTACCGGACCGAAGCATCAACTCCGCCCTTAGGTATGGATGCGATGCCCACCACACCCACCTCCAGATTCTTCAACCGGACCGAACCTAATAATAAATCCACGCACATCAAACCCCAACTCGACGAGGGGTGGAAAAAAGGGCTAGCAGGTCGATCACCTAACAAGCCGCACAGCGCAGCACAGGAAATGAGCAGCAGCAGCAGCAGCAGCAGCCGACCCAAAGTCCCCAAGAACTGGCCGGCCGGCCTCCCGTACCTCGCGGAGCCGGCGTACGCGGCGCACCTGACCCGGGCGCAGCGTTCGGCGCTCCGGACGCGGCCGGCCGACCCGCGCCACGCCGTCGCCGAGATCCCGGGGGACCTGGCGCGGGGGCCGTCGGCCCTGGCGCGGATCCAGGCCATCGACTCATCGACGGCGCGCGGCGCCCGGGACACCCGGCGCGCGGGCAGGCGGGGCTGTTCGCGGCGCGGGCGCTGGCGCCGGGGTCGCTGGTGCTGCCGTACTACGGGGTCGTGCACTCGGCGGCGGCGGCGCAGCACGAGCGGTCCGATTACGATCTGTGGCTCGACCGCGACTGCGGTGAGGGTGAGGGTGGGGGTGAGGGTGGGGGACTGGCCGTGGACGCCGAGCGCGCCGGCAACGAGGCCCGCTTCGTCAACGACTACCGCGGCGTGCGCGCGCGCCCCAACGCCGAGTTCCGCGAGTGCTGGGACCCCCGCCGCGGCGAGCGGTGCATGGCGGTGTTCGTGCTGCCGGCCGGCAAGAACGCCGGCGCCGCGGCGAAGAAGAAGGGCGGTCGTGATGGTGGTGGGGGTGGTGCTGTGGGCATTGCCAAGGGCGAGGAGATCGTGGTCAGCTACGGTAAGGGGTTTTGGGGGAAGAGGAGGGACGAGGAGGAGGGTCAGCAGGAGGGGGGCTGATTCTTATTCGGGCGGATCATCCGCCTCCGTTGTTCAGCCCGCTGTTACATCGGCCATGTTTCCTGGCGCCGCGGGACGAAATTGCACGATCCTATGTTGGATCTCTAAGTTGTTGTCGACTTACGAGGTACTGACTGTCCCTATCGCTATGGCGTTATTTCAAGACTAGCTAACGGCGAACCGCTAAAGACTCGATAAGTATTAGACTTTCGCCTTCGCTTTACCACCGGAAGAAACTACGGCCAATGCTACATAGTACTCAAGATGGAAAATGTGGATTATCAGGATACCAGCATATGGCGACTCAACCCGCTATCGGACCTGAGACTTGGGCTCTAAACGATGACGACCTATCTGGCAAGGTTTAGCAAAGCCCAGTGAGAGGCCGATGTCGTCTAGAGGGGCGGTAAGCAAAGCCTTGTTGATTAGACGGGGTTGAAGGCACATTCCGACGAGATCGTGTGCACCATCGAGCCGCCGTGGTGACGTTGAAGTGTGCGTAGCACAAGCGATGAGGAGGACGTCGTGTCCGATCGGGCGTTGAACAACGGCCGATGCCGCAGCACAATTAAAAGCAATATCGGGCGCCCCCAAACCCCAATGCATCAATAATCCAGCTGGGTCGGATTTTTGACGAGAATTTGGGGCTGATGCTGCCCCCCGCATGTTTATTGCGAGCTGGTGGGCGCGCCTCTGACGTGCTGCTTGCGGGGAAGTAGCCCGCCAAGAATGCACAGCAGATAGCCAGCGTCGTATTATTCCCGCCCGCGATGGATAGGCGAGTATCAAATTGAGAAGCGCAGGGGCATGTGACGAGCCGCGGTAGTTGTAATGAGGTGCGTGGGTTGGGAATCGCCAACGGCTTGTATCAAGACGCTATGCATCGAAAATGGATGCTGGTAATAGCATAGTTGTACCGAGTTTGCGGCGGTAACAAAGCTAGGCCAAGGATGAAACTATACGCCCGCTAAAGTTTCGGAAGGTGTGCTGGGTCAGCTTGGTGTTTAGGAGGTGTGCCAGAGTAGTTGAATATATGTTTCACCCAGAGAAACGCTGCGGAACGAACCGGTCATAATCCTGGCGAGCATAGTTCCAGGATGTATACCTCCCACGTGCTGATTTCCAAGATCAGCAGGCACATCTCATCATCCGCGCGTCGTCCCTAGTAGGCTTGTAGATCTAGGGCCTCCCCTTTTAGCCGCTCTCGCAACCAATTAGTTACGAAGAGCCTTATACTCTAAATCCCAGCGGGGGTTACGACGATCGTATGATAGCAACTATTTTCCCATGGTTAACATCCCATCCCTCAATAGACACGGGCTCCTACCAGACCTATTAAGACATGGTGTTAATAATTGCTGTCACTGATATCTTGTCTCGCGGGTAATGGCATATACGGGGTATGGAGTAGCAGGGGCAACGAGAGCTCGGCCGTTATTGCGGCGGTATACGAAGACCAGACTTATGTCGATGCCGTCCAAGGTATGAAATTTGGCCGCAACCGGGCAAATCTTGCCTCGACAAGATTCCCTCCACGCAGGTTTGGAAGGTGTGTTAACTTAAGATGCCGTCAGCTGCGCAAGGAATACATGGTAGAAGCGGTTGGCAACGCTGGCGGGACTGCTACCTAACGTTAGTATATTGGAAGTTGTGGGTGCTCTGCAGGCCACCACACAGCGGCCCATCAAATGTTCCCGCCAGCACGGTCGTAGCACAGCAGTAATGCAACTCGGCATTGGGGCAGAACGATGAATATGGCCTTGGTCTTTATCATCAAAGCTGCCCGTGGCATCGGACATGCGAGTCCATGGAACGGTTCACAGCCGTCTCGGATAGGAGGGCAGAAGCCAAGGAGGATGACCTTATACCGAGGCAACTTACTTTCTGCCGAGCCAACTACCCCACAAGAAACAATCGCAACTTCTAACGAAGATTCTGTACCGGGCTCGCGTCCAAGCCCACGATTTCCGATGCTAATATCGCATAGCAATAAGGCATGCGTGTGATAGACAGGCAGGCCGGGATGTGGGAAACGGATTCGGAGCTGCTGCGTCACCACAACGTAAGCCTTCCGAACTCGCAGCAAATGGATACATTCGGTTGCGATTTTGCTCAGGATCAGGACATAGATAGTAGAGATTGTCGATACGATGCATGCCTGCCAACCCACCCCTACGTGGAGGTTGAATTGCTAAGAGGGCATGGCATGGACATGGACAGCACGAGCCCATTGCCAGTGGCCGGTTGCAACCTCAGCTGGCCTACCTATTATGCATGGTGACAATGATCTCGTCTCCTATGCGCTCGATCTGGGGGTTGTCGAGATGGTATGACGGAAGATGTAAAATTACCGAACTGATGGATGAGCTGTATTTGAAAGCTTTCTAATATTAGCTACGTGCCTGACTAGGTAGAAAGAGATAGTGAATTGAAGCCGGCAGCAAAGCAAAGTAACGCGAAACAAAGCAGTAAAATAGGAGGTGATCTTGATGCTACAGATCTGTACTCCGTAGTATGGACCGAAACACTAGGTAAGCTCCCAACTGCACGGACCACACATGCTGACTGGCGAGCTGTATGCGGGCATGGATGCACTGCACTGCTTTAGAACATTGTCGAAAGTACATGCCGCAGACCGACCATTCGGTAGGTATGCACAGCACGTATCGTACCTCGGTACATCCATACTGCACCAACCTGTGGCAGCTGTGCTTAGAGGGACCTCAATGGGAGAAGCTGGCGCTCTAGCTGCCACGAGCTGCATAGGTCCCGCCCATACATGGATACATGTATTAGTGGAAAGTCTCAGCAATGGAGGCCTTGCAAATTTGCTTATAAAATATTTAAAGCAGGTGGAAACGGTTGGTGATCCAAAAACCCGCAAAATTCTTTTTCCAACCCCCTTCCACTCTCCAGCTCCAGCTCCAGCTCCAGCTCCAGTCTCACCCGACTCAGCCCTGGTGGTGAGGTCCAGTCCCAGTCCCAGTCCCAGTCCCAGTCCCCCGTTCACGTTGTCCCGTCCCGTCCAGTCTCCGTCATTGATTTGATCCCTCCAACTTAAAACTTTTTCCCGTCTCCGAGAAAGGAAAAATCCAATTCCACTGACTGCGCGCCCGAATATTTGCCCAGGCCCCGTCCCCAGGAACTGGAAAAAAGAGACACGCCGTATCGGCCATTCGAGTTCTTCCTCCTCCGTCCCTTGGGCAAATCCCGGAACGAGCTCATCTATTTTCCACCCCCCATTATTCTCGGGAAAATCCAAAGCTTCGGGTACCTGAGGTACCGGACGGGCCAAGCTTCCCAAGCTTCCCAGAGGTGCGTTGATCCAAAGAGTGCGTCCGAATAATTGCAATTCCACACCCAGTCGCGTGTTTTTTTCCTCTCGACATGGATCAGCTATGCCTTTTTTGCGCCCACGCCGGCATCGCTACCTGCTCGTGCCTCATGTCACCTCGAACCATCCCAATTGATTTAGATACCATTATGCCATTGTCGTCGTGTATTTCTAATAGTCGTTTGATTGCAGGAAACGACGAGAGACGTTGATACTCCTAGCGACTATTCCGAGGTAGCTTGGCGCAATTGCCAGCACCTTTCGTAGAGCGCATTTGTTGCTGCCACCACGCCATACGGGGCAAAAACAACAAATTTTGCAAACTGCCTAGGTATCCATTTAGTCACGGTCGCTTGCCATCTGCTACCTGGTCTTGCCGCCCAGACCAGTTGACGCTGCTTTGGGTGGAGGACCTTGAGCTGTCGCGAAGACTCCCCGATTCTTGTGATACTTGACGCGTCCTGAGCGTAACAGTCTCGTTGTTGCGCCGAAATACCTAGACCCAATGCTCGAGGACACGAAACCCGACGTGCATGATGACTCTGTCATGGAGCACTATCCCTCGCCCACTGCCAACGGCCGGGAGAGCACGACGTTCAACTACAGCAATTCGCAGCCAGACCAGCAGCAACCAGAGCCCGAGCCCCAAGGCCAACCCGAAATGCACGAACTCTCTACACCTCGCCAGCAGCCGATACGCCCATCCATCACTAGCGCTGAAGAGTTACAGCTCGCCGCTCAGCTAAGCCAGGACCTGAGCCAGGGGATTCCCACTATGCTAGACCCCAATGAGGGTCCCAACCTTCGAAATGTGATGGCGCATCAGGAAGCTCAGGAAACTCAAGAAGCGCACGAGACGCACGAAGCACACGAGGCACATGAGACGCACGAGATGCACGAGGTACACAAGGTGCACGAGGTACACGAGGTACGCGAGATACACGAGACGCACGAGACTCATGATACCCAGGTACATCAACATGAAGACCAGCTGCATCACGACCAGATACAGGAGCAAAACGATCAGCTCATACCTCCTCAAGATCCGGCGTCCATGCATTCCCACGACCAGCCCATGCCATCGCATGATCCGGTGTCTATCGAACAGCACGACCAGTCTCTTCAACACCAACATTTGCAAGAACAGCCCCTGCAAAACCATGAACAACAGATACCGGAGCAGTCCTTACACAATCATGAGCAACATATACCAGAGCATTCACTTCAAAATCATGAACAACCACCGCAGCACCAATATATACAAGATCAACCACAGCAACATCATCACCAACAGACCCATTTATCACATCAGCAACAGCAGCCACACACACCGCAACCTCCCACACACCATCTAACCCCGCAGAGCACAGTTGAGCATTTGGCCCAGCAGTTTGCTGCCCAAGTCTCCTCTGGCCTCCCAGACAGTGTCCCTCCCCGAAAACGGTCCAAGGTTTCCCGTGCTTGCGATGAATGCCGCAGGAAGAAGGTGAAATGCGATTCCGCCTCGGAAAACGGCGAGGAGCCGTGCTCCAACTGCCGTCGCTCTGCCATCCGTTGCCTGTTCAGTAGGATCCCCCAGAAGCGTGGGCCCAGTAAAGGATACATAAAGGAGCTTGCGGACCGGATACACCACATTGAGGGAAAGCTGGCAAGCGAGGGTGGCAATGTCGATAGTTTGAGTGAGCTTCTCAGCAGTGCTACTAGGAGAGATTCGGCTGATATCTTTCCACCTTCCGGCCCACCCGACGAGAACAGCCGTAAGAGACCGTACTCGAGTATATCGGGTGCGGAATTCGGGACACCAACTAGTTCTCGACAAGCAACTTGGAGCTCAGAGCCGAGACCTATTCAACCCTACCAGACCCCTTCCGGCGGCTCGAAGCCGCCTTATTCTGTCAATGGATTGGCGCCTCAGCCATCGGCGAAGCCCGATGCGGAAACCCCAACCCGCCCGCCTGCCGTCATGGATGCGATGTCACTCGATCTTAACCACAACGGTGATACGCGAGAGCTCGACGATGGTGCCTTTAATGGCTATCTCAACGTAATGCATCCTTGCTTTCCTCTACTCGCGGCAAACAAAGCCCGTGTTGAGGTGCAGCTGGCACAATGCCCAGCCCTCCTCCGCGATGCATTTACCGAGGCACTCTATGGTACCATGCAGTCGTTTGTCTCTGTACCAGGTCTCTACACAAATGGTGATATTGGCACTGCTACGCGGATGATCACAGAGTGGGAATCTGATCCGTCGGCGCGTACACCGATCATGAATCTCGTGCACTTGCAGACCTTGGTGTTGGCTGCTATTGCGACTGATAACTATGGACCACCGTCGTTGAAGGGTGAACATGGAGGCCCGCCGAAGGGTTCCGTATTAGGACGTGCCGTAGGCTTAGCTTACTCGATGAGGCTTCACACGTCGGGCCTTAAGGCAGATCTTGATGTCGAGTCAGATCCCGATTCAGATGAGATCGTCGCTATCCGAGCCTGGTGGACGTTAGTGATGTTGGATCGGTGGAACGCCATTTCGACCGCTAGCCCCTTGTTCATCCCCAACGACAGCGTGGTCATTCTACCTAGCCTCAGTTCAATTCTCGACGAACAGGTCTTCCACCTGACGCGTGAGTCTCCTCTCATTAGATTTGCTGAATTTCACACTAATCCGAATAGGTCTATCGCATATCCTGGGTTATTTTGCCCCGGTGTCCTTAGCGTCTCCCCGTCTCCTTTCACCTGAGTCGGGCGCTGCACTGATTCTGAGCTCGTTCTTCAACCTTTCCATCGAACTCTTCCGAGAGATATTTCCAGCCACCATCACCCCCTCGTCCCACCCTATACTCCACTTGGTGTATTGGCACTGCAGGCTCCTCGCCTATTTGTTTCAGACGAACGCAAAGTCCACCGATGTCTTATGGCCGTGTAAAGAGACTGTGGATCTTTTACTCACTCACACCCAGTTGTGCAGTCCACTGAATCACCACTTCTTCTGCCTGACGGCGCTGTCGCTGGTGGAGCTCTCCAAGGTAGAGAAGACGCGTGATGAGGCTACGGCTCTGCTGAAGCAGCTTCTGGACTCGAATCTTGCGCCGTCGACCTGGGATGCGGTTATCAGGGATCGGATAGCGGAAGTCATCCGTCCCTCTACTGCCCAAGCTGCTGCCAGCCAGAGCCTGCAACATCTCGCCGATCTAGCTACGGCAACGGAGAACGATGGGGTCAAGACAGAAAAGGTTGCAGAGCCTACAGCACTCAGAACAAGCGATAACTATGATGACGTTGGGTTCGACCCTCGGCCGTTGATCCGGGGTGGTTACTTGAACGTCTTGACGGAGGGTCGTACGCCAACACGGTAGCACCGTAGGGCACCGCTCGAAAGCATGTACGTCGTTACCTTATGCTCATGATTCTCGATGATGATCTCTAACACATACCAGACTCCAGGTTCTCGAGTCCTGGCTCCCCTCGCAGACTTGATACCAATTAACCTAACACATCTTTATAAGATGTTGATGTACAACACCACTATCAAAGCAGCGGCTTCCCTATAATATCCCGTTGCGAACCACCGTTGCAAAGGATTCCCCCCTCAGTATAGCATATAACACATTCATTGCGTTCCGGCGGCGTTAAATAGACCCATCCAACGACAAACGAAGAATGTTCCCGATGAGATTACTAAGCAACGGTTACATGCTGTTAGAGTTCCAGTCTCAACTTGCATTGTGAATAAACACCGGCCGTCACGGGGACGGTTGTGGGCCGAAGCACGTTGTGCCTAGCCTGTTAGACACGACCACTCCCCCCACCCCTTGAAGATTCTGCATCGGAGGGCGAGCAGATATGTACAACAGTATAATACACCGGAACTCTCATGGCCATGGACAGCACTACATAAAAAGGTAGTACTAATATGAGATGGGGGGTTTGGTTACGGGGGGGATTCGGTACATGTTTGGGGGGGGGGGGACATTGAGGGGAAGCGGGACGATAGACTTGAGCACGAAACGAAATCATGTAGTATATAGTAACCTCGCCTAATGAACTCGCTGCTTGCCGACCTGTCTATCTTGCTGCCGGAGCTTGGGCGTGACTCTGTTCGGGGACGAGTGTCTGTTTGCCATTCTGTTGGTACCTGCTTACGTCCCGTCAGAAGGCCCTATTCAATTCCATATAGGAGGCTGTCAGTAATTTGGAACGCTGTATCCTCCTCTTTGGTTTGAAGTATGTAGGAAGGCTATTAGCGAAAAGGGGGCCTCGGGAGTGAAGACGCGGTTGTTTCCGCCAGAGCCGTAGAGTACTACGAGGAGACGGCGGTCACAAGGTGGTAAGGGTTTGTTCGATTTCTGTTTACAGCAGGGGTCAGGGGGTGCGAGACCGAGGGCGAGATGGGAGGGAAGCTCATCTCCATATATCTAGATAGCCTCGACCCGGAGTGTAGAACAGGTACACACTTCCAACGCGATGGATGAGGTGGACGCGATGGAGCTGGACTGGGGTAGGTATACCAGGTCCCAGCCCAGATCTATCTCATATTTGACTAGAGCTCTCTATACCTGTCGCATCACACAGTACAAGGCGAGAACGGGCTGCGTTTACGAGATATAGTCGTTGCACGGCTCTATCCGGCGCCTCCGTGGTCGTAGGCCGGCGCGGTCCGTGCCGCTCACTTGCTCACCGACTTACTAATCCCCTATTATGCGAAATGCGTATCCGTGTGCCTGGTTTCGTTCGGCCTCTCGTGCCCTGACTATGCAGCGTGGTGTACGGTGCGTATATGCGCACATACATACACACATACGCACCCAGAACCGCTTCTTCTGTGTTTGCATGTATATCAAAGTACAACAAACTCTGTGCAGCGATACATGCATACACACATACATAGATACACACGCATGCGCGCACACATGTACACATATAAGTACCTGCGCATATTCATACCCTACAAGATTACGTAGGCCACGCATTCAGCCGGCATGAAGCCCCCTCCCGGGTACGCGCTGCACCAATCAGTTGCTCACCAGACGCCCGAAAGGGCAACTGGCCTCTGCGGCGCATATGCAGGGTCGGGATTCGACGGAGCACACCTTTGGATTTTACGGTTATTTCTATTGTTTCTCTCTCCGTTACGCTTGGGGTTTTGCAGGCTTATTAGGACTCGAGGTAGACCGGTCACGGGGTCGGTTTGCTTGCTTGCTTGCTTCGTATAACCGACCCAGGGTTTACTTTGCACCGCACGTTTGCCGGGCCTCGAATAGAGGGAGGGGATTTACAAATCGAATGGTACCAATAGGCCGGCATGCAGCTAGGGCTGCTTAGGTAGTTGGACGTGGAAAATAAAAAGAAGAAGATTGCTGGCCTCTTATCCCGTCTCCTTCGTGGGGTAGGTAGGCTTGAGCCCTCCTCTCCTATGCACCCAAGCCCCTGGACAGACAGGGACGACGAGCCGGGATGAACGAGATGCGCTCTGTATTATAGGTGAAACAACCCGACCCCCCGGGACCGCCCAATGGCAGCTCCGCGCCAAACCGGCCTGACACCAGACCTCGGTGAGCCGCGAGCAAGCAACATCCCGAACCTACGCAACTTGTCGCCCCCTCCGGTAGCAAACATCACTACATACTTACCTGCCTAAGTCTGGAATTCCCGTCCCGGTTTTTCTGCGGCGATTTTCCTAGATATCCAGAAGGGTCCCGACACTGGAATCATACGACAGTTCATATACGGTCTCGTCTAGAATCGCAGCTATGGAGCAGGTCGTAGGCAAGGAGGTTGAAGTTCATCAAAATAGCAGAACGGTAAGGTGCTGCGTTTGTCTGCGGATATACGTACGGTATACGGTATTACCGACGAGACACCACCCATTCCCTTACTTACAGAGCCGTAAGCCGAGTCGGAGAATATATGGATGCATGCACGGGAGGGGCAACTGAGACCGGCGACAGTGGGGACCCTAGACCGTGTACGCCCGTATGCGCGGCACGGCCTCCTCCTGGAGAGGGGAGGGGAGGGGAGGGGAGGGGCGGCATGGGCATGGGCATGGGCAATGGGCATGCGCACACATATGTACTACGTAGCATGTATGTATGTGCGCGCGCGCGATGAAGTATACCTGCAGCAGAACACATGAACTGCAACAACAAGGGGGATATCCGAACGGTCGGAACGATGAGGAACCTTTCTGTCTTTCTGTCTTTCTCTGCTCTCTCTTATTACCTAACGGCGTCAGCCCGCCGGGTACGCCGAGAGGCTAACTAGGTAGCTGACTTAATAGCCTAATAACTTACCTTACACGGTAGGTAGGACGAAGAAAACGGAGGCGGAGAAAGAGAGAGAGAGAGAGAGGGATCGTCGATTCGTGTTGCCCTGCTACCTGCTAAGCGCGCCGCGATGCAGATGACTGACTCTTTTTCTCTCTTCCTTCCTCTTTGCCTGTCTGCTTGCTTGCCCACTTGTTACCGATGGGCACAATGCATAGGCGCGCGCTCCGGGAACTTCACGTCACGGGCGTGTGTGTGTGATATCCTCGGCCGATATGCTCGTCCTCCTCGTCCTCCTCCTCTTCGTCCCACGGCTTGCTCGTTTGGGATATCCCATTAGATAATTACTTAGGTAGGTAGGTAGGTAGGTAGCAGGTAGGTTAAGGGAAGATGTAGGTGCTATAGTAGGTACTATAGCTTCCTCAATGCGACCACCCACCTCCCACCTCTCCCACCTCTCCCCACCGGGTGACACCGACCCCCCAAACTCCCCCTCGGATCGCGATCCCGAAATCTTAAAATTTTATTACCTGCATACCTACGTTGTAATAGTAACTTTACTTAGCCACGCAGGAATAACATGGTACGTAGAACTAGTAGGTAAGGTAGGTAGGTAGGTAGGCAGGCTGCGATGCGACAGCTCCAAGAACGACGTCGAGTGTAGGTAGTGTAACTGACGTAGGCCTAGCTAAGGTGGGGGGGTTGCAGCGCAGCGGACAGGAAAAGAAAAATAAAATAAAATAGATTGGGAAACGAACGAAGGAACGAAGGGATGATGATGGAGGGGGTAGTATGTAGGTATCTGTTCTCCTCCTCGTTGGGCATCAAATCCCCATCTCCCCCATCTACTTTAAACTATTGCAAACTAGTATCATCCATCTACGCGGTAGCGCGGTGGTCTTGGCGATGAACACATATACTATTTACTACTACTACTACTACCTACTACCTACACCACCATCCACATGTAACACACACTCACACAGACACCCACAGAACACACCTAAGTTAGGTTACATGAGAATAGGCGCGCTACGCGACTATATATGTATATTTATATACCAGCGTAGGAGAGGTTATGTCATAACGAACTACATACCGCCTTCACGGCATTGAACCGGTCGTCCATCCGTCTGCCATCCTCATTTTCGGGAGTTGGTGGGGGGTAGAAACGGCCAAGCCGTAGCGTTATCGTGAGTGATGAGGGACACGATAAAACGCCGTCCGCGATTCGTACCGAGGTGGGTGATGGATGATGGGTGTCGGGGTTGTTGGTGGAGCCAAAAAGCCTGGGGGACAGACAGACAGACAGACAGACGGACATTTCCATCGTCTCCAGATTTATTTCTATTTGGGATCGAGATGATCCATCCACATCCAGTCGCTCTCATGACCCTATTAGGTCATCCGGCCTTGGCCAACATACATAGCAACGAGCTAATGAGTGAATGGCCAAACACGAAATTGCCATCTATCTGTCTACTACGTAAGTACAATCTCGAAACAGGCACACATACCTAGCCTTAGAAGAGAGTGGTGGTGAAGGGCTTCCATTCCACTGCATTACCTAATCTCCTTTGCGGCGCATACCCTAACTAGGGCCAGCCAGGCACTTACACAGGGAGGCCGTATGTCGTTTGCCGCTGTTATGGATGCGCGCACACATCGACAATGTGCAAATATGGATCTGAATCTCCGACTACATATCTGTACAGATTATGTAAATCCCCATTGAGCGACAGAAGCCTGGTAGGTATCTGCATGGGTATCTCATTTGGCTGGAGACGCAACTCTTTTCCCCATGTCCCTTCCCCGCAGGCTTTGCTCGCATTCCTGTCAGCCTCGTTCTCTCTCCATTTGCACAATAAACTGGGTTTTAACTAGGTAGTTAGGAATGTCAATACAGTAGTTAGGTAGGTAATGCCCCAATGCTTTCCCTGCTTCTCCAGAACTAAATGCCGGCGCGGCGCAGTGGCCTGCCTGCCCGCCTCTCTCTCCCCCGGGTGGTTTGAGAGACGTTTTGAAAAAAAAAAAAAAAAACAAAAAAAACGAACAAAATCCATGCCACAACGTTCGACTTGTTGCACCACATGTCGTCACCGAGGGGGGATTGGATCCCTTATCTTTCCGTCGACCACGTTCGTATATATATAAGGCAGGTAGATATATATATATATATAGGGGTATGCATGGGNTGCTATGCATGTACTACATACCTACTAGCCTCTGGCGGACAAGCAAGCAAGCAAGCAAGCAAAGTGGTGGGACACTGATGATCGCGATGCGGCGAAGCTGTGTACGGTCCGTATGTATGTACTCGTGCTTTGCTTTGCTGTGCTGTCCTTTGTTGTGGGTAAAATAAGGTAGTTAGGTAATTGATGTGCGTGCGGGTTGTGCTTTGTGTGTGCGGGTTTGGGGATTTCCACGGGGTGTGGTGCTGGTGCTGGTGCTGGTGCTGGTGCTGTGCCCCTCCTCCTTGGCTCTGGCTGGCTGGCTGGCCAACGGGGAACCTCTCTTTCGCGCTCTCGCTCTCTCGCTAACTACCTAAGGTAGGTCTCTCTCCTTACTTTGTTTGGCCTACGACGTACCTTACCTATGTGCGTACGTAAGTCGAGACCTACATAGTAGCCACGGCGGCACGGGGCTACCTTTTAGCAAAGCTTAGGTAGGTAGGCTACATCCTACCTAGGTAGTTAGCAGGCAGCCCGTTTGGACCGACCGGCTTCTGCGGCTTTCACGGCAGCCTGGCGAAGGATGACCCGGCGGGTGGCCCGGTGGGTGATGGGTGGCTGAGAAATGGATGGATGGGGATGGATGGATGAATGGATAGATGGACGGATATGCTATTTTAACCACGGTAAAGCTGCTTGACCGTTGACTAAACGGACCGATGACATCACTGATTCACGAACGGCGCATTTTTCTGCATTTTCTGCATTTTTGTTGATTTCTTGATTTTTTTTTTTATTTTTTTTTATTTGTGTAAATAATGTATCCAATTGCGAGGCAAGTATATACCAAAAATCGTGAGGTCCTCTCTCTTGCAACGAGCCACTCCGATTTGTCCGATCCCCCTTTTTTGTCCTTCCCCCCGCCTATCTACTGTATCGAATATATGCCGAATGCCCTCCTCTTTCAGGGTCTTCTAGGTACTGTCTATAAGCTATGTGCAATGCAATGACAACAACAACAACAACAAGGGAGTATTTTTGAAACAGACCGCCTCACTTTTCCTTCTCCTCAGCCCGTTGAGGGTCTGGTCTAGGGGGCGTCGCGAAACGTAGTAGTTTTGTTGTTGCTGGAAATTTCGCGGTTGGGCGGGAATAACGTTTCAGATGCGACTGCCGGGTAAGACGCGCGCAAAAATAGACAAAAAAAAAGGGTACCAGTAGCTATGACCAAAATCAGATCCAAACGCCCTCCGTGTTACTTGTGACCATGCTCTGCCCGCTTAAGAGAAATGCCGATCGTCCCCCACATTTTTTCTTAGTTCTTTTGCAATCCGCGCTTCCCCTTATCCGTGATGATGATGATGATGATGGTCGCAATCGGATGGAAGGAAGATGAAGACTGGTCAGAAAGCAACGAGATTCCCCAAGGGGTATAGATGAATGGAATTTGACAGGTTCAGGATATTCGTGAAGCGTCATGGTATCATGGTCAAAGGATGATGCAGCGCAGAACCGAAATGCTAGAACTCCGAGTTGCCGAGAGAGAGCCTGGCCGGTTGTGCCGCCAGGCGTGCGTATATTCGTATCGTGACGACCTCTTGCGAGGCATAATGTGGTGTGTACACGAGTAGAGACCCTGAAACTTAGGCCGCGTCCCACAGGCCAGACGCGACAGGATCTGGCGATTGCGTGATGCCGTCATTGAAGTTGCTCATGTTCCAATAACCGTCGTCTTCGAAGAAGGGAAAGCTCGAACTCGTGTCATCAAGCGAGCCTTGGTTGGAAAGGAACTTGCTGGCAGCCGCAGTGCCCTTGAACTGGTCGAAATCGAGATTGCTCAGGTCGTTGTTAGTCAACATGCTGGGCTGGCTCTGGGATATGCCCAGGTAGTTTGTGCTGCCAGTGCTGAAGCCTTCGAATTGCGACTCGCTGAATGCCGAGGCGAAATCCTCGCTCTCGGATACGTCGCCCGAGTTCGACGTTAGGGTCGGCTCCGTCGAGCCGGCAAGATCGAATCCCGTATACGACTGGGCTGGGCCGTAGCTCGAGGGCGTGAAGTTCTCCCCGTTCATCTCCAGGCCGTCGTACTGCGTCCAGTCAACGGACGTAGTCAGGCCGGCGCTGAACATCGGGGCTTCGTGGTCGGAGATGCCGCCGAACAGGTCGAAAGACGGCGAATACTCGGGATATCGGATGCTGGATAGATCGAGGGGCGGTAATTGGCCATTCAACTGCTGGAAAGTTGAGCTAGCGTCCATCGAAGGCGAGGCGTGTGCAGATTTTGTCGAGCGCGATTCTTGGTCGGACGGAGATGCGGAGCTGGTGGCGCGGGATCGGCCGCTGCTGCTGCTGCTGCTGCTGCTCTTGCTCTGGTGCATGAGGCTGTCCACGGATTTGGTCCCCAAGCTACTCGTGCTGCTGGTGCTGTGTATAGAGGAACCGCGGTTTAGCGTATAGGGGCCGGATTTCTGAGAGGCTTTTGTGTGCCTGTGCGTGGGTTTGTGGTGGCCATTCTCGTCGAAGCTAAGCACCGGCTCGGAATGGGTGGTGTTGGTGCGTCGTCGCCGAGTCGTCGTCTTCGGTTTTGTCGGGTGGCCCTCGGACTCGGATTCTGACTCTGGGACGGTGTCGAGGCACGGCTCTTTCTTGTGCGAACACGTGCAGCGGCCCCCATGGTTGCAACAGCAGCTGTCTGGACAAACAGGCTACAAGTCAGGCTAGGTGTTGCGGGTTTAGATGTCTTCAGATAGGAGCGCGCTCACCCTTGTGTCCTTCAACCGTCTGCTGGAGATGGGCGCATTTATGCGTCTTCTCCCCACAATCGCATTTGATGTGGGACGACCGCGACTTGCGCATGGCACGGCAATGATGACATTGCGACACAGGACGGCCCTTCTTGTTGATGTGCTGGAGTGGCCGATCTAGAGAGGCAAAGCGTGTAAGTAGACGACGGAGACGCAACGTGGAGAAATAAAAAAAAAAAAAAAAAGTATACCAGGCTCAGCTTTCCCCAACGGTTCGTTGCAACCCCGCGGTGGTATTGGATCGGGTAACTACGCAAAAGCACAAATGGGACGCAGCAATAATGGCGCACTCACCTGCATGTTGGCAATTACTGACCCGGTGTCCCCGGACGCAAGCCTCACAGGCCCATTTCTCCCCGTCAATTAACATTGTGTCGTGTGGTGGATGGTGGGAATGCCTCGCAGGGCTTCGTAGGGCAGGTTGTTCGCAGACCTGCGCAGATGCAAAGGCAAATGCTAATGCTCGCTATAAGCGACCTAACGGCGTCGAGCGCGGGTTCCGAACGGGACGAGTGCACAGTGAAAGAGCTGACACAAGCTTTGTGTTGCAGTTGGCCCTCAGCAGCGTTGCGCGGGCACTTGGCAGGCAGGGGAACAAAGGCCCGAGTAGCGAATTGGCAGCTAAACTTAGCAAATGGCACAAAGCGGTAACCCAACAAGTAGGTAGACGGGCAGATAGATAGGTAAGGTAGGTTTGGTGGCGGCCAGGACGGGACCCTATGCACGCATCTCCAACAAGGGTGCCAGTCAGGTATGTCGTAGGCGAGATGTCAGTGGCCCGAGGCTGGACCGGAGTAAAAGAGGCACGGCGAGAGAAACCCTGGATGCGAGTGAAACAGGGAAATCGGCCGTCAGAAGCAAAATGCTGCAGCGCAGGATTGACTGGCGACGGGAACTGAACTGAACTGCTGCACTGAACTGGAACTGGACTGAGTGGAGATTTGTCTGTCGGATGGGAAAAATTCTTTTTTTAGTCGAGGCGATCTGCTTTGGGGTTTTGTGTGAAGCGGAAAGCTCGAGAAAGCCGTGAATTGAGTTCAATGAACGGGCGATCGGCGGTCGGCGGGAAGGGCAGGGCTAGGTATTAGACTGCGCGCGCGGCCGGCGCCTTTTGCTCGTCTGCTTGTATAGTGCGTAGAGTGCGTGGAGTGCGCGCGGTGCCTATAGCGTAATGGCAAACACCTTGGCCAGGTTGCAAGTGCGCGCGGCTAATGTAAATCTGATCGGAAAAACGCCGACCAGGAGGAATGCGACGGGACTGAGGTTAGCCGGCTTGTCGCAACCGCAGGGTACCTCCACGTCGGTACTGTGTGTGTAAGTGTGCCAATATGGCTGTATGTATATCTTGATAAGTCGTCTTAGGTCGGAGCCTTCGGGAAGAGCCTCCCACGTGTGATATGAATGTCTAAGTTAAAACGCAGGCAAGCCAGTCGAAACAAAGCCCGATTGTCTGTCTGACTGTCTGTCTGACTGTCTCTCTGTCTTTCTCTCTGTCGTGTCGAGGTAGATCTCGAAGCTACCTTAGCTAAGGCAAGGCAAGGCAAGGTAGGTAGGTAGGTTATAAAACGAGTAGATAGGTAGACTATGGTACCTGGGTGGTAGGGTAGGTGGAGGTAGGGTAGGTAGGTATAGATAGTTATATATGTATGCGTTCTTCTGTGGTGGGACAACGACCACTCGGGACAGCGGCGCGAGAGAAGGCGAGAAGCATCCGAGAGAAGTTATCGACGAGGCCGAAGGGGGGAGGAGTGGGAGGTTTTAAGAGTGAAATGGGAGATGGGTTTAACTGGGCATGCTTAGCGGGATGAGCAGGAGCGGCGGCGGCGGCAGCGGCAACGGCAGCGTCGTCGTCAGTTTCGACGAGGTACTCTGCTACGGTAACCGAGCTGGGAGGCTACTTCTGATGGACACACAGAGGTTCACGGGCAAATGGGGCGCCCTAAGCGTGGCTAACGATGACGGAGCTGTGGATTGGCCTAAGCCAGGTACATGACAGAGGGCTGGGAGGCATCTCCAGATGAAGTACGGTGATACTCAAGTAGGCAAAGGGCCAGAAGAAAAAGGTGGGCACGCAGCGACTCGTCGATTACTGCGTAGGGAAACTGTGCGACCAGCGCGCGACCTTGGGCTTTTCTTGGCTCATTATCCTGTCTGTATGTGGTTGTATCCTGTCTGGCCTGTCCGGGCCTGTCTGTATGCTGTATGCTGCTGTATGTACATAGCTACAGCAGGTGAATACGTACGCGGAACCGTGTACCCACAGCAGCAGATCGCAAAGTCCCAAGAGTCCCAAGCCCTCCGGCCCTCTCCCAAGAATTCCGTCTGCATACGGGTGTTGGGAAAGGGCCTTTCAACCCACGCCGGAGCAGCCAGTCGCAGGCTGCGGTTGTCAGCTACATCCCTAGCTTCGATTTGTGGGCAGACGGGCCTGACGGGGAGGCTAGCTCGTTGGCGACAGGTAGGATCACGTACAGGCCCCGACAGGGGTGCCATGCTGCAATGATGGAATGAAGAGCACACACGGAGTGGGATGGGCTAGTGTTTGTGGCCTTATTATGCAACACCATTACATGCCCTTTCACTCGGTATGCAAAGAGAAAAAGGGCCATTACGGTTGCGCGACGGTTTGCCAAGCCAGGCTATCCATTCCATTCCCAGACTAGAGCGCTGTGCCTTTAGCTTGCCAGCTTGCTTGCCAGCCAGCCAGCTCGCCCACCATACGTCCCCGTCTCGTCAGTCAAGCTGTCCCGTCCGTCTGTTCTCTCCGTATGCATGTGCGTGTAGGTACCTAAGTGACCCTATATTGCCGTGCTGATAATACCTATGGATATGGTGGTCGCTGTGCATATACTGCGTATACATGCTACCATGCCTAGGTATGCAAACTCCGTATGGAATATATACATATGAGTACGAATTCGTAGCTCTTCCCCCAGTGAACCCCAGGCAGCCCGCGAGTACTCACGTGTAGGTACATAGATATATTAGGTACCTAGGTAGATATATATACATCACTGTAGGCAATGGGGGGGTTAAGTGATACATGATGACCGACCCCCCCCTTGCTGTGCTTACATTTACATATCTTGAATTGACGACTGTTTAGGTAGGACTGATATGTACATGGAGGAAGTACATCCACAACATTAGGTAGATACCCATCTTACTTACAGTACCAATGCATATTGGGATCTGATCATAGCTTGCGCATCTCGTTTCTTGGCACATGAGACTGCGTACATGCGGGTAAAACTGTACTGCGAGTCGGTCGGTCAATAGGGTCGGGAAAGGCGGGGCACTCCGAAGGACTTTGTCTTGGACTCCTGGGCGCGTCGCCTGCTCACCGGAGTTATAAGAGTAAACCGCCAGTAATTGTCACTGCCACAAGACCCAGCAAACACGCCTTGGCACGTTTGGCACGCTCGCAGGAGCGTAACTCTTGGGGCAAATCCTATCTCCCGTATATGTATACGTATGCGTTTACGAGTTTGCTCTCGTCCTGCTGCTTATTATATACACCTTCCACGGCTCAGCCGTACGTAGCACGTAGATCTTGGTTTGCAGATCTCATATGGACACAAGGCGATGGGGTACCGAAATATCAGTGGCTAGGCGGGATGCGGCGAAACTGGCACTGGCTGACGACCCGGGAGGCTTGTTGATACGATACATACCATACGACCGTCTCGGTGGCTGCTGAATAGACAATACCAACCATATCGTTTGTCTGCAAAAGCTCTGCAGTCAGTCTGACAAGGCGACGAGCTAGCAATTCCCCCGCCAACGGAAGCGAGTGGCTTAATGTCATGTCCGCCAGACCCAGGGTCGGACTCGCGGTCGCACCTCTCTCGGCGGCACCTCTTCCTCTTCGACAAGCCAGTTGGGTAGGATGAATCGATTGAGAGCTTGGCTGCCGAGCATCTAATATCAATCGAGAAGGCATGCTTTTTGAGACTTGCAGAGCCGGAGACACCGTGATGCAGCAGTGTCTGAGTCGATTCGCTGGCGAAGACTCTGCGCGTATGGCAAAATAAAAGGCCAAGCCTGGAAGTTTGCGAGAACGCCTCTATCGGAGAATGGTTAATACCCTGTGATACTCCGTGTATGATAGGTGGAGATAATCTCGCTTTAGATCCTACTTGGCACTAATCTTTCGCCGGGGTCTAGGTTAGAGAGGATAGATGGCTATCAAACTGGTCGTCTATTGCATAGTCTAGAACCTGTCGCTTTCCTATCCTCGGGCGAGTGCATGTCGGAGAGAAGTCTTAGCATTGCAGTTGGAAACCCCAAAGGCAAATAACTACTGCGCATGCGGACGGCGACCTTGCATCTTGGGTTGAGTCGCCAAGTTGCGATGGTTTCAATATTAGTCAGTCATACCTAACGCACGTAGGAGGAGCGGTAAGTAAAGTATGTCCGCAAGACACAGATTAGTGTAAACTCACAACCTCCGAGCAACCCTCGGCTGTCGTCGAAACATCCGAAACGAGACATTCGGCCTGGTGGCGACTGGCTGCGCAGTACGTGAGGCTTGGATATTAATCTGACGTTATAAGCCGAGTATCTGTATGGATAAGTGCGACTACCAAGACTCTCGACAGACAAACAAGTGAAGCTTGGCCCACGGAGGAGGAGAGTCTCTCATCCTCTCAATTTTTTATTTCAATTCTTCTCCTTGCGTCTCTCTCACACTCACACTCACACTCTCTGTCTCTCCGTCTATATCCCCTTTCTCTCAACGCCTTAAAGACTGATGTTACGTGTTACAGTAACTCAGCTGGATTCTGACCGACCAGATCAAAGTGTTGAGTGGGCAAATACTACATCGTCTTACGGAATACGGAGTAATGTAGCACAACACGACACCTGACAATCAATTATTTCGAATGCTTCGCTGTAGGCGCCAGTTGGATGTCATCCATGTCCTGTTGCAGTGCATCTATTATTACTGCTGGAGCCGCTTGGCCTAGCTACCTCTTCGCAGCATCATCCTCGCTCCCACTCCCGCGAAGCGTAACGCACAGCACAACACTAACTACACTACTCAGGTATACTACACTGCACAACACAGCACAACTCACATACTGTGAAAGTAGTATACTGTACCTCCGACTCAGGATCACGATGCCGAATGGGGGTTTTGCAGGCTGATCGAAATGTCGGTATAAATATATCATGAAAAAGGGAACTAAGCTAGCTTACTAAACCGGATTGTGCCTACTGCTCATGTAGGTACGTAGCAGTTGGTGTTCCAAATCTGTACTTAATGTATGATCATGCCTATCATATTTAAGCTACCTTACCAATGCTACGCAGTAAGGTAGGCTACGAGGTGCATATTATCTACATGCAATACCTACCTACATGCAATCCATCCTTATCCATCCATGTGTACATGTATGGCACATGTGCTGCCCTTGCCTTACCTAGGCCTAGCATCGTGCCGAAGAACGGCAAACAGAATGGAAGTGCGGTGTCGTGCAGACTTGGCCCTCCCTGCTAACGTTAGGCCTTACTCCGTACCCCGTTACCCCTATTGTATTGCAGATTGAACGAGGGAATGATAATTTGAGAATAATTGAGGATAATCGACTAGATAAATTGAGTAACTACATATAATTACATGTCCATACATGTATTCGCCTAATCATTGGGGCCAGCCAGCCCAGGCCCAGCCCTGGAGGCGAACTTGCGAACCGGCCCGACAATAGCCCACTTGACCCCCATCACGCTTGCTCCTAGCGGGCGCCACGAGAATGAAAGTCACTACAACTACGAAATATCATATTTTCCCCCCTACCCAACTTAGGTAATTTTTCTGTTCTTTTTCTTCAAAGCCGAAACCCCGATTCCCAAGCTATCTCCTGTCCAATTGCTTCTCTCTTCCATCTTCGGCCTGTTTCCTTCCTGTCATCTCCTAAACATTTTCTTCAGTGAGCCGTACAGACGAAACAACACGTCACGATTCCCATGGGAGAAACTTCTTGCAACCCACCAACACACAAGCGAGCCTGCTCCCACTCTCTCCCTCCCACACTACTTGGTGCAATGGCCTACCTGAATCATTGTTCCCGATCGCCTTGACGTCGGCGCCTTTGCCTATTATAGCTCTATGACATCTCTTCCGACTCATTCCGAACCCTCCGTCTGTTCATTTGGCAGCTTTGTTGCAACGCTCCTGTACGACACAACCCTAACCTCATCCATATCATCGGGTTCCCATCAATCATGTCGCATGTCAGGTCTACCACCTTGCAGCAGCTATCACTGCGACGACCTGCGCTGTGTAGAGGTGCTATGCCGACCATTCAGTCCATGCCCATGCCCATGCCCACGCCCATCTATCCTTACCGACCATTTTCTCTTGTATGATGGTCTAAGTCTGGCTGTATATCTCGGCTTCAGCCTTGTTCGCTTCACAGGTATTCTGTCATACCGTAGCAGCCGTCTGCCCTCTATCTAGCATGGATATTGCCGCGTGCATCGCTAGGTGGACGATTCATCGAGGCCCTCGCAACCTGTGGGCTGACATAGGGTAGCACACGGCATTATCCCGAGAGCAAAGAAACGCCAGTGTACCAAGGATCGTTACAATCGAGTGTAGAAAGCCAAGCAATCTGCTGGTTTCAACACGCTCACCCTCGTTCCTGTGTGTCTCGCGCTTGGTCAGACCTCGAGAGCGTTTGTCCGAATGCAAGGCCTTGCTTGCGCTAACCGAACACAAGTCAGCCGAGCCAAAGACCCTACCTAGTCCGACGTGGGGTTCTCGGAGCTGGTCACGTACGTTGTGTTAGCTACTGGCATAGTCAGATAATGCTGTTTAAACCAGTTCCAATGACACCTAGGAAGAGTTGCGGCCTGGTTCGTATGGCGGGTTTCCCCAGATGCCCAACGCAGCAAACCCGCTCCAGTCACCCCCAACAAGCTCACACTCACACCAGGCCGTGAATCCCCCATTTTAGGCGACTGCTGTCACACCCATGACCTGCATGGGGTAGTTGACACATTGGACCCCTGGACCTGGCCTCCCGCGCGCCAGCCAACATTCTGCACCGATTCGGTTGTCATCCTTATTACTATCAGAATCCTTCCGGTAATAATCGTCCGCGACGCACACCTGCAAACTAGCGGCGCAGGCACAACGACCCTTGGTCGCGCGGCGACCATCTTACAACCCATCGCCAGCTAGCTTTCGAGCATCTTCTGTTCTCTTTTTCTCTGCTAGTCCGTCTTATGAGCAACTAGAGTCAACCGATAGCTCGATCGCGCCAGTTTCAACTGCCGCTACAACGGTGATTGGGCTTTCTCCTATTTCGGCCTCACTGCTCTATTCCCAAGGTTCCGGACCTGTTATTGGCCGGTAATGCCCGATGAATTCGCACGCCATCATACCTCAGAAACGACCAGGACCTGCGGCTAAAACAATAATGTCCTGCTTGGCATTTCATCATTATTTTTGTTCGATGTTCTCGGCCAATGATTTGCGAAGTCGAGAAGCCCAAGTTACCATTCAACTCCTCGGGATACTTTTTCCGTCTTTCTCTTTTAACTTTCTTTTTTTGAATTCTTCGACCAGACTTCTAGAATCTCGCGTCGTCTCAGCTATGTCCTCGCATGTCTTTCGCTCAAACATTACCGCCCGTCCGCTAAAGGCTATGCGCAACACATAAATGGTAGGTCAGCCATCATATCGTACGGTCCTTTCGACCTCTCGGTCCTTGCGCAAAAGCCTGCCGAATATGAAGATTCGCATGAATATCCTGGCTTCAAGCTGGGGGCCCTAGTTCGTGAAGGCGATATTGCACACTGGACTCTGGGTTGATTGACAGATCGAGCAAGCTTGTATTGTCGTTCGCCTGTACATGCCTGGAGGAGAAGGTTGTTATCCCCCCTCGCGCAAGTGGGAGCGGGCGTGTTGTGAACTGGCGAATCTGATATGTGAGCGAAGATGATGATGCCTGCATGGCTATGAGTTGCTGTGCACTCAATATGCAGGGCCATTCATGTACAGGAGCCAACTGACCTATTCAAGCGATGATTGGGCAGAGCGACGCACCAAGCCAGAAATTCGCGGTGCCTCCCACGCGCAAGGGTTCCATCCATCAGCGGTGGCAGGCCCCGGCACCGACTGGCTTGCCCACGGTGCTCACATTTGTTTACTGAGCAGCATAATCTGGATTGTATTTGGTTTACGTTCCTATCAGCCCTAGAAGCCTCCGTCCCAGCTCCCACCCTTCGCCTGGTTCTATTGGGGAGAGCTTACCACCATTACGTCGACCCTGTTCCCTTGATAACATCTTCGATGTGTTCCACTACCTGCCGCTTCCCCGCTCTAGGTGGATATCTCCAGAGCCTGCCCTGTCAGCGTCAGCCATTGTCTATGACTCTGGCTTTTGCTTGGCCGTCTCAGAATCCGGGCTATCTCTTCCACCGTGTCTTACTGGCTCTAATACAGACTTCTGGTATACCCCAGACGGCAGGGATGCTGTGTATCCACGCCGGGCAATCATACAGCTCACAGACCAGCTGTCTTGAAAAGAGTTGGCTAGGTCTATTTGTTCGTCTCTGTTGCAGTCTAGCCTCAAACCCCCGCAGAATCGTGTGGGTAACATGTGATTGCCTGGTCTCGAAGTGTTAACCGTACGCACGGAGCTCCTAGGGCTATGATATCTGAGTATGCATGAAGAGAGAAGGCAAGTGCCAGTGCGGTCACGAGGTTTCAAAACCGGCACCATGCCAGTCAATACGTTTTAAACGTATATCGGCATTCGCAGCCTCGTTACTTTGGCGCGAGTGTTTTCGCTCCTGGCAGAGATCAGAGTATGAACCCGTTGCTGGGCGCCCGGGTTTGAGAGGTCGTCTTGATCCTCGCTGAGAACTCGGGAATCAGTAGAGGTCACATTTCTCGGTATTCGTTCCGTTTCAACTACGTCCCAAGTGATTTAACTACTGGCCAATGGCGGATAAGGGTCTTGTTGACAACGTTTTACAGCAGCTCTTCTAGCCGGCGATGATGGTATTGATCCTTCAGAATTATCTCGGGTGATAATGGAGCTGTTCTATAAGGGCCCTCGAGCGAAGATGCATGGAGTTTGAGGGACCGAATGGCCTGGACCACACTTTTGTCGAACTTTTTGCCGCATGTTGCCAGCGGGAATAATTCCTTGTGCCAAGGCCAAGGGGCTCTTGCCGACGGCACGGAGCGTCGGCCGCGTACATCAAATCCCATGTTCATATCGTGACATCTAGGTGTGGGTAGACATCGAGATTGGCCACTCGTCAAAAGGTCTAGTGAGCCCGCTACATGCGAGGTTTCCGGAAGCACCCCTGAGATCCTGAGCGGAGATCTCTCCTTGGCATTGGCCGGAGCGGAATTCTATTTGTTATCATTCATCGTGAAAAGCTTAGCACTGGGTAGATCCGACCGCTAAAGAACAGACAAGCAAGGTGGCGCCTGTAGTCAGCTCCTCTCACAGGAGGAGAAAGCTTGGCAACGGGGACATTTGGAAGGCAATTATGCCAGCATGCCGAGGTAGAGTCGAAGCATCGGGTGCGGTCGCGAGATCGCGAAAGAAACGAGTATAGCCTGGTGCATGATCGATCGTCTTAGAATCTAGACACAACGGCGACGTGTCGAGTAGAGGCACTAGTATGGGACCCCCAAGCTAAAACAAGAGTCAACGTGGCGAGAACGCACTATCAGGCATCAATCCATCGATGCCTTCGTCGTGCGGCACATCCTTACGTCCATTGCCGTATAGTAACCCATTCAGAATCAGATCCTCGCCGGGGCAGGCAATGGGTGACGGACGTCTGGGTCGAGACATCGCTGAACTACCGATAGTTGACTGTACCAGCTAGCTCGGTTACAAAATACATGAAGATGAGCACACTGCCCTTCAACTTCTACGTTAGATAAATGATCTCATAACTTGAGAGTTGCCAAGAGGCGAGATCGATGCCGAAGCACGAAGCCAGTCAAGCTTTATCACAGGTGAGCACTTAGATATGGATGTCCCATTTCGAATTACGTACTTGTATCTGGCGCGCTGGGAGCCCTGCCACGCCTGCTGTTTTGATAGCTCCCGAAGTCTCGGCGGCCCTCCATCAACGTCGAGTCGCAGGCTGGGGTAGGTACCAGGAGGTTGGATAGGCCCAGCTATTGGTGACCATCTGCGGGGTCGCCAGAACAAGTGCAGTTTGCTGTACCAGTCTCTTCGGAACTTTGCACGATTGCGGTTACCGAGCGACGAAGTTTTGGCCGGTCTTGGGGCGAAGGGGGAGAGCAGCGGCGGCTATCGGAGGGTGATCAGTTCCATGTCAACCTGCAGCCAACGAGCCTGCCTGGGGGGGTGGCTGCCCTTCTTCGCGAGTGGGAGGAGATGTGACCAGGCCCCGGCTGGCGCAAAAGCTTGATCCAAGTACCAAGCCCTGATCTCTGCCGCCGCCGCCGCCATGGTCTTGGCCAAGGTAGGACATCCGAACCTCCCCGGCAATAATAGCATCAGCCCGCGCTGTGTGATATGCAAGGCTAGTGCGCGGCTGTCAGCGAACGCGGGGTCTGTCTGGCCTGGCCAACGGCTGCAAGCAAGCAAGCAAGCAAGCAAGCGAGAGGAAGAGCAAGAGCAAGAGCAAGAGCAAGAGCAAGAGCAAGCAATGTCGGCGATTGCGCCAGCGACGTGCCTGAGGCAAAGACCCTCCCTCGGCCTTTCAAGATGGTCCCTAAAGCCCGCTACCGCGAGCTCGCACACAACCATCCCCTGCTGCTGCCGCTGCTGCTGCTGCTGCCGCCGCCGCCGCCGTCGTCGTCGTTCGTCAAGGAAGTAAAGTATATACATGCCCAGATTAGGCATGAGTAGCCATGGCTTGCTTATCGAAGGTCGAAAACTTGCACACCACCTTTTTTTCCCTTCTTCCTCTTTTTTCTGTTTTTTTTTTTTTTTT